>CM022298.1:425068248-425421752 GCA_011799875.1 Thinopyrum elongatum
GAATCATCCTTGATGGTCAAATTAACCTCTCTCATTGGGTCAAAGTGATGGAGGACAACCTCGCGGGCCCATAGATGGAAGCTCCGCACGCGAGTGAGTTCCTATAGGGCAACCACCGCCTGCATGGTGTTGTGTGATGTTTGAATACCAATGCACAACTTTGATGTGGCACCTGCCTCAGGAACCGGAAAGTCCCCACGTGGAGCGAGGTTCATGACGCGTAGTATATGTTGCCCCCCTCTTTGACGTGTACTACATACTCCTACCGTACATACGTAACACAAACAAAAAAAGAACCATCCTTGGTGGTCAAATTAACCTCTCTCTCATTATAGGTTCAAACTGATCGACGATGATCTCACGGGCCCACAGAGAGTGTCACACGTGAGTGAGTGTCATAGGACAACCACCGCATGCATGTGCCCCAAAGAGGTGTTGTGTGATGTTTGAATACCCAATGCACAACTTTGATGTGGCACATGCTTCGCAAATTGAAAACACACTACACAGAGGTTCACGACGCGTAGCCCCCCTCACTTCGAGCTGGTGGGAGGGACTCATGTGTACGCACGTGCCCGAACTTTGATATGGAATCTCACCATGATCCACACCGTAACACAGGCCAAGATGAATCCACCTTTGGTCAAATGCCTCTCACTGTCGGTGAAAACTGATAAGCTTCGCGGGCTAACGGATGGGCACATCGCTGATAACCGGACAAGGGAGTGTCCGAGGACCACCAATGCATGCATGTGGCCCGAACATGTATGTATGAAAGGGCCGTTTAATATTTTAAATAACCAATTCGTGACTTTGATGTGGCACCTGACTCACAAAACGAACAATCCCACACGAAGGCTCATGACTCGTAGTGTACTGCCGCCCCCCCGCACACCGCACCACCACCGCCATTTCAAGGCATGTCAAACTTTTTCTACAGTGAACATGTGACCAAAGGAGTGTCATGTTAAAATTTGAACAAAAAATCAGAGATCATTCGGCCATTTTTATACATTGATTGATTTCCTAGGGATTTAATGTGCAAAAATCAAATTTGAGCTACATGTGCACCAAAACGGATTGCAAAATCCTATGCGTGTCCCTGGGTGCATGTTTCCCTGTGCAAGAAATTTCAAAACATTGGGAATCTTGATTTTTAGAATTTAGTAAATCCAAAACTTAATTGAAATTCATGAAACTTATCATGGTGTCATATGGACACCAATAGACTGTGATATTCTATTTTATGTCAAATTTGTGACAAATTTTGATATAATCTTCTTACAAAAGAGAGATTGTTAATAATTGGCAACCAATACCGCGAACGGATTATTTATTCGAACCGTGGGCGTTAGACCAACAATGTACATGTGCCAGGCTTTGGTTAAGCAATAAAGCGGCAGAATTAATCATCAAAAAAAGAAAAACAATATACATGCCGCCACGCATCCCGTGTGCCGTGTCAGCAGGCGTGAGTTGACTAGACACATGTGAGCAGTATGCCGCGCAGGCAGACCGGGAGGCATGCGTGCAAGTGTGTGAATTGACGGGAGGCGTGTTCGCTGCGTAGTGACACCGGGAGGCATGCGAGTAGTTGTGTGAAATGATGGTAGGCATGCCAGCAGTCCGCTGCGTAGGCTCATTGGGAGGTAAGCCAGCCTTTTGACCGCCACCTGCCTCGCTCCCACTGCTCCATACTAATGGCGCGCTCGAGCCGCTGGTCATAATAGGCGGCCGCACCCCACGTCCACAGTGGTCACCACCATCTGGAGTGTATCAGGATGCCGTAGAAGTGCACCATCGGAGGGAGTGGTGACGCTGGGACTGGTGAAGCACCCGCGCAACATGTGAAGCTGGGCACAGAGGTCGCCGTCGCCGCCGACGAGGTCTCGTGCGGGCAGCAGTGCGACCTTGACTTCGACGGCAACGTCGTGCCTCCCCAGCCGGAGCCGGAGGTCCACAGCAACTCCGGCAACGACTCTGACTCCAATGAAAAACCGGTTAGTCGTCTATACCCATTTGTGCGGCAAACATATCATGTGTTTTCTCTGGTTACTCCTGCCCCCACCCCCTCATTTTTTGGGAATACAAATCCTATGGTTATGTTCTTTGAGTCCATGAAATCAGAGTAAGATCCATTAGATCCGTGTAGTGTATTGATTGTTTGAATGGTATTCGTCTAGGGTTAGTGATTAATTGTTTGTTCTGTACAAATGATTTTTGCTAATAATCCGACTAGGGTTAGCGTTTGTGCTAATAATTTGTAGCCAGATCTTGAGAATTGATTTTGAATGTCCTACATATATGTTTGTGCCTTTTTTTCTTCTAGATCTTGAGAATTGATTTTGAATGTCCTACATGTATGTTTGTGCCATTTTTTCCTTCAGATTGGTATGTACACAGATAAGGCTCCGGCCAGCGGCGCCGCCGGTTGTAGATCCTGCACCCAGTAGCGCGGGCAGAAGCGGCCACGCCCCCTGGATCTGAGGAACCCGTAGAATCTCAGGCAGACCGCATCAGTGATCTCCTGGACGCAATCCTTAGGGAGATCATCTCCCTTCTCTCCACCAAGGATGGCTGCCGCACACAAGTCCTCACATCTCAGTGGCGCACTCTGTGGCGCTCCACACCTCTTAATCTTGATTGCCGTCAGCTATATGTCGATGATGATTCTGAACTCCTCGGAGCCATCATCTCCTTCCACCAGGGCTTCGGTTCAACACCTCTGCACCCCGGCATGCTACCTGCTAGAACACTGCACGATGGATGCCTGGCTGACATCCCGTCAATTTGAAAAACTCCAGTAGCTTGAGTTCTACCATGACTACGAAAATAACATACCACGAGTCGATGTATCTGTGCCCTCACCACCGATGTCCATCTTGTGGTTTTCCTCCTCTCTCCACACCGCTACCTTCGCCCGGTGCCATCCAGCAGACAATCTAGTACAAATGCTTCGACTCCCACTGCTAAAAAAACTTGCGCTTGTGGTGGTTGATCTGTCGGAGGCCTCACCGCACAACATCATCCACTCCAGCTGCCTTGCCCTGGAGCGCTTGGTGCTTGTTTTTGGAATAGGAATCCGTATCCGTTGTCTCAAAATATAGTCGCCTCACCTTGTAAGCATTGGAATTTGTTTTGAAGGACAGGAGATCATCATCGAAGATGCCCCTTCACTTCAAAGGTTGCTCCTTGATTCTTGTTATGCACCTTCGGAAATAACTGTGGTCTCTGCGCCTAAACTAGAGACCTTGGGTGCAATTCATGTTCCGTTTAAATGGTTCAAGATGGTGTTTGGCTCCACACTTATTCAGGCACTGTATATTATCCATGTACACTTTTGTAATATGAATTTTTCATTTGTGCGCATAAGTTAAATATCATCTTGGAGTACACTTTTGGTTCTAATATTATGTTTTATGCTCAATGAAGAGCTGGTCCATGGATAGCCTATCAGTATGTGGTGTCTTGATATGAACACGATTATTGGCTTATTGTGATGCGTTTCATGTCTGGAGAATTTGTATATAAAGGTAATGATTTCATGCACATTGGAAGCCCATATATAATGTACTAGAATTAACCATTCAGCTGTCGCTCTTTTGACATACTCTATCTTAGACATTAACTGTTTTCAGTCTTCATGTCTATTTAGGCACGAACACATGGAGAAAAAGATATAACCAATCGATGGCCGAAGAAGCACCAGGATTTTCTCAGATCTCATGACATTCGTTTGACGACAATAACGCTGGAAGGATATGCATCCAACCATGCAACACTAGCTTTGTCACATTCTTCATGTTGAATGTGAGGGCACTATTGTCCGTGAGGATTAAGTTTTTTGACAAAAAATTTGTCATGGGTGGACATGTTAAACAACATAAAAACAAGTTTCAGGTGGACAAAAGGGCTTCTGAACATGCTCGGCTTCTATGTACAACAACTTGTCGTCATCATGGACCAGTAGAATTTCTGGCCTGGGATCTTGATTTTATGGATCAGACCGATCCATTTGATTGTGACTGCCCAAAACTTTGATGTAGCTAGATGTTATTGCCCTGTTTAATCTGAGTTTTGTCTAAACCTGATGAACAATTAATCCTCATGCTTTTGTATCATTTGTAAGATGGAGTTAGATATTGTTGCCCTTTTCAACTCGGCTTCGACCCATATTTTCTTTCATACTGGGCCAATGGCTTGCCATTTCTTTAATTAAGACAGAAATATTATAAGCAATCAAAACATAGCAAAAGAACACCACTCTCGTGGGCTCCTTGAGATCATCGTTCATTACAGAACCCGTAAGTGCTTAACGCCCGCCAACACCCACGAACTTATTTTCAGCTAGCACACCAAATGGGCTATAATTCTTAATAAGAAAAGCTGCATGGTAGTGACAGATTTGGATTCTGACATTTGGGACCCATGAGGAAAAAGCCTATCTAAGGTGGTGTCGACTCGGCTGTAAACATTGATAAACTTGGTTTTAAAATTACTGTAAATCCAAAACTCACCTAAAAATCATGAAACTTGGCATGGTGTTATGACATGGCACCAACATGCTGTCGTAAAAAAATTGTCCAATTTTGGACAAGTTTTGGTATAAACTTCTTACAAACCGGAGCTTCTCTCAAGAAGCCGCATGGTTCCGAGAGGGAACTTGTCACCTATGTGTGTGAAATGACATACGCTGTCTCTTCCCGCCTTGATTTATTTTATAAAGAAAACATGCAACTATAGGAGTGTCGTGCTAAAAATATGAAATTATCCAGGGCTTGTTTTGCCTTTTTATACATTATTTGAGTTTTCTAGGCATTTTGGAACAAATTGCTGCCATGTTATTATCGCAAACGGTCGTATTATTCCAATAGTGGGCGTTCAACTAACCATTTACTACCGTTCAACTGCTATGCATATTGTTGCTCACCGTTGAGGCGGCCGCGGAGCGCTCTACTCGCGTCCCTCCGCGCGCTCTGCTATCGCGTCCTCCGTGCATGCTCTGCCAGTGGTTGGGGCCGGTGCACGATCACGTTGGGGGCCCCATATGCATGCGGTTGCACCACACGTCTCGCCACATGATGAAGTTACGCGTGACATGATGGAGTTACGCGCTGCCAAAACTACCATCCGAACATGCCGATATTCTAGGCCGTCCGGCCTCCCCATTTATTCCCACAGTCATTATAACCTTATTAGTCTCTTCAACCTTTCGATCACGCCCCACAACACAAACAAGCACACCCACAATGACACTTACATACAGGGTATCTGGCTGCGCTCCAATGGACTTCGGCGTGCATCAAGTGGAGACCCATGTGAGGGAGAAGGACCTCTCGATGGTGTACACCAATGACCCAGCCATGGTGGAGGACTCCATCAACAGCATGGAGCAGTTGCTTGCTCAGGATGACAAGCACTCAGGATGACAAGCACAAAGTGGTCTACATTGACCTCCAGTACACTGACGGTCGTGCCGGGATAGATCAGAAGGTTGCCGTCGCCCAGTTGTGCGTGCGCCATCACGTCCTCGTCTACCACTACTCCCTGGCCATAAGGCCTTGCGAGCGTTTCGCCAGCTTTGTCAACAGCGCCGACTACAAGTTCGCTACGGTGGACACCATCAACGATGTAAAAGCGCTCAAGGTTTTGGGCTTGGCCTGCCAGAATCTTGTCGACATGCGTGGCCACTACACAGGTCTGGGGCAGCACGAAGATGGACTCACTGGTTGAATTCGCCATGGCCATCTTCGACCCCTACTATGAAAACATGAAGGATGGTTTCAAGAAAAATCCTGCAACCTAGCACGGTGCCTGGGTGCGGAGACTAGATGAAGCTCACCTCAAGTCAAGAATGTGTACACATGCTACCAGATGCTCAGGCGGATCGTTGACATGAGGGAGTGCCTCCTTCCTGTAATCGATGAGGGATCGAGCCACCAGCACAGCAATGGCGGCAAGCGTCACAAGAAGAAGTAGATGATGATTAGATGATCGCTTTATCCTAGTTAATTATGCATGTAATTTTTTACTTTGGTGTGTGCAAATGTCATGTGTGTACTAGCCACCTATGTAATGGGATGTTTAATTTGGTTATACAATCATGTCCTTATAAGTATATATGTTGTTGTTCTGTAGACGGAGCAAATCACAACGCACACAAACATACTAGGGAACCCGTCGGTGATGATTTCATCAATCGCTGTCAATTGTGTACCAGCAATCGTTTGCCCACAACACACACGGCTTATTAGCAGCAATCATCTGTGTTATTATCGGTCTTCACACACATTTCAGATCACGGACCTGTTTGCCACGTATCACACACATCTTGTTAAGTTGAACCATTTCGACTGCCTTGGCTCATCGCAAACAGTTCATCCGAGTGAACTATATGCCATCTATCGCACACACACCTTGATCTGGCTCACCATTTCTATTGTACTGCCTAATCACAAACAGTTCATCTGAGTGAACTGTATGCCGTATATCACACATACTTTCATCTGGCTGACCGTTTCTGTTGTTATGCTCATTGCAAGCAGTTTGTATGGATCAACTATATGCCACGTATCACGCACGCAACTCTAATATGAATCGTGTTTGATGGCTCCGCCATCGCAAACAGTTCGTATCATTTTTGACGGGTTTCTTACAACACCGTTTGCGATTAATGCATTGTACACAGTTTCATCGAAGGGTCTCTGATTGTAGTGTCACGTTAGCAGCATCCTGCAATAGTGAAGGTAGCCATTTGAACAACTCTAGTAGAGTAGCTATATCGATAGCCTCCAAAAAATAAATTGGTGGGCGCTCCATTAATTTTGGAGGCTGCGGAGGCTATGCGCAAACAGAGTCCCATTTTTTCTTCTTTTTCTTCTATGTACTCATCGACATCAAACAATTCAACAATATTATTACAAACCGTTAACCCGAATACAACAAATAGCCAAAATTAAAAATAATGCGAATGCAACAGATAATCCAATAAAACAAATTATTCAAGTAGAAATAAATGAATTAAAGAAATGTAAACATACTATCTCCTAGCTAGCTGCCATTGATCATGGGAGGCATGTTCTTCAATCCTCTTGTACGCTCTAAGAAATTCTTGAATGTGTTTTGTATGCCCGCGTGGTTTGACGGTTGTGCCAACATTTTCATAGGGATGGGGCATGGCTTATCCTTCTCATCCTCGATAATCATGTTGTATAGGATTACACAACAAGTCATGATCTTTGCCAAGACATCCTTGTTTTAGAAATGTGCAGGACCTCGTACAATTGCAAACCAAGCTTGCAATACTCCAAATGTTCTCTTAATATCTTTCCTCGCTGCATCGTGCGCCTTTACAAAATTCTTATGTTTCTTGTGCTGGGGACTAGAAACTGTCTTCATAAATGTTGACTAATATGGATAGATGAAATCAACTGTAGAAACGTAAGAATGGAAAGAGAAAGAAAGAACCTGAGAAGAGCTTAGTTGGAATTCATAGTAGCCTTGGTCATAATCATGGTCATTCACCGTGTAGTTGCAATAACATCCGCTAGCTTGGCAAAAACAGATGAGATCTCTCCAAGATATTGATGTCATTGTGAGATGTAGACAAGCCAAAGTAGCAATTCCAAATTGACAAGTCCTCGGAGGCAACGACTTCCAAAAATAATTTTTGGATCATCGCAATGCCCGTTGAATTGGTCGTGCCATGTTGTGGGCCAATTCTTCCACTTTCAATGCATACAATCAACACACCTAAGCATACCAGGCTAGACTCTTGCTTCACTCATTGATAAAAACCTCTATGTGTCCTTGGGGTTGGACGCTCGCAGATACTAAACCCTAACCATAAACACTTCTGCACACTTTATGATTCTATCTTTAACCCCTCCCCCCCACACCATTATGTTCTCATTGCCGAAAAGACACGAAATCTGGATCGGGCAAATGCCCTTGAGTGGCGAGGCGGTTGAGCTGCATCGAGGTAACGGAGAAACTCTTCCAATCTCCTTGTTGGCGGCCGTTGGGGTGCTTTGATGAGCCAGGGGCATCTACCATTGTTGAGGCTCCGGAAGCAGGGCAAGGGAGAAAGGTTGCTAGTGATAAAGGGAAGAAATAGGCATGATTAAAACAAATTGCTTCCCCCGTGGCCTTTTATTTACCGTGATAGGACGTTCGAGTTCCCAACATTTACTCCACAAGTTTCCCAGGCGTCAGGCATTATTTAGGGAGCACGGTTCGAGGGAGGATCATCGGGCCCACCATGTCCCCCGTTACTAGGTTTATTGAGACGTGGGGCCCAGATCAAGGGTCGTTACGAGTCCTCGGAGAACAAAGCTTCCTTGCAAGGGATTAACCTCAGAGAATGGCCATCATGTTCTTGAAAAATATCGGGCCGACCGCATGGTATCTCGAATAGCTGAGGTGTATTAAAACCGAGGAAAGAGGGTCTTGTCAAAGACATCCCGTGTTGCCATATGAAACACATGGTTGCAATCGGGAAGGCCAAAGAAGACCTCTGAGCCGAGCATAGCCTTGGAATCAAAAGCCGACGTGGAGGATGGAACTCGACTATGAAGTTGAAGACCTAAAACTATGAAGACATCCCGAGGGAAATACCCATGTCATCGGCTTGAAGACTAGTTCAGGGGCTACTGTTGGTGTCCTGAAGTAGGGGGTGCTTGCCACGTAGGCCCACCAGTTATGGGCTGGGCTGAGGACCCATCGAAGACTGATGAATGGGCCATGCCGGCCCTGACCCTCGGCGTAATCAAGATGAAGATCTCCTGGAGGCTTGGCGTACACTTCAAGCGTATTCAAAGGATTAGCGTGTTTATCCCTAAATTGTAATCGACCATGTGTAAACCCTAGGTTCCCCCGACATCTATATTAGTCGTGGGGCTAGGTGATACGTCTCCAACGTATCTATAATTTTTGATTGTTCCATGCTATTCTATTATCTGTTTTGGATGTTTTATATGCATTAATATGCTATTTTATATTATTTTTGGGACTAACCTATTAACCTAGAGCCGAGTGCCAGTTTCTGTTTTTCCTTGTTTTTGAGCCTCGCAGAAAAGGAATACCAAACGGAGTCCAAACGGAATAAAACTTCACGATGATTTTTCTTGGACCAGAAGACACCCAGGGGACTTGGAGTCCAAGTCAGAAGAGCCACGAGGCGACCACAAGGGTGGAGGGGACGCCCCCCTACCTTGTGGGCCCCTTGGTGACCTCCTGACCTAGGTCTTCCACCTATATATTCACAAATATTCCAGAACCACCAGAGGCATCCACGAAAACACTTTTCCATCGCCGCAACCTTCTGTTCCCATCAGATCCCATCTTGGGGCCTTTTCTGGCATCCTGCCGGAGGGGGAATCGATCACGGAGGGCTTCTACATCAACTCCATTGCCCTTCCGATGATGCGTGAGTAGTTTACCTCAGACCTACGGGTCCATAGCTAGTAGCTAGATGGCTTCTTCTCTCTCTTTGATTCTCAATACAACGTTCTCCTTGATGTTCTTGGAGATCTATCCGATGTAATCTTCTTTTGCGGTGTGTTTGTCGAAATCTGATGAATTATGGATTTATGATCAGCTTATCTATGAATATTATTTGAATCTTCTCTGAATTCTTTTATGCATGATTTAATATCTTTGTATTTCTCTTCGAATTATCGGTTTGGTTTGGCCAGCTAGATTGGTTTTTCTTGCAATGGGAGAGGTGCTTAGCTTTGGGTTCAATCTTGCGTGATTTCACCCAGTGACAAAGTAGGGGTAGCGAGACACGTATTGCATTGTTGCCATCGAGGATAAAAAGATGGGGTTTTCATCATATTGCTTGGGTTAATTCCTCTACATCATGTCATCTTACTTAAGGCGTTACTCCGTTCTTTATGAACTTAATACTCTAGATGCATGCTGGATAACGGTCGATGTGTGGAGTAATAGTAGTAGATGTAGGCAGGAGTCGGTCTACTTGACACGGACATGATGCCTATATGCATAATCATTGCCTTGGATATCGTCATAACTTTGTGCTTTTCTATCAATTGCTCGACAGTAATTTGTTCACCCACCGTATTATTTGCCTTCATGAGAGAAGCCTCTAGTGAAACCTATGGCCCCCGGGTCTATTTTCCATCATATTACTTTCCGATCTACTATTTTGCAATCTTTTATTTTCAGATCTATATACCAAAAAACCCAAAAATATTTTATCTTTTGTTTATCTATCTCTATCAGATCTCACCTTTGTAAGTGACCGTGAAGGGACTGACAACCCCTTTATCGCGTTTGGTGCAAGTGTTTGATTGTTTGTGTAGGTGTTGGTGATTTGTGCGTTCTTCTCCTACTAGATTGATACCTTGGTTCTTAACTGAGGGAAATACTTACCTCTACTGTGCTGCATCACCCTTTCCTCTTCAAGGGAAAAACCAACGCAAGCTCAAGAAGTAGCAAGAAGAATTTCTGGCACCGTTGCTGGGGAGATCTACGCCAAGTCAAGACTAGTCTCTCATCGACTTGCCAATTTCTGGCTTCGTTGTTGGGGAGATCTACGTCAAGCCTACCAAGTACCCATCATAAACTCTCATCTCTTCCATTATATTATTTGCCATTTGCCTCTCGTTTTCCTCTCCCCCACCTCTAAAACGATTTTCAGAAAAACACAAAAAGATTTACCTTTTTTTTATTCGCCTTCTTTCCGTTGCCTTTTCGTTTGCCTGTGTATTTTATTCAAAATCAGGAAGCAAAGAGTTTATGGATCCTCATCCACTTGCTAATCTTTTTAAGAGATCCAATTATGATGAACCAATTTCTAGTGATTTGAGTGCACTAGATTATCTTTATGAAGTTTTGCTTGAAATTCGTGAATCTGAAAATTGTGATGAAGTGTTAAAAGAAGAAATTTATGAAGTGATTCACGATAGCCCCTTGGATGAAAAGCATGATTGCAATGATGTTAGTATAAATTATATTAATGTCAATTGTGCTAATAATATGCAAAACCCTAAGCTTGGGGATGCTAATTTTGCTATGTCCACTACTTGTTGCAATGATCATGATTGGGGTGATTTTTCTTATGATCTTGAAAATTTATTTAAGCCTCATGATGAATATGTTTGCAATAATATTGAAAGTGGGTTTGGAAGAGTGTCAACTCTAGGTAATAATGATCCCACTACTTTGGAGTATGATCAATCTTATGATTTTTTTGATAAAAGTGGGTTTGAAGAGGTCATGAATTAGTTAATGTTAATCCCACTATCTTGGAAGAGTGTCAACTTTGCATGCATGTGGATCATCTAGAAAATGTGTTATGTGATAGATATAATATTGAATTTGAATATGATCCCACATGTAATTATTATGAGAGAGGAAAATATGGTTGTAGAAAGTTTCATGTTACTAAATTACCTCTCGTTATGTTGAGATTGCTATTGTTTCTTTCTTCTTCCTTGCATATGCTAGTCTTTGCTTGTCTTGATAATTTGTTTGCTTATAAAATGCCTATGCATAGGAAGTATGTTAGACTTAAATATGTTTGTCACATGTTTTATGATGCTCCCTTCGTGTTTCAATTATTATCTTTTATGTGAGCATCATTGAATTATTAATGCCTAGCTAAAAGGCTTTAAAGAAAAGCGCTTGTTGGGAGACAACCCAATATTTTTCCCTTTCTGTTTTTTTTTGTGAGTATACACATTATTACCTCTGTAGTAATTGTGTTTTGGTGTTTTAATTAGTGTTTGTGCCAAGTAAGACCTTTGGGATGGCTTACGGTGATAGTTGATTTGATCTTGCTGAAAAACAGAAACTTTTGCGTCCAGTCATAGAATTTTAATAATTTACTGGAGCGTGGAAAAACCCTGAATTTTTTACACAGGATTGATATACAAATTTTATATGTTTTACTAATGTTTCAGAATTTTTGGAGTTACATAAGTATTAGAACAATTCAGATCTTTTGCAGACTGTTCTGTTTTTGACAGATTATGTTTTCTTTGTGTTGTTTGCTTATTTTGATGGATCTATGGGTAGTATCGGGGGGGGGGGGGGGGGGGGGGGGGGGGGGAATGAACCATGTACAAGTTGGAATACAGTAGATATTACACCAATATAAATAAAGAATGAGTTCACAACAGTACCAAAAGTGGTGATTTTATTTTCTTGTACTAACGGATCTCACGAGTTTTCTGTTGAGTTTTGTGTTGTGAAGTTTTCAAGTTTTGGGTAAAGATTTGTTGGACTATGGAATAAGAAGTGGCAAGAGCCTAAGCTTGGGGATGCCCAAGGCACCCCAAGGTAATATTCAAGGACAAACAAGAGCCTAAGCTTGGGGATGCCCCGGAAGGCATCCCCTCTTTCGTCTTCGTCTATCGGTAAATTTACTTGAGGCCATATTTTTATTCACTACATGATATGTGTTTTGCTTGGAGCGTCTTGTATGATATGAGTCTTTGCTTTTTAGTTTGCCACAATCATCCTTGCTGTACATACCTTTTGAGAGGGATACGCATGAATCGTGATTTATTAGAATACTCTATGTGCTTCACTTATATCTTTTGAGCTAGGCAATTTTGCTCTAGTGCTTCACTTATATCTTTTTAGAGCACGGCGGTGGTTTTATTTTATAGAAATTGTTGAACTCTCATGCTTCACTTATATTATTTTGAGAGTCTTTCTAAACAGCATGGTAATTTGCTTTGGTTGTAAATTTAGTCCTAATATGATAGGCATCCAAGAGGGATATAATAAAAACTTTCATATAAAGTGCATTGAATACTATGTGAAGTTTGATTCCTTATGATTGTTTTGAGATATAAATATGGTGATATTAGAGTCATGCTAGTGAGTAATTGTGGATTGTAGAAATACTTGTGTTAAAGTTTGTGATTCCCGTAGCATGCACGTATGGTGAACCGTTATGTAACGAAGTTGGAGCATGAGGTATTTATTGATTGTCTTCCTTATGAGTGGCGGTCGGGGACGAGCGATGGTCTTTTCCTACCAATCTATCCCCCTAGGAGCATGCGCGTAGTACTTCATTTCGATGACTAATAGATTTTTGCAATAAGTATGTGAGTTCTTTATGACTAATGTTGAGTCCATGGATTATACGCACTCTCACCCTTCCACCTTTGCTAGCCTCTCTAGTACCGCGCAACTTTTGCCGGTGCCATACACCTACCTTTTACCTTCCTCAAAACAGCCACCATACCTACCTATTATGGCATTTCCATAGCCATTCCGAGATATATTGCCATGCAACTTTCCACCATTCCGTTTTATTATGACACGCTCCATCATTGTCATATTGCTTTGCATGATCATGTAGTTGACATAGTATTTGTGGCAAAGCCACCGTTCATAATTTTTATACATGTCACTCTTGAGTCCTTGCACATCCCGGTACACCGCCGGAGGCATTCATATAGAGTCATATTTTGTTCTAAGTATCGAGTTGTAATTCTTGAGTTGTAAGTAAATAAAAGTGTGATGATCTTCATTATTAGAGCATTGTCCCATGTTAGGAAAAAAAATAAAAGAGGCCAACGAAGCCCACAAAAAAAAGAGGCCAAAGAAGCCCACCAAAATAAAAAAAATAAAAAAATGAGAGAAAAGAGAGAAGGGGCAATGTTACTATCCTTTTTCCACACTTGTGCTTCAAAGTAGCACCATGATCTTCATGATAGAGAGTCTCCTATGTTGTCACTTTCATATACTAGTGGGAATTTTTCATTATAGAACTTGGCTTGAATATTCCAATGATGGGCTTCCTCAAATTGCCCTAGGTCTTCATGAGTAAGCAAGTTGGATGCACACCCACTTAGTTTCTTTTTGAGCTTTCATAAACTTATAGCTCTAGTGCATCCGTTGCATGGCAATCCCTACTCACTCACATTGATATCTATTAATGGACATCTCCATAGCCCGTCGATACGCCTAGTTGATGTGAGATTATCTCCTTCTTTTTGTCTTCTCCACAACCACCATATTCTATTCCACCTATAGTGCTATGTCCATGGCTCACGCTCAAGTATTGCGTGAAAGTTGAAAAGGTTTGAGAACATCAAAAGTATGAAACAATTGCTTGGCTTGTCATCGGGGTTGTGCATGATTTGAGTACTTTGTGTGACGAAGATGGAGCATAGCCAGACTATATGATTTTGTAGGGATAACTTTCTTTGGCCATGTTATTTTGAGAAGACATGATTGCTTTATTAGTATGCTTGAAGTATTATTGTTTTTATGTCAATATTAAACTTTTGTTTTGAATCTTATGGATCTGAACATTCATGCCACAATAAATAAAAATACATGGATAAGTATGTTAGGTAGCATTCCACATCAAAAATTCTATTTTTATCATTTACCTACTCGAGGACGAGCAGGAATTAAGCTTGGGGATGCTTGATACGTCTCCAACGTATCTATAATTTTTTATTGTTCCATGCTATTATATTATCTATTTTGGATGTTTTATATGCATTAATATGCTATTTTATATTATTTTTGGGACTAACCTATTAACCTAGAGCCCAGTGCCAGTTTCTGTTTTTTCCTTGTTTTTGAGCCTCGCAGAAAAGGAATACCAAACGGAGTCCAAACGGAATAAAACTTCACGATGATTTTTCTTGGACCAGAAGACACCCAGGGGACTTGGAGTCCATGTCAGAAGAGCCATGAGGCGGCGACAAGGGTGGAGGGCGCGCCCTAGGGGGGGCGCCCCCTGCCTTGTGGGCCCCTCGGTGACCTCCTGACCTAGGTCTTCCTCCTATATATTCACAAATATTCCAGAACCACGAGAGGCATCCACGAAAACACTTTTCCACCGCCACAACCTACTGTTCCCGTGAGATCCCATCTTGGGGCCTTTTCTGGCATCCTGTCGGAGGGGGAATCAATCACGGAAGGCTTCTACATCAACTCCATTGCCCTTCCGATGATGCGTGAGTAGTTTACCTCAGACCTACGGGTCCATAGCTAGTAGCTAGATGGCTTCTTCTCTCTCTTTGATTCTCAATACAACGTTCTCCTTGATGTTCTTGGAGATCTATCCGATGTAATCTTCTTTTGCGGTGTGTTTGTCGAGATCCGATGAATTGTGGATTTATGATCAACTTATCTATGAATATTATTTGAATCTTATCTGAATTCTTTTATGCGTGATTTAATATCTTTGTATTTCTCTTCGAATTATCGGTTTGGTTTGGCCAGCTAGATTGGATTTTCTTGCAATGGGAGAGGTGCTGAGCTTTGGGTTCAATCTTGCATGATTTCACCCAGTGACAAAGTAGGGGTAGTGAGACACGTATTGCATTGTTGCCATCGAGGATAAAAAGATGGGGTTTTCATCATATTGCTTGGGTTAATTCCTCTACATCATGTCATCTTACTTAAGGCGTTACTCCGTTCTTTATGAACTTAATACTCTAGATGCATGTTGGATAACGGTCGATGTGTGGTGTAATAGTAGTAGATGCAGGCAGGAGTCGGTCTACTTGACACGGACATGATGCCTATATGCATAATCATTGCCTTGGATATCGTCATAACTTTGCGCTTTTCTATCAATTGCTCGACAGTAATTTGTTCACCCACCGTATGTTATATGCTCGAGAGAGAAGCCTCTAGTGAAAACTATGGCCCCCTGGTCTACTTTTATCATATATAAAAACACAAAAATACCTTGATGCACTTTTCTTTATTTTAGTTTATTTTGCAATTTATCTTATCACCTACCACTACAAGATTTGATCCTTGCAAATAACCGTCGAGGGGATTGACAACCCCCTTATTTGCGTTGGGAGCAAGTATTTGCTTTTGTGTGTGGAGGTGCTGCTAACGAGATTCTGTGTGGTTCTCCCCCCCGATACTACCCATAGATCCATCGAAATAAGCAAACAACACAAAGAAAACAGAATCTGTCAAAAACAGAACAGTCTGCGAAGATCTGAATTATTCTAATACTTCTGTAACTCCAAAAATTCTGAAACATTAGGACAACAGAGGTAATTTGTATATCAATCCTGTGTAAAAAATTCAGGGTTTTTCCACACAGAATCTTGTTAGCAGCACCTCCACACACAAAAGCAAATACTTGCACCCAACGCAAATAAGGGGGTTGTCAATCCCCTCGACGGTTATTTGCAAGGATCAAATCTTGTAGTGGTAGGTGATAAGATAAATTGCAAAATAAACTAAAATAAAGAAAAGTGCATCAAGGTATTTTTGTGTTTTTATATATGATAAAAGTAGACCAGGGGACCATAGTTTTCACTAGAGGCTTCTCTCTCGAGCACATAACATACGGTGGGTGAACAAATTACTGTTGGGCAATTGATAGAAAAGCGCATAGTTATGACGATATTCAAGGCAATGATCATGTATATAGGCATCACATCCGAGACAAGTAGACCGACTCCTGCCTGTATCTACTACTATTACTCCACCCATCGACCGCTATCCAACATGCATCTAGGGTATTAAGTATAAAACAGAGTAACGCCTGAAGCAAGATGACATGATGTAGACAAAGTAAACCCACGCAATATGAATAAACCCCATCAACAATACAAATACGTGTCCTTTCCCTTTCTATCACTAGGATGGAGCACCGCAAGATTGAACCCATCACAAAGCACCTCTCCCATTGCAAGATAAATCTATCTAGTTGGCCAAACTAAATGGATAGATCGGAGAGAAATAAAAAGCTATAACAATCATGCATAAAAGAATTCAGAAAAGACCCAATTAATATTCATGAATAATCTGATCATAAACCCACAATTCATCGGATCCCAACAAACACACCGCAAAAGAAGATTACATCGGATAGAACTCCAAGAACATCGAGGAGAACATTGTATTGAAGATCAAAGAGAGAGAAGAAGCCATATAGCTACTAGCTATAGACCCATAGGTCTGTGGTGAACTACTCACGCATCATTGCAAGGGCAGCAAGGATGATGTAGAAGCCCTCCATGATCGATTCCCCCTTCGGCAGGGTGCTGAAAAAGGCATCCTGATGGGATCGCGGAAGAACAGAAGCTTGTCGCGGCGGAAAAAGTGTTTCGGGTGGCTCTCTGGTACAATGGGAATATTTGGGAATTTATAGAGGTGGAATTGTGATGACCCTGGCTTAATCATGCACCAATCATACACGCAAATGCACACGATCAAGCCTAAGGACTCACTTAAAGATATCACAACACAACTCGAAAACATAAATAAAGTCATACAAGCTTTATATTACAAGCCAGGGGCCTCGAGGGCTTGAATACATAAGCTCGCATACAAGCATCAGCGGAAGCAACAGATATCTGAGTACAGATATAAAAAGAAAGACAGAATAAGCCTTTAAGAAGGCGGGGCAAAAGAAAACACTACGATCGAAAGCCGCAGGCCTCCTGCCTGGGACCCTCCGAACCTACTCCTGGTCGTCGGACGGCTCCTCGTAGTAGTACTCGCTAGAAGGGTAGTAGTAGTAGCCGTCGGCGGGGGCAGCTGGCTCAGGGGCTCCGTCATCTGGTTGCCGTGAGTACTCATCCGAAGTACTCAGCAAGCAAGGATCTACACTACATATGCAACATTTTCAAAGGAAGGCTGTATATGTGGACTGAGCTGCAGAAATGCCAGAATAGAGGGGAAAGCCTAGTCCTATCAAAGACTAGCATCTTCAGAGGTCTTGCAGCATTAGAAGAGTGCAGATTAGCATAATGTAAAGTAATAGTAGTGTTATCAACCTCGCCCAGAGATCCTTTCTCGACTCCCTGCGAGAAAGCAATCCCAGAGCCATACTATCCAGTTATCATCTCAAGTGTCAGGTTCTAGTTGTATCGATCGGGATACAACTCCGAGTGTCCGTTACCGTAGGACAGGCTATCGATAGATGTTTTCTTCCCTGCAGGGGTGCACCAACTTACCCACCACGCTCACTTAACTCCGGCCGGACACACTTTACTGGGTCATGCCCGGCCTCGGCCAAACGATATGCCGCAACCCGACCTAAACTTAACAGAGAGGTCAGCACGCCGGACTAACCTATGCGCCCAGGGGTCTTGGGTCTTCGCCCCGAGGACTCCTGTGCATTGCGAACGCGGCCGAAAGCAGACCTAGCCCCCTTAATACAAGCGCGAGCTTAACCAGTCCAATCCAGCGCGCGCCACTCCTCACTGACGTCAATTAAGCTTCGGCTGATGTATACGATGCAGAACGCCCATACTATGCCCACGTGATGGTTAGTGCTATCAGGCCAGAGGCCCCTCGGATCAAATATCCAAACCGCTAGTGAATTAGGAGCGCGCGGTAACAAGCAGAGACTCACGATCGATGTGACCCCTTCGCCCCGTCTCGAGGACTTACGACAAGGGCTAAGAATGCCCGGCCACGCCTCGTAGTTATCTCGCGGGCACCTTCCAAGTCAACCCGACTCCACATCACTCGCAAATATGCTCGCGCGAGTACCCCTCAGGGCCGACCCGTCTTTAGTAACATGGTTTAGTGTAAAGTCATAGTAACCATAGTAACCGTGTGTCTAACACCAAGGGGAACCCTGAGGAATCACCCTCGATGGAATTCCACCTGATGTTATCGTCAAGATGAACAAAGGAGGAATCACCCTCGAGGTCCACTCTTGAGGAGTTGCAGGACAGTGTCGTTATCGGGAGTGGAGAAGGAGGAATCACCCTCGATGACCATAACCGATGAACTAACCTACAAGGTTAACATCAGAAGTGCTGATGAGGTATCACCCTCGGCACTCGATAGTAACCCAGTAGTGTCGAGCAACTAAGGGGAAGTGATGTGCGGTGCCGGGGCCTGTTCTTCGATCCCGTTGATCGGGTCTTCTGATAATCCAGTGGGCAGTCGGGACAAAGTGGGGGTCTCTGATGGTCTCTACCCAGCCTATGCTAAACAGTTTAGGATAAGCAGGTAGGTAACAACAGCAGGTTACAATAAATAGGCTACGCAGCAGAAATAGGATAACAGTAATAGCAGCAACTTCTAATGCAAGCATAAGAGAGAGAAGAATAGGCGATATCGGTATGCTCAAAAGGGGGTGCTTGCCTGGAAGCCCTGCGGCAAGTGTCTGGTCGTCAGGGGCGTAGTCGACCTCCGGAGCTGCGTCGTCCTCTGGAACTATGTCGGTGTCAGGGTCTACTGAGAGAGAAGAGGGGGAGGAAACAGATAAATACACAGCAAACATATGCAACACAGAGCATGCTATGCTAACGTGCAGTGCAGGGTTGCCTAAAAATTTGTCTAAGTCATTTTAGGATTTAAGTTGGATTTATTAACTGGTATATATACACTATTCATCTACCGGAAATGGGCGGAAAGTTATGGGTTCTCCTACGTAGAGGGTTCCATCATGGAAACAAACGTCACGATAAGATTCGTCTCGTCGTTCTGATCAACTTTCATGTAGAAAGTTTTTCGATCCGAGCTAAGGTTTAATTACTATGAATTTTTGAAGATTATAACATTTTCTGGAATTTTGTAAATTAACAGAAATTAATTATGACATCAGCATGACGTGGGAATGACGTCAGCAGTCATCAGCCGCACTGACCAGGTCAAACCTGACCAGTGGGCCCCACATGTCAATCTCTGTTAGGACTAACAGTAGATTAACTAGCTAACAGGGTTAATCAGGGGAGTGGGCCTAGCCTGTTAGTGAGAGATTAGTATTCTAATTAACTAATTAACAGTTTACTTATTTATTTTAATTCATTTATTTATGCGGGACCCACATGTCATTCACACAGGGGGTGGCCACATCAGCGTTGACTGGGTCAACGGGGGCCCACGGGGCCTGCAGTCAGTGGCACAGAGGCGGGGCCCATCGGCGCCAGGTCAGCGCGGTGGCCGGAGCGACGCCGGCGACCAAATACGCGGCGGTCGATCACGGGAGCGCGTCGGAAATTCGCCACAGGGCACCGTTGCGCGTGGTTTTGCTTGCGTTCGAACGAGTGAGCAGAGCCGCGTCCAACGCGGGTGGTCTCCGGGCCGAAGATGGTCGGAGACAACGACGGCGAGCGGTGGAGCGGATGCCGGAGTTCGGGCGTCGACGGATTCGGCGGTATACAGCGCGGCGAAGCGAGCTAGCTAGCGCGGCAGGGCCCTACGCGCGTGCTGAGCACGACCTCGAGCTCGAACGAGCTCAACGGTGAGCGGGGCCACGGCAATGAGCTCGACGGCGGCGCTGTGTTCGGCCATAAGCGGAGTGGCGAGCTACGGGCGCGGCATGTCAAGGGAGAAGAGGGAGGAGATGACGGAGCTCACCGAGCGGCACACAAGTTGGCCCTTGGAGGATTAGGAGCTGTAGAGGCGTCGCCGGAGCCGGTGAAGAGCGGCGGCGACAGAAGAAGGGAACGGAGGAGGCCCGGTGCTGCAGCGCCTCCGAGCTCCAGCTGAGGCCACCAAACGACAAAGAGGACGGTGGCGGTCTCTACGGCATCACGGTGGGTCCAGGCGATGACGGTGGCCACGGTGGCGACAGAGAACGGCGGCGAGGGCGCTCGGCCTCAACGGATCTGGTGGGGAGAGAGGGGAGGAGCGAGCGAGGGGAGAGGGGGAGAAATGATGGAGAAGGACCAGGGGGGAGGAACGGGGCCGGGTCTTTATCCCCTCGACGAGCCGCGGCATCGGTGGATGTCGCGCTGTCAACGCGCTGCCGGCGCGCGCGGGCTCGTCCATGGCGGCGGCGACACGCAGGGGAGAGAAAGAGGGAGATGGGCTGGTGGGCTGGGTTCAGGGCACTGTGCACTTTGGCCCAGTGCACAGTGCCTCTTTTATTTTTTTTATTTTTCTGTTTCTGCTTTTCTTTTTACAGCAGGGCTTTTGCAATATTTTGAGCTATCAATTGATGTTGCAAAAATGTGAAACTTGCTCACATAAATGCTTTGCAATATCCAGCATTGCCACAAAAAGTTTTGGGCATTTTTGGAACCCATTTGAATTTACTCAAAAATGAATAGGGCATTTTTAGGTGCTGTTTTGGTTCTGCTAAAATGCTTTAGCCCGTTTAGGATTGATGATGATGTTGTGTTCCTTAATATCAAAGGGTTTTGGATTATTTGCTATAAGGTGAATATTTTTCCATCAAGTTTTGAGCAACTTTATTTTGCACTTTTAAATTTGAGTTGATTTTCAGAGAAGGATTTGAACTGAATCTTTAACCAATGTGACTAGGCCCTGCAAATGAAAATGACTTGGCATTATTAGCAGATGATCACAGAGGTTATTACACAGGGGTGTTACAAATTCTCCTCCTCTAAAAGAAATTCTTGTCCCGAGAATTCAGGAGGTAGAAGGAAAGAGGTCGGGATATTCTTCCCGAAGATGATCCTCGCGTTCCCAAGTGGCTTCATCTTCTGTATGATTTAACCACTGCACTTTGAGGAATTTGGTCGTCTTCTGACGGGTCCGACGTTCAGCTTCATCGAGAATGTGGATCGGATGCTCCTTATAAGAAAGATCATCTTGCAATTCAAGCATCTCGTGATCCACTGCGCGGTGCTGAGATTCCTTGAAGCAACAGCGAAGTTGCGACACGTGGAAGACGTCGTAGATATGAGAGAATTGCGGCGGCAACTCCAATTTATATGCCACCTGTCCACATCTGGCAACAATGCGAAAGGGGCCAATGTAGCGTGGAGCTAGCTTGCCCTTGATTCCGAAACGACGAGTGCCCTTCATAGGAGTGACACGCAGATAAGCTTGATCACCAGGCTGATAGGTCAAACCCCATCGTTTGCGATCGTAGTTGCTCTTCTGGCGATCCTGAGCCGCCTTGAGGTTTTCACGGACGATACGAACTTGCTCTTCGGCGTTTTGAATAATATTCAGACCAATGAGCGGTCGTTCCCCAGTTTCTGACCAATTCAGAGGGGTTCGACACTTACGTCCATAAAGTACTTCGAAGGGGGCCATTTTCAAGCTAGCTTGATAGCTGTTGTTATAAGAGAATTCGGCATACGGGAGAGATTCTTCCCATTTCTTGCCGAAAGATATGACACAAGCTCGAAGCATGTCTTCAAGCACTTGATTGACTCGCTCGACTTGGCATTGGGATTGGGGGTGATAAGCTGAACTCCAGGTAATGTGAGTTCCCATAGCTTCTTGGAAACTTTCCAAGAACTTGGAGGTGAAAAGACCGCCACGGTCTGAACTGATCTCTTTCGGAATACTGTGGAGTGAAACAATTCTGGAGATATATAGCTCTGCTAACTGACTAGCAGTGATAGTTTCTTTGATAGGCAGAAAGTGTGCAACTTTAGAGAGTTGGTCGACGACGACAAGAATAGCATCATGACCCTTCTGAGACTTGGGTAGACTAGTTATGAAATCCATTTGCACTTTATCCCATTTCCATAGAGGAATAGGGAGCGGTTGCAGAATTCCAGCAGGCTTCTGATGTTCTGCTTTCACGCGACGACAAACATCACATTCAGCAACATATCGAGCAATATCCTGCTTCATTTTAGACCACCGGTACCTTTGACGGAGATCACGACACATCTTGGTGCTACCCGGATGGATAGACAGCGGTGTATCATGTGCCTCTTTCATGACCTTGTCAGTCATAAGCTCAAAGCGAGGTACCACAATGTGGTCTATGAAATACAAGGTTCCATCTTCAGCAACCGAGAAATCCCTGTACTTCTCAAGGTGAAGCTCTTTCTTCATCAGATCAACTTCGGCATCTTTAGCTTGCGCACTCTTAACAGCTTTCTCAAGATCTGGCTGTACCACAAGGTTATTAAGAGAACCCTGGGGAACAATACACAGATTCAGCTTGCGCAGTTCTTCATAAAGACGAGGTTGAGCTCGCCTAACCATGAGGTTGTTGCAATAGGACTTGCGGCTTAAGGCATCAGCCATGACATTAGCCTTGCTAGGGGTATAAGAAATACCACAGTCATAATCTGTAATTGTTTCCAACCATCGCTGTTGACGGAGATTAAGATCCGGCTGAGTAAACAAATACTTCAAGCTTTGATGATCAGTATATATCTCACACCGGTTACCAAGAAGGTAATGCCGCCACTGCTTCAAAGCATAGATCACAGCAGCAAGTTCAAGATCATGCACTGGATAGTTTTCTTCATGTGGACGCAATTGACGCGAAGCATACGCAATTACTCTCCGTTCTTGCATTAGGACACAACCTAATCCCTGACGAGAGGCGTCGCAATAAATCACAAAGTCCTTGCGAGAATCCGGAGGAGCAAGCACTGGAGCAGAAGTTAGCTTGTCCTTGAGGGTCTGGAAACTCTCCTGACATTTGTCTGTCCACTCAAACTTAACGCCTTTGTGGAGCAGATTAGTCAGGGGCTTGGCAATCTTGGAAAAGTTCTTGACGAATCGACGGCAATAACTTGCAAGGCCGAGAAAACTTCTCACTTGCTTGGCATTCTTCAGAGGAGTCCAGTCAAGAATAGCTTGAACTCGTTCCGGGTTAACAGCAATGCGTGGGCAGGTAGTCAAAGAGATTGACGATGATAACACAGATCGGCGAGAGGCAAGGATGGCATTGCTCACCATGAATTCAATTAACAACTCAGAAGAGCTCAAAATGTTGACACCGAACATGACACACTTGGCCGGGAGATCCCAAAAGTGTCAAATGACGGTGTGCGAAGTATATGATAACTTGGAAAGAAAGGTTAAACAAACCAATGGAAAGGAAAATGATTATCAGACTAATCAGATCAATGGTAAGGAATTAAGCACAGATATCCAGCTCTCCGGGTAAATGAGATTTACGAGATCCTAAGTGTCGGCGTTAGTAAAATTTTAACCCGAAAGGAAGAGAGATCATAGTCCCAGAGTATAGACGAGGAATAAAAGATACTAATACCACCCAATTGGCGACGTGGACCCGTAAGCCACAGCCAAGTTAGTAAAACAGTTTTGGACAACTAGACTCAACTTCGGCCAAGGAGTTGGAAAGGGGGATTCCTACAGGCAGTCGGCTCTGATACCAACCTGTGACGACCCCGGCTTAATCGTGCACCAATCATACACGCAAATGCACATGATCAAGCCTAAGGACTCACTTGAAGATATCACAACACAACTCTAAAACATAAATAAAGTCATACAAGCTTTATATTACAAGCCAGGGGCCTCGAGGGCTCGAATACATAAGCTCGCATACAAGCGTCAGCGGAAGCATCAGATATCTGAGTACAGATATAAAAAGAAAGACAGAATAAGCCTTTAAGAAGGCGGGGCAAAAGAAAACACTACGATCGAAAGGCGCAGGCCTCCTGCCTGGGACCCTCCAAACCTACTCCTGGTCGTCGGACGGCTCCTCGTAGTAGTACTCGCCAGAAGGGTAGTAGTAGTAGCCGTCGGCGGGGGCAGCTGGCTCAGGGGCTCCGTCATCTGGTTGCATCAAACAAATATGGGGGGAAAAAGAAAGCAGAGCAACTATGAGTACTCATCCGAAGTACTCAGCAAGCAAGGATCTACACTACATATGCAACATTTTCAAAGGAAGGCTGTATATGTGGACTGGGCTGCAGAAATGCCAGAATAGAGGGGAAAGCCTAGTCCTATCGAAGACTAGCATCTTCAGAGGTCTTGCAGCATTAGAAGAGTGCAGATTAGCATAATGTAAAGTAATAGTAGTGTTATCAACCTCGCCCAGAGATCCTTTCTCGACTCCCTGCGAGAAAGCAATCCCAGAGCCATACTATCCAGTTATCATCTCAAGTGTCAGGTTCTAGTTGTATCGATCGGGATACAACTCCGAGTGTCCATTACCGTAGGACAGGCTATCTATAGATGTTTTCTTCCCTGCAGGGGTGCACCAACTTACCCACCACGCTCGCTTAACTCCGGCCGGACACACTTTACTGGGTCATGCCCGGCCTAGGCCAAACGATACGCCGCAACCCGACCTAAACTTAACAGAGAGGTCAGCATGCCGGACTAACCTATGCGCCCAGGGGTCTTGGGCCTTCGCCCCGGGGACTCCTGTGCGTTGCGAACGCGGCCGGAAGCAGACCTAGCCCCCTTAATACAAGCGCGAGCATAACCAGTCCAATCCAGTGCGCGCCGCTCCTCGCTGACGTCAATTAAGCTTCGGCTGATGTATACGACGCAGAACGCCCATACTATGCCCACGTGATGGTTAGTGCTATCAGGCCAGAGGCCCCTCGGATCAAATATCCAAACCGTTAGTGAATTAGGAGCGCGCGGTAATGAGCAGAGACTCACGATTGATGTGACCCCATCGCCCCGTCTCGAGGACTTGCAGCAAGGGCTAAGAATGCCCGGCCACGCCTCATAGTTATCTCACGGGCACCTTCCAAGTCAACTGGACTCCACATCACTCGCAAATATGCTCGCACGGGTATCCCTCAGGGCCGACCCGTCTTTAGTAACATGGTTCAGTGTAAAGTCATAGTAACCGTGTGTCTAACACCAAGGGGAACCCTGAGGAATCACCCTCGATGGAATTCCACCTGATGTTATCATCAAGATGAACGAAGGAGGAATCACCCTCGAGGTCCACTCTTGAGGAGTTGCACGACAGTGTCGTTATCGGGAGTGGAGAAGGAGGAATCACCCTCGATGACCATAACCGATGAACTAACCTACAAGGTTAACATCAGAAGTGCTGATGAGGTATCACCCTCGGCACTCGATAGTAACCCAGTAGTGTCGAGCAACTAAGGGGGAAGTGATGTGCGGTGCCGGTGCCTGGTCTTCGATCCCGTTGATCGGGTCTTCCGATAATCCAGCGGGGCAGTCGCGACAAAGTGAGGGTCTCTGATGTGTATCTACCCAGCCTATGCTAAACAGTTTAGGATAAGCAAGTAGGTAACAATAGCAGATTACAATAAACAGGCTATGCAGCAGAAATATGATAACAGTAACAGCAGCAACTTCTAATGCAAGCATAAGAGAGAGAAGAATAGGCGATATCGGTATGCTCAAAAGGGGGTGCTTGCCTGGAAGCTCTGCGGCAAGTGTCTGGTCGTCAGGGGCGTAGTCGACCTCCGGAGCTGCGTCAGCCTCCAAAACTACGTTGGTGTCAGGGTCTACCGAGAGAGAAGAGGGGGAGGAAACAGATAAATACACAGCAAACATATGCAACACAGAGCATGCTATGCTAACGTGCAGTGCAGGGTTGCCTAAAAATTTGTCTAAGTCATTTTAGTTATTTTAGGATTTAAGTTGGATTTATTAACCGGTATATATGCACTATTCATCTACCTGAAATGGGCGGAAAGTTACGGGTTCTCCTACGTAGAGGGTTCCGTCATGGAAACAGACGACACGATCAGATTCGTCTCGTCGTTCTGATCAACTTTCATGTAGAAAGTTTTTTGATCCGAGCTACGGTTTAATTACTATGAATTTTTGAAGATTATAACATTTTCTGGAATTTTCTAAATTAACAGAAATTAATTATGATGTCAGCATGACGTCAGCAGTCATCAGCCGCACTGTCCAGGTCAAACCTAACCAGTGGGACCCACATGTCAGTCTCTGTTAGGACTAATAGTAGATTAACTAGCTAACAGGGTTAATCAGGGGAGTGGGCCCAGCCTGTCAGTGAGAGATTAGTACTCTAATTAACTAATTAATAGTTTACTTATTTATTTTAATTTGTTTATTTATGCGGGACCCACATGTCATTCACACAGGGGGTGGCCACGTCAGCGTTGACTGGGTCAACGGGTTAACGGGGGCCCGCGGGGCCCGTAGTCAGTGGCACAGAGGCGGGGCCCACCGGCGCCAGGTCAGCGTGGCGGCCGGAGCGACGCCGGCGACCAAATACGCGGCGGCCGATCACCGGAGCGCGTCGAAAATTCGCCACAGGGCACTGTTGCGCGTGGTTTTGCTTGCGTTCGAACGAGTGAGCAAAGCCGCGTCCAACGCGGGTGGTCTCCGGGCCGGAGATGGCCGAAGACGACGGCGGCGAGCAGTGGAGCGGACGCCGGAGTTCGGGCGTCGATGGATTCAGCGGTATACAGCACGGCAAAGCGAGCTAGCTAGCGCGGCGGGGCCCTACGCGCGTGCTGAGCACGACCTCAAGCTCGAACGAGCTCAACAGTGAGCGGGGCCACGTCAATGAGCTCGACGGCGGCGCTGTGTTCGGCCATAAGCGGAGCGGCGAGCTACGGGCGCGGCAGGTCAAGGGAGAAGAGGGAGGAGATGACGGAGCTCACCGAGCGGCACGCAAGTTGGCCCTTGGAGGATTAGGAGCTGCAGAGGCATCGCCGGAGCCAGTGAAGAGCGGCGGCGACCGGAGAAGGGAACGGAGGAGGCCCGGTGCTGCAGCGCCTCCGAGCTCCAGCTGAGGCCACCAAACGATGAATAGGACGATGGCGGACCTCTACGGCATCACGGCGGGTCGAGGCGATGACGGTGGCCGCGGTGGCGACAGAGAGCGGCGGCGAGGCCGCTCGGCCTCGACAGATCTGGTGGGGAGAGAGGGGAGGAGCGAGCGAGGGGAGAGGGGGAGAAATGACGGAGAAGGACCAGGGGGGAGGAACGGGGCCGGGTCCTTATCCCCTCGACGAGCCGCGGCGTCGGTGGATGCCGCGCTGTCGACGCGCTGCCGGCGCGCACGCGCTCGTCCACGGCGGCGGCGACACGTAGGGGAGAGAAAGAGGGAGATGGGCTGGTGGGCTGGGTTCAGGGCATTGTGCACTTAGGCCCAGTGCACAGTGCCTCTTTTATTTTTTTTATTTTTCTGTTTCTGCTTTTCTTTTTACAGCAGGGCTTTTGCAATATTTTGAGCTATCAATTGATGTTGCAAAAATGTGAAACTTGCTCACATAAATGCTTTGCAATATCCAGCATTGCCACAAAAAGTTTTGGGCATTTTTGGAACCCATTTGAATTTACTCAAAAATGAATAGGGCATTTTTAGGTGCTGTTTTGGTTCTGCTAAAATGCTTTAGCCCATTTAGGTTTGATGATGATGTTGTGTTCCTTAATAGCAAATGGTTTTGTATTATTTGCTATAAGGTGAACATTTTCCATCAAGTTTTGAGCAACTTTATTTTGCACTTTTAAATTTGAGTTGATTTTCAGAGAAGGATTTGAACTGAATCTTTAACCAATGTGACTAGGCACTGCAAATGAAAATGACTTGGCATTATTAGCAGATGATCACAGAGGTTATTACACAGGGGTGTTACAGGAATTAGGTCAGGAGGTGCCACGAGGGGCCCATTAGCCTGGGGGCGCTCCCCCCCTGAAACGTGCCCCTGAGCTTGTTGCTCCCTCGTGACTCCTCAGCTCTTTTTCTGAACCTTCGTGGGTCCCTTCTAATCTAGAAAAATTTAATCCAGAGTTTTTTTTCTCCGTTTGGACTCTATTTGATATTTATTTTCTGAAAATCCAAAAAGAAGCAAAAAAAAAACAGCAACTGGCACTGGGCACTAGGTTAATATGTTAGTCCCAAAAATAATATAAAATTGCATACAAAATATCCAAGATTGCTACTATAATAAAATGGAACAATAAAAAAATTATAGATACATTGGAGACGTATCAAGCATTCCCAAGCTTAATTCCTGCTCGTCCTCGAGTTGGTAAATGATAAAAACAATTTTGTTGATGTGGAATGCTACCTAATATGTCTATCATGTAATCTTTCTTTTATGGTATGAATATTTAGATTAGAATGATTCAAAGCAATTGCTACTTGTAATCTGCGTTGCTATTTCCCCGAGGAGGAGAGGATGATGTAGCACAGCAAAGGTAAGTATTTCCCTCAGTTATGAAACCAAGGTTATCAATCCAGTAGGAGAACCAAGCAACACTTTGTAAACAACACCTACACACAAACAACAAATACTTGCAACCCAACGCGTAAAAGGGGTTGTCAATCCCTCAACGGTATGGAGATAGATTAAATTGTATAGGTTTTGATAAATAGATCTAACAAAAAAACAAAATAAAATAAATAAAAGAAAATTGCAGCAAGGTATTTTTGGTTTTAATATATGATAGGAAATAGACCCTGGGGCCACAGTTTTCACTAGAAGCTTCTCTCGAGAAAATAGCATACGGTGGGCAAACAAATTATTGTTGGGCAATTGATAGAAAAGCAAATAATTATGACGATATCCAAGGCAATGATCATGTATATAGGCATCACGTCCAAGACTAGTAGACCGAAACGATTCTGCATCTATTACTGTTACTCCACACATCGACCGCTATCCAGCATGCATCTAGTGTATTAAGTTCATGGAAAAATGGAGTAATGCATTAAGAAAGATGACATGATGTAGACAAGATAAACTCACGTATGAATAAACCCCATCTTGTTACCCTAAATAGCAACAATACATGCATGTCATGTCTCTTTCTGTCACTGAGATTGAGCACCTCAAGATCGAACCCATCACATAGCACCTCTTCCCATGGCAAGATAAGTCGATCTAGTTGGCCAAACCAAACCAATAAATCGAAGAAGAAATACGAGGCTATAACAATCATGCATAAAAAAGTTTAGAGAATACTCAAATAATATTCATGGATAGATCTGATCATAAACTCACAATTCATCGGATCCCAACACACCTCAAAAAAGAGTTACATCAAATAGATCTCCAAGAACATCGAGGAGAACATTGTATTGAAGATCAAAAAGAGAGAAGAAACCATCTAGCTACTAACTACGGACCCGTAGGTCTTTGGTAAATGATAACCCACAAGTATAGGGGATCAATTGTAGCCTTTCTCGATAAGTAAGAGTGTCGAACCCAACAAGGTGCTAAAGGTAGAACAAATATTCCCTCAAGTTCTATCGACCACCGATACAACTCTACGCATGCTTTACGTTCACTTTACCTAGCACAAGTATGAAACTAGAAGTACTTTTTAGGTGTGATAAGATAGGTTTGCAAGATAATAAAGAGCACGTAAATAAAAGTTAGGGGCTGTTTAGATAAAGAAACAATTAAGTTAGTTTTAGTAGAGAGCTTTTTGTCACAAGAAAGTTATTTGTCCCTAGGCAATTGATAACTAGACCGGTAATCATTATTGCAATTTTATATGAGGGAGAGGCATAAGCTAACATACTTTCTCTACTTGGATCATACGCACTTATGATTGGAAATCTACCAAGCATCCGCAACTACTAAATATCATTAAGGTAAAACCCAACCATAGCATTAAATATCAAGTCCTCTTTACTCCCATACGCAACAACCCACTTACTCGGGTCTGTGCTTTTGTCACTCACGCCACCCACCATAAGCGAATCATGAACATATTGCAACACCCTACAGCGGAGACCCCTCGCGCTTGCGTGACATGGAGAGCACCATAGGATAACACCAATAATAAAACATACAACTCAAACCAATCATGATCATCAATCAACCCATAGGACAAAACGGATCTACTCAAACATCATAGGATAGCCACATATCATTGGATAATAATATATAGTGTTGAGCACCATGTTTAAGTAGAGATTACAATGGGGAGAATAGGTGTTACACTGCTGCATAGAGGGGGACAGAGTTGGTGATGACGGCGGCGAAGTTGTTGGTGTAGATCGCCATCACGATGATGGCCCCGACAGGGTTCCGGCGCCACCGGGAGAGAGGGGGAGAGAGCCCCCCTCCTTCTTATTCTTCCTTGACCTTCCCCTAGATGGGAGGAGGGTTTCCCCTCTGGTCCATGGCCTCCATGGTGGTAGAGAGGCGGGAGCCCCTCCGAGATTGGAGCTATCTCTCTGTTTCTCTTGTGTTTTGCTTTCCTATTTTCTGGCCTTTGACCGTTTCTTAAATTCCCGGAGATCCATAACTTCGATTGGGCTAAAATTTTAACATGATTTTTATCCGGATATTATCTTTCTTGCGGTGAAATAAGGGCACCAACCGCCTTACAGGTGACCCACAAGCCCTCTAGGCGCGCCCAGGGTAGGGGGCGCGCCCCTCGAGCTTGTGGCCCCCTCGGGCATCGTCTCGCGTTGATTCTTTTTCCCAAAAATCAAAAATATTCCAAAATAAATCTCCGTAAATTTTTATCGCATTTGGACTTCGTTTGGTATGGATATTTTGTGAAACAAAAAACATGCAACAAACATGAACTGGCACTGGGCACTGGATCAATATGTTAGTCCCAAAAATAATATAAAATGTTACCAAAAGTATATTAAAGTTGTAGAATATTGGCATGAAACAATCAAAAATTATAGATACGAAGGAGACGTATCAGCATCCCCAAGCTTAATTCCTACTCGTCCTCGAGTAGGTAAATGATAAAAAAGACAATTTTTTATGTGGAATGCTACCTAGCATAATCTTGATCATATAATCTAATCATGGCATGAATATTAAGAAACGAGTGATTCAAAGCAATAGTCTATAATTTTATATAAAGACATCAATACTCAGGCATCCCAACAAACAATCGTGTCTTTCAAAATATCAGTGCTAAAGAACGTTATCCCTACAAAATCATATAGCCTTGTCATGCTCCATCTTCTTAACACAAAGTATTTATCATGCACAACCCCGATGACAAGCCGAGCAATTGGTTCATACTTTTTAACACGCTTTAGCTTTTTCAACCCCCATGCAATACATGAGTGCAAGCCATGGATATAGCACTATGGGTGGAATAGAATATGATGTTGGAGGTTGTGTGGAGAAGACAAAAAAGGAGAAAGTCTCACATCGATGAGGCTAATCAACGGGCTATGGAGATGCCCATCAATTGATGTCAATGCAAGGAGCAGGGAATTCCATGCAACGGTTGCACTAAGAGCTATAAGTGTATGGAAGCTCAAACTGAAAACTAAGTGGGTGTGCATCCAACTTGCTCATGAAGCCTCGGGCATTTGAGGAAGCCCATCATTAGAATATACAATCCAAGTTGCTGTTTTTTATTGTTCCTATTACAAAATCAATATCTACTATCATTACTACACTTGTATCACCATATCTTTGCTGAACTAGTGCACCTATACAATTTACCATTGTATTTGGTGTGTTGGGGACACAAGAGACTTTTTGTTATTTGGTTGCAGGGTTGTCTGAGAGAGACCATCTTCATCCTACGCCGCCCATGGATTGATAAACCTTAGGTCATCCACTTGAGGGAAAATTGCTACTGTCCTACAAAACTCTGCGCTTGGAGGCCCAACACAAGTCTACAAGAATAAAGTTGCATAGTAGACATCAATGATCTCTTTAGCCTCCCTACTTTTGATGAGCAAATTTATTATGATTATTGCATGCCTCCTATTTATGATTATTACAATGGTGAAAGTGGGTTTGGAAGAGTGTCAACTCTAGGAAGTAATGATCCCACTATTTTGGAGGGTGTTGAATCTTATTGCAATAATTACAAAAGTGGACTTGGAGAGGTCATGACTTTATTTAATGATGAATCCACTACTTCGGAAAAGGTTTCAATTGATTATGACAACAAAGTTGCTATCTATGATGATTATTGAGATGACACTTATGATATAAAGAATAATGATAACCATGAAACTTTTTATCATCATTTTAATGCTCAAATTGATTATGTAAATCAAGTATATGTCATGATAGTTATTTTGTTGAGTTTACTCCCACCACTATTAATGAGAATGAATTTGCTTATGTGGAGAGTAATAAAAATTCTATGCTTATGTATCAAGAAAAGAATGCCTTATGTGATAGTTATAGTGTTGGATTTATTCGTGCTGCTGCTGAAAATTATTATGAGAGAGGAACATATGCTTTTACATATCTCGCTAATATCAAGTTTCCTCTCTATATGTTGAAAGTTTTAAAGTTACATTTGTTTTGTCTTCCTATGCTAGTTGATTCTTGCTCCCATAAATTTTTTGCTCACAAAATCCCTATTCATAGGAACTGGGATAGGCTTAAATGTGTTAGTCATATGCTACATGATGCTACCGTTATGTTTCAGTTCTTTACTTTTATGTGAGCATCATTGAAATCATCATGCCTAGCTAAAAAGGCTTTAATAGAAAAGCACTTGTTGGGAGGCAACCCAATATTTATACCTACTGTTTTTGTGTGTCAACATGATTAAGATACTGTAGTAATCATGTTTTGTATCTTTTCTTTCAATAAAGTGCCAAGTAAGACCTTTGGGATAGTGCAAATGATTGTTGAATTGATTCTGTGCAAAAACAGAAATTTTTGCGTTAGGTACTAGAATTGTTATTCTGTAATGGAACGTGATAAATTGATGATTTTTTTTACAAAGTGTTGGGATTACATTTTTTTATGTTGTCCTAATTTTTCAGAATTTTTGGAGTTATATAAGTATGATCAAATATTAGATCTTTACAGACTGTTCTGTTTTTGACAGATTCTGTTTTCAATGCATAGTTTGCTTGTTTTATAGTTTCTATGGCTTATATTGGTCAATATAAATTATAAAAATGATAGAGTATAGTAGGCATTATGTGAGAGCAATTATGAATCTTTTCTTGACAGTACCAAAGTGAATGATTTGTTTTACTATACTAACGCATCTCAAGAAGTTCCGTTAAGTTTTGTGTGATTGAAGTTTTCAAGTTTTGGGTGAGACATCGATATGAGGAGAATAAGGAGTGGCAAGACCCTAAGCTTGGGGATGCCTAAGGCACCCAAGGTAATATTCAACTCAAGCGTCTAAGCTTGGGGATGCCCCGGAAGGCATCCCTTTCGTCTTCAACATTATCGGTAACCTCACTTGGAGCTATATTTTTATTCGTCACACGATATGTGTTTTGCTTGGAGCGTCATTTTATTAGGATGTGCTTGATGTTATTTAGAATAATGTTTTGTATCTTTTATTTCAATAAAAGTGTCAAGTATAGTGGCTAAGTGCTTAACAGAAGGGTCATGAATGTTCGAAAACTCTAGAAGTACTCCTTGGATAGTAGGATGCATATGCACAAATTGTCTTTGAAATTCAACTATAAGCAAAGATATGGCATCCACAAGACTAGTAGTTCTAGCAAGAACTGATCCTCCTAACATAGGTAAAGAGCCAACACAAGTAAAGAAATCTTGAATAGTACCATTTCCAATAATACTACCACTACCTATACGGAGTTTTTTAGTATGCATGATAGTGGCTTCTTCTTTAGGATCATCATCGGCAAGGTTATCTAACTTTTCTTTAGCAACTTCATCAAAACTCCTTTTAATATTTTCATTTTCCATAGGTATGGTTTGATGATCAAAAGGTTCCACACTATTGGCAGGAACATCATTCACTTTCTCAAATTCAGACATGACATCAACTTCAAGCAAACAAACTAGCAAAGTAAAATATTTTTGTGTTTTTGATATTTTTGCAACGAGACTAATAAAAGAAAATAAAGCAAATAAAAATTAGATCAAGTAAATGATAATCTGAGTGTAGGTACTAGTAGGTTTTGGATAATGTCTCCCCAACAACGGTGCCAGAAATTCTTTCTGCTACTTGTGAGCTGCGTTGGGTTTTTCCCCGAAGAGGAAGGGTGAAGCAATATAGTAGTTGATAAGTATTTCCCTCAGTGAAAACCAAGGTTATCGAACCAATAGGAGTATCACACCAAGCATAGTGAACAACACCTGCACACAAGAGCAAATACTTGCACCCAACGCGGGCAAGTGGGTTGTCAATCCCCTTGAACTCGTTACTTGCAAGGATTAAATCTGGTAGTGTGATACGTCTACGTCGTATCCAAACACTTCTGCTCTCGTTTTGGACTCTAATTTGCATGATTTGAATGAAACTAACTCAGACCGACGCTATTTACAGCAGAACTACCATGGTGTTGTTTTTGTGCAGAAATAGAAGTTCTCGGAATTGGATGAAACTTTTTGGAGATTTTTTATGGAATAAATAGAAAATACCGGTGCAAAGACCCACTGGAGGGGGGCCACCAGGTGCCCACGAGGCACCAGGGTGTGCCCTGGTGGCTTGTGGGGTCCACATGGCTCCGCAGACCCTAATCTCAGCACTATAAATTCCTATTTCCTGAGAAAAAATAGGGGTGGAAGTTTCATCGCGTTTTACGATATGGAGCCACCACCACCTCCTGTTCTTCATCGGGAGGACATATCTGGTGTCCGTTCGGGGCTCCGGAGAGGGGGATCTTCCGTCTTCGTCATCACCAACCATCCTCCATCACCAATTTCATGATGCTCACCGCCGGGAGTGAGTAATTCCTTCGTAGGCTTGCTGGACGGTGATGGGTTGGATGAGATTTATCATGTAATCGAGTTAGCTTTGTTAGGGCTTGATCACTAGTATCCACTACGTACTGAGATTGATGTTGCTATGACATTGCTATGCTTAATGCTTGTCACTAGGGCCCGAGTGCCATGATTTCAGATCTGAATCATTTATGTTTTCACCAATATATTTGTGTTCTTGATCCTACCATGCATGTTATATGCACCTATTACATGTTATGATCCGCACACCCCAAGGTGACAATAACTGGGATTCTTTACAGTGATTACCGTAGTTTGAGGAGTTCATGTATTCATTATGTGTTGATGCTTTGTTCTGGTTCTCTAAAAGGAGGCCTTAATATCCCTTAGTTTCCTTACTGACCTTGCTACCACGGGAGGGTAGGAGAAAAGATGTCATGCAAGTTCTTTTCCATAAGCACGTATGACTATATACAGAATACATGCCTACATTACATTGATGAATTGGAGCTAGTTCTGTGTCGCCCTAGGTTATAACTATTACATGATGAATGTCATCCAACGAAATCGCCGATCCAATGCCTACGAGTTTTTTACATATTGTTCTTTGCTAAGTTACTACTATTGCTGCTATTGTCACAATTGCTACAAAATTACTGCTACTATTACCATTACTATCAAACTATCATATTATTGTGTTGTTGATCACTCTGCTGCAGATATTTAGTCTCCAGGTGTGGTTGAATTGACAACTCAACTACTAATACTTACAAATATTCTTTGGCTCCCCTTGTGTTGAATCAATAAATTTGGGTTGAATACTCTACCCACGAAAACTATTGCAATCCCCTATACTTGTGGGTTATCAAGACCTTTTTCTGGTGCTGTTGCCGGGGAGCATAGCTATATTTGCTAAGTCACTTGGGATTTATATCTGTTGATCACTATGAAGAATCTTAAGGATGATAGAACCAAGATCGTTCCCTTTAAGACGAGGGGAGGTAAGGAACTATTATCTAGCTCTGCACTTGATTCACCTTCTATTTTGAGTAAGCTTGCAACACCACCACATGCTATTAATCCTGATATGTAGCAAGTAATTGATGATGCTTCTTCTGCTATGAACAATGATGCTAGTACTTTGCTTGATGATAATGTGCCACTAGGTGAATTTCTTGATGAACAAATTGCTAAAGCTAAAGAATTTGAGAATGTTGAAACTGATGAAATTACTGAAACTGATGAAGTTATTGAAACTGAAAATTATGAAACACCTATTCGACCTAGCTCTCCTAGATATGAATTGCCTAAGATACCTGAGGATTATGTTATGGATGGAGAGGTAGCTAGGGATTTTCTTGCGTGTAAGGATAGAAATGATCTTAAGAAATTACTATGCAAGTTGAAGGAAAAATCTTTCAATGCTGGAATGAAATCTGATCCTAAGTTTGCTACTTCACCTATTTTTATTACTGATAAGGGTTATGAATTCTCTGTCGATCCCGAGTTAATTACTTTGGTTGAATCTGATCCTTTCCATGCCTATGAAACTGAAACAGCTGTGGCAGATCTTACTAAATTAAATGATATAGCCGCCCTATTTGCTCATGGGAAAAAGTTCGCTATTACTATATTCTTATGTTATTTCCTTTCTCATTAAAGGGTGATGCTAAGATATGGTATAATACTCTTGCTCCTGGTTGTGTGCGTAGTCCCCGGGATATGATTTATTACTTCTCTGAAAAATATTTTCCTGCTCATAAGAAACAAGCTGCCTTACAAGAAATATTTAACTTTGTGCAAATTGAAGAAGAGAATCTCCCGCAAGCTTGGGGGAGGCTTCTCCAATTACTTAATGCTTTGCCAGATCATCCTCTTAAGAAAAATGAAATACTTGATATCTTCTACAATGGACTAAGCGATGCTTCTAGGGACTACCTAGATAGTTGTGCTGGTTGTGTTTTCAGGGAACACAGTATTGAACAAGCTGAGGAACTATTGAATAATATATTAAAGAATGATAATGATTGGACACTTCCTGACCCACGGCCTAAACCCACTTCAAAGAAGAGGGGTATTTTATTTCCCAGTCCTGAAGATATGCAAGAAGCAAAGAAATGTATGAAGGAAAAAGGTATTAAAGCTGAAGATGTTAAGAATTTACCACCTATTGAAGAAATACATGGTCTTGATGCACCACTACAGGTGGTAGAGGTAAATTATCTTATAAAGTTTGATGAAGGTGATATTACTTATAATAAACCTCCTAGTAAATGTTTGTATGAATTTGACAACTATATTATTAAGCAAGAACATTTCAATGCAAATGGTATGAAACAATTGAAACGAAATGCCTACATGATTGATCGCTTGAGTGACTTGTTGTTTAGAATTGTTAATGATGTCAAAATTGTAAGTAAACATGCATCTATGGTCCAAACCCTGTTAGAACAAGTTGCTAAATCTCAAAGTGAATTACTCAATGAAATGAATAAAAATATAAATGATCATGCTGGTAGAGTAATGACTAGAGGAGGTAGAATGACTCAGGAGCCACTTTATCGTGTGTCACCCTAAAAGAATTGAACAAGACTCTCAAAGAATTAATGTTGATGCACCTAGTCCATCCGAAAAGAAAAGGAAAAACAAAAATAGGAGTTTGCATACTTCTAGTGAACCCGAGGTAGAAAAACCTTCGGAAGATAATAATGATGTTTCTATTTCCAATGTTGAAACACAGTCTGGTAATGAACATTCACCTAGTGATAATGATAATGACAATGATGTTGTTCATGTAGATGCCCAACCAGACAATGATAAAGAGCCTGATAATGACGTTGAAATAGAACCTGCTATTGATCTTGATAACCCACCTCCTAAAAATAAACGTTATGATAAAAGAGACTTTGTTGCTAGAAAACATGGTAAGGAAAGAGAACCATGGGTTCAGAAACCCATGCCTTTCCCACCTAAACCATCTAAGAATAAGGATGAAGAAGAATTTGAATGCTTTGCTGAAATGCTTAGGCCAGTATTTTTGCGTACTCGTTTGACTGATATTTTAAAGATGGCCCCTTATGCTAAATACATGAAAGATATTGTCACTAATAAAAGAAAAATACCTGAAGCTGAAATCTCCACCATGCTTGCAAACTATTCTTTTAAGGATGGAGTACCTAAGAAACTAGGAGATCCAGGAATACCAACTATACCATGCTCCGTTAAAAGAAGTTATGCCAAAACTGCTTTATGTGATTTGGGAGCCGGTGTTAGTGTTATGCCTTTATCTTTATATAAAAGACTTGATTTGAATAAACTCACACCTATTAAAATATCATTGCAAATGGCTGACAAATCAACTGCCATACCTATTGGTGTTTGTGAGGATATGCTCGTTGTAGTTGCGAATGGTACTATCTTAACAGACTGTGTTATACTTGATATGCTCGAGGACGACAACATGTCGATTATCCTTGGTAGACCCTTTTTGAATACTTCAGGGGATGTTACTGATTGCAACAAAAGCAAGGTCACCTTTCATATAAATGGTAATGAACATACGGTGCACTTTCCGAAGAAACAATTTCAAGTAAATGGTATTCATGTTATTGAAAAGACTCCGAAAATTACTATTAGAAGTTTTCAACTCCCTATTCCTACTGTCAAAAAGAGATATGAAACACTTAAATTGGGGATATGCATATTCCCGTTAAGGTAACTTAGTGTTTTACGAAGATTTCTTCGGTTTCATGTTGATCAAAAATAATTTGTTAATAAGACTTGATCAACCTTATTAATGGATTATTTTTGAAAGACATGTGGTCGATGAATTTACTAAGCACAACCTTCTGTACTCACTTTCATTTTTTTTAGTTAAATGCAATAAAATGCCATGATTATCCTATTTTCTGAATTATCCGTGCAATAAAAAAGTGCCCAAAAATGAAAGTGCTCAAAATGACCTGAAATTTTTACATGAATTTTTATAGAATATTTAAGAATTTTTGGCACAGAAAACACCCCAGGGGGATGCCCCAGGTGGCCACGAGGTGCCGGGCGCGCCCATCCCCCCTGGGCATGCCCTGGTGGCTTATGGGCCCCACAGGGACCCCCCCACTTATTCCTTCAACCCACATCGTCACTCACCTCCAGAAAAAATCACTGTGGTTCTCTTTCTCGCGCGCGTTCTTGCTCCCAAACAGATTTTTGATCTCTTTTCTTGGAGCTCCATTTCTAAAACTGTTTTGGGGAATTGCTACTTGGTATGTGACTCCTCCATTGCTCCAATTAGTTTTTCCTCTGGTGGATTATATTTTGCATAATTAGCTGCTCTTGGTGCTACTGAAAATGAGCTTGCATGTTGAATTCTTTGAGTTCCAAGTAGTTTGAATGCTTGATATAGCCTCTAGACATTCATATGAGTAGTTGCTATCAATCTTGTGAAGTTTTATTGATATCATTTTGTGGCCCAAAATTTTCAGAAATTTGTTCATAGGAAAAATGAATCTTTTTCGGAGGAGTTCCTCGAAGCGGAACGCCGGACTCCTGGGACAGCGACCTCAACATTCCACATAGGACGGAGGTCCGGCCGTGCGAATGGCCGCACAATGCTTTCATGGACGAAGCCGGATTCTACAAGAGTTCATGAAGTTCGTTGCAAATGCCGGGTAGACCAACTTCCTCGCAGATGAGTGTGATCAGCACCACATCCTTACAAATTCCTTTGTGCAAAATTTTCATTTACTAAATAGTCTTGAACCTCCTATGGTACGCTTTGATTTATATGATGAACATCACCAGATCCTGCTTGCTGAATTTTTTGAGATATGTTTGATCCCCTCTGATTGGGAAATAAGAGAGCCTCGACTGGAGGAGTTTGAGGGCTTCCTTCGTACTTTAACTGTGGGTGAGGAAAGGGGCGTGTCGAAAGCCCGAGCCACTAGCTTGCATTTTCCTGCTATTCATTACTTTGCCTTTTTCATAGGGAAATGCTTGACTGCTAGAGAGCAAGGTGGTGCACTATGTGCCCCTGACCTCGCCATTTTATGTCGTGCACTTCATAATGACAACACTTATAACCTGGGCACTATCATTGCACGCCGCCTGCACACTAACATGACTAAGGGTAAAATCCATGGTGGTATTTATGCTACTCGCCTAGCGAGATGTTTTAATGTTCAGATACACCCTCATGATTACTTGTTGCCTAGAGTTTACCTAGATCACCAGTCGATGGAGGACCACCACTTTATTGATGCTCCTGAGCCTCCCCACCATATTCACTACAACTTGGTTTTTGATGAGGATACTCGTGATATTATTCCGTTGCCTGCACCTACTTTGTTTGACTCTCATGCCAGGAACGGATACATTATTATGCCACCGGACATCATTGCCTACGGGAACGCATTGGCAATAGCAGAGGATGAGGTCCAGGAGTGGGACACTCAGGTGCCGCCGCCTCAGCACTTTCATATGGGACCGGATGGCTACTACGGATGGTGATTACCAAGCTAGGCAAAAGCCTAAGCTTGGGGGAGTACATTTTCTCACCGACATTATATTCATGTTCACACATTTCATTCCAGTTGTCGGTTATCATCCTCTTTCATTGTATAATCCATGTTAGATTTATTTTCTCGCTTTCATCTTGAGTGTTTGAATTTTTTTTAGAAAATCCAAAAATATTTCTCGCTTCTTTTCGGGTTTTTTTAGTTTAATTTATTATAGCATTAAAACAAAACCCAAAAATATTTCTCGTTTCTTCTTTTGCTTGTTGGGAGCTTTCCCATGCAAATAGTTTTTCTCCTTTTTGTTTTCCTTTTGTTAATTTACTTTCTTCTAAAAAAATCAAAAACTCCAAAAATATTTAATGTGTTTGTCTGAAATTCTTTTCTTTTCTTGAGTCATTGCGAAGAGAAGACCACGATGAAAATGTTGAGTGGCTCTCATATGCATAATGGTTGATCTAACAAAGAGCCCATATTATTTTGTCTTCTCCTTTGAATAAAATGTTTGCAGATTCTAGCTTAGTTCACGGCACTCTTGCACTATTATTATTTTCATATCATTCGGTCTTGCAAGTGAAAGGCAATAATGATGATATTTGATGAAGTAACTGTGGCAAGGAAAGGCGGGTATGAACTCGACTTGTTTTTGTTTTTGTAAATATGTTTAACTCAGTATCCATGATTCAACATATTATGACTGAACATGTTTATGATGACAATTAGATATTATAGTTGCTCATGCCATGCTTAAGTAGCTAGGAGTGGATAATTATTTATCTTGGGTGTCAACATGCATTAAAATAGTTGTGATGTAGTATGATGATATGGTATCCTCCGCTGAATGTTTCAAGTGGCTTGACTTGGCACATGTTCACGCATGTAGTTGATTCAAAACCAACATATCCTCCATGATATTTATGTTCATGGTGTTTATATCCTACTCATGCTAGTATTCAATGTTAATTATTCACAACGCATGTTTATGACCGTTCGGTCTCTAGTTGGTCGCTTCTCAACCTATCTTCTAGCCTTCGCCTGTACTAAGCTGGAATATAAGCATGCTTAAACCAAAGTTATTCCAGATGAGTCCACTATATCTACCTATATGCGGTATTACTCTGCCGTTCCAAGTTAATTTGCATGTGTCACCTCTAAAATATTCAAATGAACATCTGTTTTGTGTGCCCGTACCGCTGATGGAGCGACAGGGGGTGGTCAGTATCTTGCATGCTAAGCAGGTTCTCATGATGAGTGTTTATTCACTCGTCCTTGCACGAGAGGGGCCGGTAATCGGGATGCCCAGCCCGATGATTAAATTGCAAAAAATAATAAAACAAACTCCCCCAAAAGTGTTGGAATGGAAGGCACTCGAGGATTCGGCTAGCCATGGCTTGTGTTTGTTGGTGGAGGGGGAGTAAACTTTACTTTTACCACTTGGGAACTGCTGCTAATTTGTTTAGCATGGAAGATATTGAAAACTTTTGGTCGTAACATTGACAAGAAAGGTATACCTCCCAAAATTATATTTATCTCTGATTTAAGCTTTGAGCTCTGGCATCTCTGCAAATCCCTGCTTCCGGCGAAGGGTCCATCTATTTACTTTTATGTTATTTTATTTTTATTGTTGAGTCATCACCTTCTCAAACAAGCACCAGTTTGGAGAGCACTATTGTCATTCTCATGCATTGTGTATAGTTAATGTTGTGTGCATCATCACTAGATCTCTTCTACCATGAATTAGAATGTTTAGTCACTGCTTGAACTTTGGAGGTGCTCTGCATTTATGTTTTGTTGTCTCAAAAAGGGCTAGCGAGATACCATGTTGTCATATTATATCATGATTGTTTTGACAAAGTGTTGGCATTTGAGATATTTTATTATTGCTTGCTAGTTGATTATGCCATTGATATGAGTGAATATAATTTCTAAGAGTTATCATTTGCATGGTTAGTCATGATCTTTGCTGAAAACCTGGGTATTATTTAAGCATATATATAGATACAAGAACAAAAGAGTTCGTAAAAGTTTTTCTTTATCACTTTCAGTTTGTGAACTGAATTGCTTGAGGACAAGCAATGAGTTAAGCTTGGCGGAGTTGATACGTCTTCGTCATATCTACTTTTCCAAATGTTTTTTCTCTTGTTTTGGACTCTAATTTGCATGATTTGAATGAAACTAACCCGTACTGACGCTGTTTTCAGCAGAACTACCATGGTGTTGTTTTGGTGTAGAAATAAAAGTTCTCGTAATTGGACAAAACTTTTTGGAGATTTTTTTATGGAATAAATAAAAAATACTGGAGCAAAGACCCACTGGAGGGGGACACCAGGTGCCCACGAGGCACCAGGGCACGCTCACCCCCCAGGGCGTGCCCTGGTGGCTTCTGGAGCCCACATGGCTCTGCAGACCCTAATCTCAGCACTATAAATTCCTATTTCCCGAGAAAAAACAGGGGAGGAAGTTTCATGGTGTTTTATGATACGGAGCCGCCGCCACCTCTTGTTCTTCATCGGGGGGCCAGATCTGGAGTCCGTCCGAGGCTCCGGAGAGGGGGATCTTCCGTCTTCGTCATCACCAACCATCCTCCATCACCAATTTCATGATGCTCACCGCCGGGAGTGAGTAATTCCTTCGTAGGCTTGCTGGAAGGTGATGGGTTGGATGAGATTTATCATGTAATCGAGTTAGTTTTGTTAGGGCTTGATCCCTAGTATCCACTATGTTCTAAGATTGATGTTGCTATGACTTTGCTATGCTTAATGCTTGTCACTAGGGCCCGAGTGCCATGATTTCAGATCTGACCCGTTTATGTTTTCACCAATATATTTGTGTTCTTGATCCTACCATGCAAGTTATACGCACCTATTACATGTTATGATCCGCATACCTCAAGATGACAATAATTGGGATTCTTTCCGGTGATTATCGTAGTTTAAGGAGTTCATGTATTCACTATGTGTTAATGCTTTGTTCCAGTTCTCTATTAAAAGGAGGCCTTAATATCCCTTAGTTTCCTTATGGACCCCGCTGCCACGAGAGGGTAGGGCAAAAGATGTCATGCAAGTTCTTTTCCATAAGCACATATGACTATATACGGAATACATTACCTTGATGAATTGGAGTTAGTACTGTGTTGCCCTAGGTTATAACTGTTACATGATGAATGTCATCCAACGAAATCACCGATCCAATGCCTATGAGTTTTTAGCATATTGTTCTTTGCTAAGTTACTATTGTTGCTGCCACTGTCACAATTGCTACAAAATTACTGCTACTATTACCGTTACTATCAAACTATCATACTATTGTGCTACAGATCACTCTGCTGCAGATATTTAGTCTCCAGGTGTGGTTGAATTGACAACTCAACTACTAATACTTGCAAATATTCTTTGGCTCCCCTTGTGTCGAAACAATAAATTTGGGTTGAATACTCTACCCTCGAAAACTATTGCGATCCCCTATACTTGTGGGTTATCATAGTGGTAGATATATAAATTGCAAAATAAAATAAATTCTAGCAAGGTATTTTTGGTTTTTGTAATATGATAAAAGTAGACCCGAGGGCCATAGTTTTCACTAGAGGCTTCTCTCTTGAAACATGCATATGGTGGGAACAAATTACTGTTGGGCAAGCGCATAGTTATGATGTTATTCATGGCAATGATCATGTATATAGGCATTGCGTCTGTGATAAGTAGACTGAAATGATTCTGCATCTACTACTATTACTCCACCAATCGACCGCTATCCAGAATGCATATATGGTATTATGTTCATAACAAACAGAGTAATGCATGAAGCAAGATGACATAATGTAGAAAGAATAAACTCAAGCAATCTGAATGAACCCCGTCGTTTTACCCTTAATGGAAATAATAGAAATACATGCCTTGCTACCCCTTCTATCACGATGTGTGGACCCCGCAAGATTGAACCCATTGCAAAGCACCTCTCCAACTAAAAATAAATCAATCTAGTTGGCCAAACCAAACGGATAGATCGGAGAGAAATACAAAGCTATAAAAATCCTGCATAATAAAGTACAACAAAAACTCAATTACTTTCAATGAATAATCAGATCATAAACCCACGATTCACAAGATCCCAACAAACACACTGCAAAAGAAGATTACATCGGATAGAACTCCATGGAGATCATGAAGAACTTTGTATTGGAGATCAAAGAGAGAGAAGAAGCCATCTAGCTACTAGCTATGGACCCGTAGGTCTGTGGTAAACTACTCACACATCATTGGAGGCCAGCAAGGGTTGATGTAGAAGCCCTTTATGATCGATTCCCCCTCCTACAGAGTACCGGAAAAGGCCTCCAGATGGGCTCACATAAGAACAGAAGCTTACGGCAACCGAAAAGGTGTTTCGGGTGGCTCTCTATTGGTTTCAAGATTTGTGGGAATTTATGGAGTTGGAATTAGGGCAATCGGAGCTACATGGGTCCCACAAGCTCAGGGGGTGGGGGCCTGCCCTATGAGCTTCTGGCTTTCTCGTAGCCCCCCTGGTCTCCTCCCGTGGCTCATGGGGTCCCTTCTTGTCCAGAAAAATCATCGTAAAGTTTTATCGTGTTTGGACTTCGTTTAGTATTGATTTCCTGAAAACCAAAAACATGCAGAAAATAGGAACTGGCACTGGGCACTGAGTTAATAGGTTAGTTCCCAAAAATGGTATAAAATCGCATATAAAGTATCTAAAATTGATAATATAATAGCATGAAGCAATAAAAAATTATAGATACATTGGAAACGTATCATAGTGGTACACGCGAAATGTTCTACTTCAGATTGACATAGTAGTGGGGTAAGTCTAAGCTTCATGACAGCTTCATCTATCTAACTCCATAGGTTGGGATTGTTCCATATATTATATGGTGTGTCTCCTCATGCTGCTTCCTTCCTTGGTGTCACACTTGCACTTCACTACTGCAGGCGACTGCTATATAAACGGTTTTTACCCCCTTTCCGTGACGAAGTTTTAAACCGTCGCCTTGCCTGTGTATGCGATAGGGGGGGTCCTTCCCACACTACCCAGAAACTGTCAGGGATAGGCCCTCTGGTCACACACAGGGCAAAAAGAGCTCGTGTGCAATCGGGCGAGCCATCGCAGACAATTATACAGGCCCAATCGTTTCCGTTCGTAAGTACATCCTACACAGTGAATCCAAGACATATGTTTCTGTTCGTATGTACATCCCACATAGTCAATCCAAGAAATACGTTTCCGTTCGTATGTACATCCCACACAGTCAATCCAAGAAATATGTTTCCATTCGTATGTACATCCCACACGGTGAATCCCAGACAAACATTTCCGTTCACACGGACATCACACACAATTTCCCCATCAAATCGTATATGATAGCACTGCCATTGCAGACAATATTAATAATTTTATAGTTTGCGTTATTGAATGCATCATGCACGGTGCCTAGAAGAAACTGATGTCTACTACACAACTTGTTCTTGTAGACTCGTGTTGGCCCTCCAAGCACAGAGTTTTGTAGGACAGTAGCAAATTTCCGTCAAGTGGATGACCTAAGATTTATCAATCTGTGGGAGGTATAGGATGAAGGTAGTCTCTCTCAAACAACCCTACAACCAAATAACAAAGAGTCTCTTGTGTCGCCAACATACCCAATACAATGGTAAATTGTATAGGTGCACTAGTTCGGCGAAGAGATGGTGATACAAGTGTAATATGGATAGTAGATATAGGTTTTTGTAATCTGAAAATATAAAAACAGCAAGGTAACTAGTAACAAAACTGAGCTAAACCGGTGTTGCAATGCTTGAAAACAAGGCCTAGGGTTCATACTTTCACTAGTGCAAAATCTCCCAACAATGATAACATAATTGGATCATATAACAATCCCTCAACATGCAACAAAGAATCACTCCAAAGTTCCTATCGCAGAGAACATAAGATGAAATTGTTTGTAGGGTCTGAAACCACCTCAAAGTTATTCTTTCCGATCAATCTATTGGGCTACTCCTATAAGTGTCACAAACAGCCCTAGAGTTCGTACTAGAATAACACCATATGATACACATCAACCAACTCTAATGTCACCTAGATACTCCAACGTCACCACAAGTATCCGTGAGTTGATCATACGATATGCATCAAACAACTTCATATTCATAATATTCAATCCAACAAAAAGAACTTCAAAGAGTACCCCAAGATTTCTATCGGAGAAAGGAATATGAAAAAGCGTATCAACCCCTATGCATAGATTACCCCAATGTCACCACGGGAATCCGCAAGTTGATAACCGAAACATACATCAAGTGACTCAATAGAACATCCCATTGTCACCATGGATATCCCATCGCAAGACATACATCAAGTGCTCTCACATCCAAAAGATTCAATCCGACATACAAAACCTCAAAGGAAAAGATTCAATTCATCCCAATAAGGTAGAGAGGGAAGAACACTATAAGATCCAAATATATTAACAAAGCTCGCGGAACATCAAGATCGTGCCAAATCAAGAACATGAGAGAGAGATCAAACACATAGCTACTAGTACATATCCTCAGCCCCGAGGGTGAACTACTCCCTCCTCATCATGGTGGCCGCCAGGATGATGAAGATGGCCTCCGGTGATGATTTCCCCCTCCGGTAGGGTGCCGGAACGGGCTCCCGATTGAGTTTTCGTGGCTACAGAGGCTTGCAGAAGTGGAACTTCTCATCTAGGGTTCTTTTCAGGGGTTCTTGTATTTATAGGAATTTTTGGCATTGGTTTCACGTCAAGGGGGTGCCCGAGGGGCCCACAAGCTCGGGGGGTGCACCCTAGGGGGTGGGCACGCCCCCCAGGCTTGTGGCTCCCTCGTCCACTTCCTGGCCCAGCTCTAGTACTTCGGGGGTCTCTTTTGGTCCATAAAAAATCACCATAAATTTTCAGCCCATTCCGAGAACTTCTATTTCTGCACAAAAAAGACACCACGGTAGTGCTGCTGAAAACAGCATTAGTCCGGGTTAGTTCTAATCAAATCATACCAAAACCATATAAAATTGTTGTAAACATGGCATGAATACTTCATAAATTATAGATACATTGGAGACGTATCAGCATCCCCAAGCTTAATTCCTACTCATCCTCGAGTAGGTAAATGATAAAAGAAATAATTTATGAAGTGTGAATGCTAGCATAGTGCATAAGTTTGATCAATGATAGTTCCAAACACTTTTTCTAGAATCATTATATATCATAAACAGTAGCTCATCTCATAAAACTTCTCATGATCAAGTAGCAAGCTATTCACATGTTAAAGTATAGACCATAAAATTTCTTGGAAACTAACAAACTATGTTTTCAGTCATCAAACAATTGCAATTCATCTTATTTTCAGGAAGGGTCTATGTAAGAGCTTTGATTTAGCAAATTTCAGATACTAAACTATCATATAGTCTTCCATGATTGCTAACACTCAAAGCATATTTTTAGAACAAATAGCATCCATCAAACACAGAGAAAGATAAGGCCTTAATGTTTCGCCTCCCAACTTATTTATCATATACATAATTTTCAACAATAATAATTCATGATCAAATATATTTGAATGGCCATATATGCTTGGATCTTCCCCCACCACATGATACTTTCCAACTAGAGAATAATTGAGGTTGTAATGAGAAGGAATACTATTAACTCTTGCATAAAAGTAAATACATAAAAGTAAAAGATAGGCCCTTCGCATAGGGAAGCAGAGGTTCTCATGCGCTTTTTATTTTTGGATGTGCAAACCCTTAATGCAAAGGAATGTCATGTTATATTACCCTTTGTGATAGCAACCTTTATTATGCAGTCCGTCACTTTTATTCCTTTACCATCACAAGTTCGTACAACGCTTATTTTCCCTTACAATAAAAGATCATACATATTTAGGAGCGATTTTTATTGCTTTTTGCATCGATGACAACTTACTTGAAGGATCTTATTCAATCCATAGGTAGATATGGTGGACACTTATGACAAGAAACTAGGTTTAAGGGTTTTTGGATGCACAAGTAGTATCTCTACTTAGTACGAATTTTTGGCTAGCAAAGGATCCTAAGCAAGCACCACATGTTGGAGTATCCATAACAATATAACTTCTATACAAATATACCCAAACATAACTCATTATGTTGTCTTCCTTGTCCAACTTCAACTAATTTGCTCAAGTTTGAAAATAATTAATGGGGATCACAATCATAGAAGATGTCCAAGATAGTATATTTATATGTGAAACCTCTCTTCCTTCAATATTTTTTCATGAATTGTTCAAGTGACCAATGTTGTGTTTGCTAACTTTTAATAAATTTTACCACCTATACCTCTTATATGTGAAGTCATTACTCCCCATGGGATAAGCATATGCAACATATATAATTTCAGATTTATGATATTCAATTCATTCAACCATTTACTCATAGGATATAAGTGAAGCACGAGAGTAAATGGCAAACTACTCCAAAAAGATATAAGTGAAGATCAATGAGTAGTCAAATAATTAAGTAGCTATGTGAAGACTCTCTCTCATTAAAAAAATTAGATCTTAAGTATTTTATTCAAACATCAAGCAAAACAAAATAAAATGACATTCCAAGGATTGCACATATCAAAACTGGCCGATCATTGTTCAAGAAGAAAGGTGGGATGCCAACCGGGGCATTCCCAAGCTTAGATGCTTGAGACTTCTTGAAATACTAACTAGGGATGCCTTGCGCATCCCAAGCTTGAGCTCTTGTGTCTGTTTAATTCCTCTCATATCACGGTTTCCCTAATCCTTAAAAACTTCACCCACACGAAACTCAACAAGAACTCACGAGACAAGTTAGTATAAATCAATGCAAAGCCTTATCATTATTTACTGTAGCAAATCACTAAAATTATAATTTAACATTGCATAATAAATGCCTCTGCATATTTAATACTCCTATCCTCAAACAGAACCATTAAACAAGCAAACATATGCAAACAATGCAAACATAACAGCAATCTGTCTAAAGAGGACAGTCTGTAAAGAGTGCAATAGTATTCATACTTCCCTAACTCCAAAAATTCTGAATATTACCACACTGTAGAAAATTTATTATATCTCACCGTGTAAAAATTACAAGATTTTTATCATGTCCTGACTATTCACAAGTATTCAAAACATAACAACAAACTTTCTGTTTTCAAACAGCAACATATAGACTTGCAAAATAAGCATGGTAAAGGCTATACTTGACATTTTTGTTAAAATAAAAGATGCAAAAAATTATTCTAAATAACAGCAAGCAAATCCTAATAAAATAAAATGACGCTCCAAGCAAAACTCATATCATGTGACGAATAAAAATATAGCTCCAAGTGAGGTTACCGATAATGTTGGAGACGAAAGAGGGGATGCCTTCCGGGGCATCCCCAAGCTTAGTTGCTTGGGTCTTCCTTGAATATTAACTTGGGGTGCCTTTGGCATCCCCAATCTTAGGTTCTTGTCACTCTTCATTCTTCTCATATCGATATCTCACCCAAAACTTGAAAACTTCAATCACACAAAACTTAACGGAACTTTGTGAGATGGGTTAGTATAGTAAAACAAATCATTCACTTGGGTACTGTCAAATACAAGATTCATAATTGTTTCCAAATAATGCCTAATGTACTCTATAATTTCCACAATTTAAATTAAGCAATATAAGCCATAGAAACCATAAAACAAGGAAACTATGCATTGCAAACAGAATCTGTCAAAAACAGAACAGTCTGTAAAGATATGAATAATTACTACACTTATCTTACTCCCAAAATTCTGAAAAATTAGGAAAACGTAGGAAATTTGTATATCAATAATGTGTAAAAAATTCTGAATTTTTTGATGCTCCAGTATTTTATAAAATTCTGTTACAGGGCGCAAAAGTTTCTGTTTTTGCACAGAATCAAGTCAACTATCATCCACACTATCACAAAGGCTTTACTTGGCACTTTATTGGAACAAAAGATATAAAACATGATTACTACAGTAGCATAATCTTGTGAACACACAAAAACAATAGGGTTAGATATTGGTTTGTCTCCCAACAAGCAATTTTCTTTAATGCCTTTTTAGCTGGGCATGATAATTTCAATGATGCTCGCATAAAAGATAAGAATTGAAACATAATGGGAGCATCGTGAAGCATATGACTAGCACATTTAAGCCTAACCCACTTCCTATGGATAGGGATTTTGTGAGCAAACAAATTATGGGAGCAAGAATCAACTAGCATAGGAAGGCAAAACAAGCATGACTTCAAAACTTTCAACATATAGAGAGGAAACTTGATATTATTGCAATAACTACAAGCATATGTTCCTCTCTCATTGTAATTTTTAGTAGCATCAGGAATGAATTCAACAAAATAACTATCACATAAAGCATTCTTTTCATGATCCACATGCATACATATTTTATTACTCTCCACATAAGCAAACTTATTCTCATGAATAATAGTGGGAGCAAACTCAACAAAATAACTATCATGAGATACTTGATTGACATAATCAAATTGAACATTAAAATCATGATGACAAGTTTCATGGTTATCATTACTCTTTATAGCATACATGTCATCACCATAATCATCATAGATAGCAACTTTATTGTCATAATCAATTGAAACCTCTTCCAAAATAGCGAATTCATCATTAAATAAAGCCATGGCCTCTCCAAATCCACTTTCATCAATATAATCATCATAAATAGGAGGCATGCTATCATCATAATAAATTTTCTCATCAAAACATGGGGGACTAAAAATATCATCTTCATCAAACATGGCATCCCCAAGCTTCTGGCTTTGCATATCATTAGCTTCATGGACATTCAAAGAATTCATATTAACAACATTGCAATCATGCTTATCATTCATGGATTTTATGCCAAACACTTTATTGAATTCTTGTTCTATCAATTGAGCACAATTTTCCAATCCATCATTTTCAAGAAAGATATGATAAAGACAAATAATATGAGGCAACCTCAATTCTGTTTTTTTAGTTTTCTTTTATAAACCGAACTAGTGATAAAACAAGAAACTAAAAGATTCAATTGCAAGATCTAAAGATATACCTTCAAGCACTCACCTCCCCGGCAACGGCGCCAGAAAAGAGCTTGATGTCTACTACACAATTTGTTCTTGTATACTCGTGTTGGGCCTCCAAGCGCAGAGTTTTGTAGGGCAGTAGCAAATTTCCCTCAAGTGGATGACCTAAGGTTTATCAATTCGTGGGAGGCGTAGGACGAAGATAGTTTCTATCAAACAACCCTGTAACCAAATAACAAAGAGTCTCTTGTGTCCCCAACACACCCAATACAATGGTCAATTGTATAGGTGCACTAGTTCGGCGAAGAGATGGTGATACAAGTGTAATATGGATAGTAGATATAGATTTTTGTAATCTGAAAATATAAAAACAGCAAGGTAACTAGTAACAAAAGTGAGCAAAAACGGTGTTGGAATGCTTGAAAACAAGGCCTAGGGTTCATACTTTCACTAGTGCAAAATCTCTCAATAATGATAACATAATTGGATCATATAAAAATCCCTCAATATGCAACAAAGAATCACTCCAAAGTTCCTATCGCGGAGAACATAAGATGAAATTGTTTGTAGGGTACGAAACCACCTCAAAGTTGTTCTTTCCGATCAATCTATTGGGCTATTCCTATAAGTGTCACAATCAGCCCTAGAGTTCATACTAGAATAACACCATGTGATACACATCAACCAACTCTAATGTCACCTAGATAGTCCAATGTAACCACAAGTATTCGTGAGTTGATTATACGATATGCATCAATCAACTTCAGATTCATAATATTCAATCCAACACAAAGAACTTCAAAAAGTACCCCAAGATTTCTATCTGAGAAAGGAATATGAAAACGCATATCAACCCCTATGCATAGATTACCCCAATGTCACCACGGGAATCTGCAAGTTGATAACCGAAACATACATCAAGTGAATCAATAGAACATCCCATTGTCACCACGGATATCCCATCGCAAGACATACATCAAGTGCTCTCACATCCAAAAGATTCAATCCGACATAACAAAACCTCAAAGGAAAAGATTCAATTCATCACAAGAAGGTAAAGAGGGAAGAAAACCATAAGATCCAAATATATTAACAAAGCTTGCGGTACATCAAGATCATGCCAAATCAAGAACACGAGAGTGAGAGGGAGAGGGAGATCAAACACATAGCTACTAGTACATACCCTCAGCCCCGAGGGTGAACTACTCCCTCCTCATCATGGTGGCCGCCAGGATGATGAAGATGGTCTCCGGTGATGATTTCCCCCTCCGGCAGGGTGCCGGAATGGTCTCCCGATTGAGTTTTCATGGCTACAGACACTTGCAATGGCGAAACTTCTCATCTAGGGTCTTTTCGGGGGGTTTTGTATTTATAGGAACTTTTGGCGTTGGTTTCACGTCAAGGGGGTGCCCGAGGGGCCCACAAGCTCGGGGGGTGCGCCCCCAGGCTTGTAGCTCCCTCGTCCACTTCCTGGCCCAGCTTCGGTGCTTCGGGGGTCTCTTTTGATCCATAAAAAATCAACATAAATTTTAAGCCCATTCCAAGAACTTTTATTTCTGCACAAAAAATGACACCACGGTAGTTTTGCTGAAAACAGCATTAGGTCGGGTTAGTTCTAATCAAATCATACCAAAACCATATAAAATTGTTGTAAACATGGCATGAATACTTCATAAATTATAGATATGTTGGAGAAGTATCAGAAACTGTGTTGCATAGGTTGTCTATCACACACACTTTTTATGTGGAAAACGTTTGCGCAAGGTGGCCTAACGCAAACAGTTTCCCAGAGGAAGTCGTATGTGACAGTTTCCCAGAGGAAGTCGTATGTGTTTGTTCATTGATACAACATGTTTACTTCCTAGAAACTATGTGGGTTGTCTGAGGTCATCGCCCATGGTGTTGTCTCAACAATCGTTTGCAATAGAAAAACCCAATAAGCAGGCTAATTGGCCTATTATTATTAATATATTTAGTAATCAAATTGACATTTGATATTAAGCACACAATATATTTCATTTTTGTATTACGGAACTAGGAATTCATAATTGAAATACATCAGAGTACAACATCATATAGCTTCAGCACTCAGTTGCACCATATAGGCATATAGCTAGCTACCCCATTACACAACTGCACCAGCACGAAGTTTCACATGCAACATCTATAGCCTTTGGAAATTAGCATCATAGACGGTAGATAGACAGATGAATCTCATCTGGAAAACTGCTGAAGTGGAAGGCGAATATTGAGCCTTCAATGATGTTGAAGGTCCTTGCAACTTTAGGCCAGTGCATGTGGATGATTGACCGTCCATCCTTCATCCTCTTGAGGAAGACTTCAATATTGTACCGTGGGGGTTGTATGAATACCTTCCTCGCCTCTTGACCATACAGGTGGTTTGAGAGGTAATCATCAGTGAACTACTTTGGAAAGGCCTGAAAACAAAGATATGCATAAATATCTTCTCTCAATTTTGAAATGGCGCAAAGGAATAAAAAAGACAAGGTATAAGAGTTAGTACCATCTTGTAGTTCACTGATGTCTTCTTCATTGTGCAGACAAAGATCTTGTTGTTTTTTGTCGCTAGTTTGTTTATCCTAACAATCTTTCTGAGTTTCTTGACTTGAATGATATTCATGGACTTCTCATTTCCCCATATGCAAAATGGGTCAAATAGTCAAAACCTCTGACAGCAGGACCTACATGTGCAAGACCAAATTGTTAAAAACCTAAACATTAGAATGGTTCCTCCAATTGCACAATAATGTGCTATTAGACAAAGGACCATGCATGTGCAAACCTCGATGGTAAACCTCAGTACCTCCCATTGTTTCCCTGCAACACATATAAGATAGTTATTGATCAGGTTAAGTGAGGGTTGGCATACTATCAGTAAAATATGTTGATGAAAAATAAACACACTACAGATTCAGCAGATTAATTCAAGCCACATGGAAAAGCCATTTATCCAAACCAAGCATGCTTAAGAACTAGGAAATATGGCAATTGTATATGTTTCTCATGTATTTAGTACAACCAAATTCAATTTATTCCTCACTTGCATAACAATACAAAATTGTACCCACAACAATTGAACATCTCATTGCAGAATTGAACCAAACTGTTAACTAAACACCACAACAAATGAACCAAACATTAACTGAGCACCACATTTCACAATATAACAAACTAGAAGATCAGATAGTTAACCAAACCAAGCATGCTTGACAACTTGGAAATATAGCAATTATATTTGTTTCTCATGTATTTAGTACAACCATATTCGATTTATTTCTCACATGGGAGACAATACAAATTTGCACCCACAAGAATTGAACATCACATTGCAGAATTGAACCAGACAATTAACTGAACATGACAACAAATTAACCAAACAGTTAATAACTGAGCACCACATTACACGATATATAGAACATATATACTAGAGGATCAGATTGCATAGTAACAGTAATACGACAATTCACTAGAATTTGTAAAGGAAAGGCAGGAGCAGCACATGCAACAGGTAAACCGAACATGCTTAACCGGCGAAGCTAGCTAGGTGAACATAGGTCCTTATAGTGAGCTAAAAATACAAGCCACTCCTCATCGTCGGAGATATCAATGACGATTGGCTCCTTGGACTTGGAAGAGGGCGAGGCCTCCACATCGTGGGTGCCCTCCTCATAGTGGTGAGTCGCCTAAGCCGCTCCGGGCACCAACCTGCTGGCTCTGGAGTTGAGGTAAGCACGGGCATGCTGAGAAAACACCTCATAGTCTTCGTCGAAGGAACCGACGGTGGCCTTGAGAAAACACCACGAACTGTCATTTAAAGCAGCCAACCACATGACAGCATCGGCACACAAGGCATCGATGGTGGCCTGACGGCAAGGTGCTCCTCCAAGATCTGGGGGTCGGCATGAATGGCGGCCATCGCGACCTCATCCGCACGTACGACCGCGATTTGCTTCTTCGCCGCCAAATGCTCCTTGAGCTCCTGGCTATACTGCATGCATCATGGCTTGGGGCAGCGCGTATTTGGAGGATAGGTCAGTGATTTGGGTGGAAGGTGTTGCGTCGGCGGTCGGGGCATGTGGGATGTAGAAGGAGGAGGAGGATGGGGGTCAGGTGTGGATTACCTGCCTAGATCGATGAGGCCGGGCAGTGGGAAGGAGCGTCGCTAGCGAGGAGGCGGTGCTGCAAGCAAATAGTGAAGGTTTGAACTTGGGAAGCAAGGCGGAAATAGGGTAAATGTGGCTTTTGTTCAAGAGGAGGGGGGAGGTAGATATTTTCGTGGAAGCCAAAAACTTTCCCTCGGTGCGGCGAAAAACTGGTGCGCAAAGTGTCAGCTGACAAGGTCCCTTATTCAGCACTGTGTATGATATGTGAACATCACAAACGATTCATATAGCTTATCCCATGCGTGATGAGTTTGAACGTGCAAATTTTGGTCCAGATTTCCCTGGTTACAGTGGTCATCCATGTCATTGCATAATTTGGGTACACAAAAGAGCCTACAACACACCCACACTTCTTAATCGAGCAAGTTCAGCAATTAAACAGAGCTAGCTAACCTAAACATTACTCTAACAAAAGACCAACGCTCTAAACAAAGACTACTACTCTGGCTGGCGCTCGTCGATCTCCGCCGCATCACGATCTCCTGGGAAGGGGCTCCATGGCATCCATCACAACATACTCGGCAAGCATCTCGCCATCCGCACCCATCGTCTCTTTGGAGAAGGCCGCTGTGAGCTGAGTGTAGGCGGTCACGAGTTGGGCTTGGACGGGGTCCGTCTGGGCAAGGTATGCCGCAAACGAATGGACGGTTGCTCGAACGCTCTTGGCGATTGCCAAGTCTTCGGTCGTGGGTTGCGACCATTGTCGGAGAAGCTTCATGCGATTTGTGCGGTGACCGCCAGGAGCTGGGTGTGGCCGGCCTTGACATGGGCATGGGCGGCCTCCATCAGGGCTAAGGAGGTCTCCACGGAACGGACAACTGCGATGCCACTCTCGCCATTTGCTATCCCCGTCGCAAATGTTGCTGCCGCCATCTAAGCTGCAGCAGCTGCTGTTTTGGCAGCCGCAGGTGCTCGATCGCAGATTGCGGCCACACTAATGTAGGTTGTGAGCGTGCTCATGGCATCTGCATCCACGCTCTTGCAAGCATGGACTGTTGAAGTTGCCCTCACGACGCGGGTCCATGTCCCCATCTTTGACCGGTGAGGATTGAACAGTAAAATGATATTTGGGGAGCTAGTGTGCTTGACACTTAGCTGTGGACTGTAGTGGACGAACCTTATCCCGTAAGTCATATAAGACGGTGCTCCTAGATATTTTGTAGTGCATCTCACACGGTTCATGATAATAAACTGTGTGCGGTGTACTTGATTTTTTGTTTTGATTTGAAATACAGAATGGGGTCACAGCGGCAAAGGATGGTGTTTGAATTGCTAGAACATTTATCTGCAGTGAACATGCAACCATAGGAGTGTTGTGAAAAAAATTGGAATTATTTAGGGTTCTTTTGGACATTTTTATACATTAACTAAGTTTTCTAGGCATTTAAGGTGCATAATTCAAATTTGAAGTACAGGCACATGCTCCGGGGCACCAAAATAGGTTGTAAATTCATATATGTGTCCATGGGTGCATGCATAGGTCCCATGCAAGAAATGGGAATGAATTTCAAACACCTCGGCATCGTGGCTCAGCCGCAAACATTGATATACTTGGTTTTTAAATTCTAGTGAATCCAAAACTTGTTTGAAATTCATGAAACTTGGCATGCTATCATGGAATGGCACCAACATGTTGTGGTAAAAATTTTGTCCCATCTGGGGCAGGTTTTGGTATAAGCTCCTCACAAACCAGAGCTTCTCACAAGAAGCCCCGTGGTTCCGGTAGGGAACGTGTCACCTTTGTGGACGAAACGATGTAGGTTTCCTCTTCTTGCCTTGAATTTTTTTTCTAGAGGCAACATAGACCAATAGGAGTGCCGTGTTAATTTTTGGAATTATTCGGGGTTCGTTGGACATACATTAACTGAGTTTTCTAGGCATTTTATGTGCATAATTCAAATTTGAACTTCAGGCACATGCTCCAGTGCACCAAAATGGGTTGAAAAAACATATATGTGTCATTGGGTGCATGCTTAGGTCCCATGAAATGAGAATGAATTTCAAACACCACAGCATCATGGCTCGGCCGTTGAGATACTTGGTTTTGAAATTATAGTAAATCCAAAACTTGTCTGAAATTCATGAAACTTGGCATGCTATCATGGAATGGCACCAACATGCTATGGTAAAAAAATTGTCCCATTTGGGGCAGGTTTTGGTATAAGCTCCTCACAAACCAGACCTTCTCACAAGAAGCCTCGTGGTTCCGGTAAGGAATGTGTCACCTTTGTGGATAAAATGACATTTGTTGCCTCTTCTTCTCTTGAATTTTTTTATAGAGCCAACATAGACCAATAGGAGTGTCGTATTAAATTTTGGAATTATTCGGGGTTCATTTGGACATTTTTATACAACTGAGTTTTCTAGGCATTTTATGTGCATAATTCAAATTTGAACTATAGACACATGCTCCAGTGCACCAAATTGGGTTGAAAAATCATATATGTGTCCTTGTGTGCATGCTTAGGTCCCATGCAAGAAATGAGTATGAATTTCAAACACCTCAGCGTTGTGGCTCGGCCGCAAACATTGGGATACTTGGTTTTTAAATTCTAGTAAGTCCAAAACTCGTCTGAAATTTATGAAACTTGGCATGGTATCATGAAATGGCACCAACATGTTGTGGTAAAAAATTTGTCCCGTTTGGGGCAAATTTTGGTATAGGCTTCTCACAAACCATAGCTGCTCACAAGAAGCCCTCGTGGTTCCGGTAGGGAACATGCCACCTTTGTGGACAAAACGACATTCGTCACCTCTTCTCGCCTTGATTTTTTTTCTAGAGGCAACATAGACCAATAGGAGTGTCATGTTAAAATTTGAAATTATTCGGTGTTCATTTGGAAATTTTTATACATTAACTGAGTTGTCCAAGCATTTTATGTGTATAATTCAAATTTGAACCACAGGCACATGCTCCAGTGCACCAAAATGATAGAAAAAACATATATGTGTCCTTGTGTGCATGTTTAGGATGCATGCAAGAAATGGGAATGAATTTCAAACACCTCGGCTTTGTGGCTCGGACACAAACATTGAGAAACTTGGTTTTTAAATTCCTGTTAATCCTGAAATTCATGAAACTTGGCATGCTATCATCAAATGGCACCAACATGCTGTGGTATTTTTCGTGTCCAATTTGAGAGAAGGCGCGTGAATTAACAGCCAACAAAGGCATTTTGAAACAAATAGATGCCACCTTATCATCTCAAATGTTTGTATAATTTAAATTGTTGGCGTTCTGCTAACCATTCATGTGATGCCACGTGTCACAATTTTATTTTCTAGGAGGTGATGTGCGGACGGCTACTTGAGTAGACGGGAGGCGTGCGATCGCAGTCCACTGCGCAGGCTGACTGGGAGGCGTGCGAGCAGTCCTCTGCTGCGCAGGCTCACCACGAAGCATGCGAGCTGTACACTGCGCAGGCTCACTGGGAAGCGAGCCCTTTGACTTCCATCACCGCCTGCCTCGCTCTCAACCTCTCCATTAACGGCTCCCGAGCCGCTGTTTAATACAGGTGGCCTTACTCTTCACCTCCCATTCCCCTCTCGCAGACCTCCACCAACACCATGGCGCAGAAGGATCATCTGCCACTAGTCTTCCAGTTTGGTGAAGTCGACTCCGAGCCGGAGGAGATAGAAAATAAGGAGGAATGGAGCCTCATGGACATGGCCCTGAACAAGCTGGCCGCGGCGGATGCTGCCCCCGCGCCCGTCCCAGCTCCCATCCCCGCGCCCGTGCCAGCGACCATCCCCGTGGCATTGACGGGCTGGTCGCCGAGCACCATCACAGCGCTGGAAGCCGCGGCGTCAGCGAGGTCCCCGTGGACCCGCGCAAGCTCATGTACATGCCAGCGCCAGTGCCCCCGCATGTGCATGTGCGCACCCCTGCACCCACCGCAGCACCGGTCCTCATGCGTTTGCCTGCACCCGTCGCGCCCGTGCCCGTTCGCGTGCCTACACCCGCCGCACCCCCCTCAGCGTCACCGCCGTCGACCGCTACCTTGCAGCACCGCGAGTCACCGTCCTCCCGCGCCCCGCCCGTCGATCGCGCGACGATCGGGTCTTTGATTTCCAAGTCAAGAACATTCTGGGCTGGCTTGAAGACTTGCACAACAGTGTCCCAGAGGACGACAATGACAATGCCGGCGCGTCACGCCGCCTCCGCGGCCGCCATAATTAGTTTTCTTTGGTTTAATATTGTATCTCGATCGTATGAATGTAAAGTCACAGTGTGACTGAATGAAACCTATGGTTTGAACAAACTTGCGTTTTTCTCTGAATGTACAGACTTATCAAAGATTTTTTTAAAAACATCAATGTTTTCTCTGAATAAAACACTCATTACAAACATTTTAGATATAACACCCGTACGCAAAGCGAGAGCTATGGTTCCTTCCCTAGTAAGCCATGGGAAAATTTGCCATGCAGGATTTGTGCATCTCTTCATCACAAACAGTTCAGATTGAACACCGTATGCAAAGTGAGAGCTATGGTTCCTTCGCCACTAAGCCAAGAGAAAATCTGGCGTATGGGATTTGTACATCTCTTCATCGCAAACGATTTTTTATGATGACCCGTGTGCAACCATGTATAGACAATTTGGTAAGATTTGCATCTGTCATATTGGGTATACTGCCATTTGTCAACAAACATTGGCATTTGTCGATCTAGTAACATTGCCATTTGTCAAGCTTGTAACACTGCCATTTGTCAAAATTTGCAGCTAAAAATCACTAGCACTCTCTAATTTTGCAACTAAAATTCAGTAAGCATAGATTTCGTTCATAGATTAAGCAGTCGTTCTTTATACAAACAGTTCAACTCGAGAGCTGAAACGAACAAAATTTTCCCTAATTGTGGCCAACCACGTACTGCAATAGCTAGTTCAACTATATATATATATACTAGCTAATTTTAAGTACGTAGTACAGTTCAACCATATCTATAGTCAGATGAATTGAACAAAATAGCCCCTAAATACTACTACTACGGAGGGGCTTTGTACTACTTCCAGCACCCTCTCCTCTGTCGAGAGCACTCGGTAAGAGGCAGAGGAGGAGGAGCCTACCGACAAGCTGGAGAACTGGAATCCGGTGCCTGTCGCGATTGCACCTTTAGCAACGCCCACCTCGATGCCATCTGCCGCACCAGACGGTCCCACTAGAAGCGACGGGACTCCTCGTAGATCTTCGCATTACGTGCCTCTATGGCAGCGTGTGCTGCGGCCATGACGGCGGTAAGAATCTTTGCGTGCTCGACCAGGCGCTCCTCCTCCCGCAGGAACTCGATGTAGCGCGCAAGGTCACTGACGCACATGCGGGGATCCACCTCCACCTCCCGCCTTCGGGCGGCGGTGGCAGAGTGGGTGATGAATCCGGCGGCTGACGGTGGGGTGGCGGCCATGACGGCCACCTCCCGCCTTCGGGCCACGGTGGCAGAGTGGGTGATGGTCACGGCGGTCGACAGTGGGGTGGCGGCCATGACGGCCACTTCCCGCCTTCGGTCCATGATGGCGGAGCGGGTGATGGCCCTGGCTTTTGATGACAGTGTGGCGGCCATGGCGGCAGACGGTGGGGTGGCGGCAACGGCGACCGACAACAGTTGCCGACTTGCAGCGGCGGCGGAGCCTGTGGTGGGTGTTGTGCACACACCAACAGGGACGCCACACATAGTACCCGACACCGGGGACTGCGCCGCTGCCGCGGGTTAACCTCCAAGCTGGAGCTGTCCTCTGATGACGGCGGAGTGGCTGAGCGACGATGATGGACCGATGCAATTGGCGATTGTGGGAGAAGCAGACGAGATAAGCTACAGGAGGGAGGGGAAAATGCAACGCAGGACTTGCCGGCCGTGAGGGTTAATATAGTAGGCCGGTAAGCATTGGGGTTTGGGGGCATTTTGCTGAGTCGGGAGGGAAGCATGCGCGGCTATGCGTGGGAATGCTACTTGTGAGCTGCGTTGGGATTTCCCTGAAGAGGAGGGGATGATGCAGTACAGTAGAGATAAGTATTTCCCTCGGTTATCAATCACGTAGGAGAACCAAGCAACACTATGTAAACAACACTTGCACACAAACAACAAATACTCGCAACCCAATGCGTAGAGGGGTTGTCAATCCCTCAACGGTTAAGAGAAAGATTAAATCGTATGGGTTTTGATAAATAGATCTAACAAAAACACAAAATAAAATAAATAAAAGAAAATTCCAGCAAGGTATTTTTAATTTTAATATATGATAGAAAATAGACCCGGGGGCCATAGTTTTCACTAGAGGCTTCTCTCGAGAAAATAGCATGTGGTGGGTAAAAAATTTACTGTTGGGCAATTGATAGAAAAGCAAATAATTATGACGATATCCAAGGCAATGATCATGTATATAGGCATCACGTCCAAGATTAGTAGACGGAAACGATTCTGCATCTACTACTATTACTCCACACATCGACCGCTATCCAGCATGCATCTAGTGTATTAAGTTCATGGAAAAACGGAGTAATGCATTAAGAAAGATGACATGATGTTGACAAGATAAACTCACGTATGAAATAAATCCCATCTTGTTACCCTTAATAGCAACAATACATGCGTGTCATGTCTCTTTCTGTCACTGAGATTGAGCACCGCAAGATCGAACCCATCACAAAGCACCTCTTCCCATGGCAAGATAAATCAATCTAGTTGGCCAAACCAAAACAATAAATCGAAGAAGAAATACAAGGCTATAACAATCATGCATAAAAGAGTTCAGAGAAAACTGAAATAATATTCATGGATAGATCTGATCATAAATTCAAAATTCATCAGATCCCAACAAACACGCTGCAAAAAAGGGTTACATCAAATATATCTCCAAGAACATCAAGGAGAACATTGTATTGAATATCAAAAAGAGAGAAGAAGCCATCTAGCTACTAACAATGGACCCGTAGGTCTGTGGTAAACTACTCATGCATCATCGGAGGGGTAGCAAGGATGATGAAGAGCCCCTTCGTGATCGTGGGCCCTGGTGCCTAGTGGTCCACACGAGCCTATTCTCGTGGCTTCCAGAAGCTTCCAGGGTCTCTTCTTGCCAGAAAAAATCTCCAAAAAGTTTTGTGGCATTTGGACTTTGTTTGGTATTGATATTCTGCAAAATAAAAAACAAGCAAAAAACAGCAACTGGCACTGGGCACTAAGTTAATAGGTTAGTCCCAAAAAATGATATAAAGTTGCTAGTAAATGTATATAAAACATCCAAGATTGATAATATAACAGCATGGAACAATAAAAAATCATAGATACATTGGAGACGTATCAGGGAACCTACGCGGTTGTGCAGGAACGAGCTCACCGATGATTCATTGGCGCCTCTTCGAGCCAGCGTTTGACCAAAAGAACGCTTGTGCGATGCTCAAGCTTGCACTCGAAGCCTTCTGTGGCAGCGGGGTGACAAGACATGCGAGAGGAGGACGAAATGACACGCACACATATGGTTAATAAAAAAATGTTTGTGATTTAATTACCTAGCACTCGGACGCTCTCGAGGCAGCGTCGCAAATGATTATTCACCCACCGTGTGATGTGGAACGCGACGTAGTTTGAGATCATGCCGCTGACTCACAACTGTCGACCGGCTTGTAGACGACCATTCCCTGCGTGTTCAACTGCTCTACGCATGTGGTTGCTCGCGGTTGAGGCGGCCGCGGTACACTCTGCTCGCGTCCCACCTCGCGCGCTCTTCCTGCATCCCTCCGCATGTGCTGCCAGCGTTTGGGGCCGGTGCACGTTCACGTACGTTCGTGCTGCCATTATGCATGTGGTTGCGCCGGGCACGACGCCACGATGCAGTTACCCACTGCAAAAACTGCCATGCAGACGTGCCAAGAATCCAGGACACCCGGGCCCCATTTATTCCCGCAGCCATTTACCTTAATCTCTCATGCCCCACGCCATAATAAGCACACCCACGACGACACATACAGAGAGGATATCCAGTGGATCCAATGGCGCTCCCAGCGGCTGACGACGACAACGGGCGGCGGTTCACCATGCCTCATGTAGTGGACACCCACATGAGGGGGAAGGACCTGTCGGTGGTGTACACGAACGAGCCGGTCTTGATGTAGAGCTCCATCCACACTATGGAGCAGTTGCTTGCTGAGGACAAGTACCAAGTGGTCGGCTTGGACCTCGAGTTCACCGGCGGTCGTGCCGGGTATGATCAGATGTTGCTGTCGCCCAGTTGTGCGTGCGCCATGACGTCCTCGTCTACCACTACCACCTGGCCACAAGGCCTTGCGAGCATTTCGCCAGGTTTATCAACAGCCTCGACTACAGTTTCGCTACAGTAGACACCAACAATGATCTAAACACGCTTAAGATTTCAGGCTTGGCCTCCCGAAATCTTGTCGACATCCGTGACCAGTACATGGTCTGGGGCAGCACAAAGAACAAGCAAGACTCCCTGGTTGACCTCGCCTCGACCATCATTGACCCCTACTACATGAAGATGAAGGCTGAGAGCAAGAAGGACAAGACCGCCTGGCATAGTGCCTGGGAGCAGAGACTGGATGAAGAACACGCCAAGTACGTGGCCAAGGACGCGTACACAAGCTACGAGATGGACAGGCGGATCATTGACATGATTAGATGCACAAGCTACGAGATGCACAGGCGGATCATTGACATGATTAGATGCACAGGCGGATCATTGACATGATTAGATGCACAAGCTACGAGATGCACATGCGGATCATTGACATGATTAGATGCACAAGCTACGAGATGCCCCAGACAAGGGATCAAGCCACAGAGCAGTGGCGACAGCGTCACAAGAAGTAGATGATTAGATGATCGGTTCTCCTAGTTTAGAATGCATGTAATTATTTATTGAGGTGTGCGTGAATGTTTTGTATAGGCACTTATGTGATTGGATGTTTATTTTGGTTATATATGTTGTTCTTCTGTAGACAGAGCAAATCACATCGCACACGGAGTAAACTAGGGAACCCGTCGGTGATGATTTCATCAATCGCTGACAATTGTATACCAGCAAGTGTTTGCCCACAAGACACACGGCTTATTAGCAGCAATCTTCTGTGTTATTATCGGTCTTCGCACACATTTCTGATTACGGACCTATTTGCCGTGGATCACACACATCTTCTTAAGTTGAACCATTTCTATTGTTTTCGCTCATCGCAAACAGTTCATCCGACTGAACTGTATGCCGTCTATTGCACACACCTTTATCCGGTCGACCGTTTCTGTTGTATTGCCTAATTGAAAATAGTTCATCCAAGTGAAATGTATGCCGTATATCACACACACCGTGATCTGGCTAACTATTTCTATTGTTCTGGTCATCGCAAAAAGTTTGTATGGATCAACTATATGCCACATATCGCACACGCAACTCTAATATGAATCATGTTTGATGTCTCCGTGATCGCAAATGGTTCGTATTATTGGTGACCGTTTTATTAGAACACCATTTGTGATTAATGCATCGCACACAGTTTGGTCGAAGGGTCTCTGATTCATTTTGTTGCATTTGGTCCATCCTGTAGTAGCACTTCTTCAACCCTCCTTGGGTGCTTACAGCTCCTCTTCTACTTCCTTGAGGTATTGGGCACTCTGTCTCTAAGTGTTTCTCCTTAATCCTCGGGGCATCATCCTTATGCTTAGATGTAGTTGCATCCTCCATTTCTCTTGGCCTCCATCCATGACTATGGATCCTTATGAACACTTCTCCTTGAGTACCATTCCTAACATCACATCCTTTTGTGCCCCCGGGAACTCACTCTTAATTCCAAGTCATAGCCATCAGTAGTCACTTATTGACTATCTCCATGAGACTAGTATTCTAAGTTTTTTAAAAGGAGAGGTTGATAGATGAATGAGGTAAGAAGATACTAGACCAATGGGAAATATAGGGAAGTCAAAATAGGTCTTGTTCCTATGGGCTTTCTATTTCTTAGGGTCATGTCCTATAGACAACATGTGCTTTGATACCATCTGTCACAACCCGGTCCCAAGAGGGCCCCAAATCCCTGTGATTGTTGTGTCAGTCCCTGCATCAATAGCTGACACGCATAGTCGATGATGAAATACCAAGAATACATCATATGTCCTAGTATTACATCATGGATCTGGTCTCTTTTACAAACATGCCTTCTCTGCTTAGGGCTAGCTTACAATATTCATGCAGCAAAAATAAGTAATATCTAGTCTTCTGGCGTCCATCCACTCACATGCAAGAGTTGAGTGTAGCGTCGTAACCCTACTTCGTATCTCTCCTTCGATATGGTAAACCTGCAAGATGATACATTGCAGCCACAAGGGTCAATACATTTAATGTATTGGCAATCTTCACCATGAATGGCTTATCGGAAATAAACTTGCATTTTCGTGTAAGGCTGGTTTCCATTTTGCGTGACATAGTTTTTTCCTACCTTTGTTGTAAGTGGTATGTTCTATTAGCAATACATATTTGGGCCCACTATGCTCACACAGCATCCCTAGACCAGCTCCACAGGTTAACCACGATCTCACACCAGGCACCTGGGTTAGTGAGTGGCCCACCATGTTCGAACAACTACCCTAGACCAGATCCACAAGTTAACCATGGATCTCCACACCAGGCACCTGGGTTAGTCAATATTCCCTTACTCAACCCTTTAAATTTTATTAAGAAGAGGTGATCAGATCAAGATTCTTAGTAGATTTGCTCAAAAGTTGTCCGTAACCGGGGACACAGCTAATCATGATCAGTTTTTACACTTGCAGAGATTTGTATACTTTGCCTGTGATTCCCAGTCACACCCTTCTTCTACTAAACTTCACCTTTTAAGTAGCTAGGTAGACCAAGATGAGACTTTTGGGAAGTAGGAGCCCATGCCCAATGGCAGACCCAGTCCAACCTACATGCAATAATCTACATCTGTTGATCATGCCGGAGAGGGTTCCCACAACTTACTTGGTCAAGACATAGCCCGTACTAACTCATGGTTACACATGGAAGCTACTCAACTTTGAACTCGTATAATTCCTTTGAGCCTGGGCAGTCGCCCACACAACACACGGCCACCAAAGAAATACCGAAGCACCGCAAAGATGATTCATTAATTAAGTTGTTATTAAGTAGTCAACCATAAATTAACCTTTAAGTAATGATGTTCCCAATCCACATAATAGCATCTAAGCAACTACTCATTGGTTACAAGGCCAGGGTAGAGGGACCTAAGTTTCTTCTACTGGGTTTGTGCCTACTGAAGCAAAATCCTATAGGAGATTCCTAGCTGGAAAAAACAATGCAAGAAAACATAGGTTATGATCAGAATTCCACTTGCCTAGTATTTACAATTCTTCAATCTTACAATCTTGATCAAGTTACTCTTCGTTCTCCATACAATCTAACGTAAGTGAAGAGTAATTGTAAACAACCATACAATTCAAATCAAACATACAACAAGTGCAGTGCATGGTGTTAGTGTCAATGTGTTGTGAGATCATGTTTCATGTGTTAACTCAAAAGATTTTAGAAAACAACATAGTGGTTGTTAATTGGAATACATGTGACATAAGGGTTCACATGCAAGTTTCAAATTTAAGGGGTTCTTCACATAAGGAGTATGTGATGCCAAGTTGTGGTTGCCAGACTCAATAAAGGAATCTTGCAACTGGAGCCAAGGTCTATGAACAATGGATAACCAAGCTCATGTTTTAGTTTGAATGATAATTCAACTTGTTGACCTTTCATGGACTTGGATACACTAGGCTAGGCTAGGTTTCATTTGAGGTTCACTATTGGTCTTGTCCTGGGTTGATTTCATACTAAACTTGGTTTAAACTCTTGAACTCTACATTTGAATTGGTTTCAAATAATTTGAATTAGGTTCAACTAAGTTAAATAAGCTCATCTAGGTTCAAGTTCAACTATTTCCTGGTTGACAAGTGTTGGTTCATGAATTCATTTGCTAAAGGTTTCATTTCATTTAAATAATTAAAGGACTTTGTGTTGCATTTAAGCTTAAAGTAAATTTAAACTGTGTTTATTATTTCCCTAAAGTCAAATGCAAATCCAAGAATGTTTTCTAAAATTTATTTCTAAGTTTCATTCAAGTTTGAAGTAAAGTCAAATGTAAATCCAAAGTTATTACTCCCTCCATCCATATATATATGGCCTAATACATTTTTCGAGGTTCCCTTTGACCATAGGTTAGAGCAGTAATGTATGACATGCGTATTACACAAAGTATATTGTTAGATTCGTATGTGAAAGGAGTTTCTAATGATATAATTTTTATATCATACATCTCATGCATTGTTAATCTTGTCAATGGTCAAGCGCAACCTCAAAACCCGTATTAGGCCCTATATATATGGATAGACGGAGCACTAAAGTTCAATTTATTTCTTAAGTCTCATTCAACTTTGAACTGAATTCAAATTAAATTTCAATTTCCTGAAGTAAAGTTTAACTCCAAAATATTTACTAATTTTTTTAGGTTCCTCAATTGTATTGCAAGAGGATCCATTCAAATTAACTTTATGGTTTCAAGTTATAACCAATTTAAGTTTGAATTGGTTTCAAAATAAATTTGATTTTTTTCCTAAAGTCAAATAATAATCCAAAAATATTTAGTAAAGTATAATTTTAAGTTTCTAAACTATGTTGCAAAAATAATTATCCTACTTAGGTCTATTATTTAAAAGTTAACCTAGATAATTTTAAATTTCATTTCGATTCTAGCTTATACTAAATGTTATTTAAATTCATAATTTAAATTATTCAAATTTTATATTCAGTGAGCTAAGTTGAAACTACTATTCTCTAGTTTTATTATGCAAAATGAGTTAATTAAATTGGTTTTATAAATTTCAATCTAGACCTTATTTAAGTTTTAACCCATTCTATTTGAATTTGAATTTTAAAATTTTCAAAATTTTAATATTATTGGGCTAGGTGAAAGCTTATTTTCTACAGTTTAATTTGCAAAAAGTTTTACTAAATTTGGATTTACACAATAAAAGTTATGATGATTTAAAGTTCTAAGGGGTTTTTTGTAAAACTACCAGCTATTTAAATTTGTTCTGGATAATGTTCAGGATAAGGTTGGTACATGGCATGTTCTGATTAATCGATGCCTATTAGTTTAAGTGATCTTACTTGGTGCATTGGATTGAAATCCAACAGTGGAGATTAGATCAAGGGGGCTCACCAGATCTAGGTCGCCGAAAAATCACGTCGGAGATGGGGTGACGGCGGTGTTGGGCTCAGGCTCATCGGGTTCGATGTTATAGGGGGACTCAATGACAAGGTGGACGATGGGGCTCAGCTCGATACGGCGGTCCTTCTGGTGCTTACGAACGTAGTCGGGGTCGACGGAGAGGGCTGCTACCGCTCACCGGAGATCGCACGGGCATGGCGGAGCTTTGGGCTTCAATGTTTTGCTCAAAACGAGCGCGTTTGGACATAGGGTTGGGGTCAGAAGATGCGCATGGTAAGACAAAACGTGATATACATGGTTAGGGTTTGGGGCGGAGAGGCTAACGATGCTCGCCAGAGATGAGCTCATGGCAGTGATGACACTCGGGTTCCGGTGAGGTCGATGCTCCGATCGGCTTTGGGAGAAGCAAGGATGTCCAGGGGGGTCGCCGGTGTGCGGTGGATCAAGCGGTGGCAAGGGCTGGTCAAGGCGGTGGCTGCGTTGGCCAAAATTTGGCCGGAGCAATTTAGGTCAGAGGCGGAGGTGAAGGGTCAATACCAAACGGAGTCCAAACGGAACGAAACTTTTTGATGATTTTTCTTGGACCACAAGACGCCCTGGAAGCTTCCGGAGGAGGCCAGAAGAGCCACGAGGTGGCCACAAGCTCAGGGGCGCACCTCAAGGGGGGCGCCCCCTAAGCTTGTGCCCCCCCCCCCCCCGTGGCACTTCCAACCCTAATTTTTCTTCTATAAATACCCAAATATTCCCCGTAGACCAGAGGGCACACCAAAAATACTTTTTTGCCACCGCAAGTTTCTGTCTTCGTGAGATCCCATCTGGGGACCTTTTCCTGTTCTCCGCTGGAGGGGGATTCGATCACGGAAGGCTTCTACATCAACCTTGCTGCCCTTCCGACGATGTGTGAGTAGTTTACCATAGACCTACAGGTCCATTGCTAGTAGCTAGATGGCTTCTTCTCTCTCTTTGATCTTCAATACAATGTTCTTGGAGATCTATTCGATGTAATCTTCTTTTGCGGTGCGTTTGTTGAGATCCGATGAACTGTTGGTTTATGATCAGATTATCTATGTTATTTGAGTCTTCTCTTAACTCTTTTATGCATGATTTATATATCTTTGTATTTCTCTCCAATCTATTGATTTGGTTTGGCCAACTAGATTGATTTTTCTTGCAATGTGAGAGGTGCTTTGTAATGGGTTCAATCTTGCGGTGCTCAATCCGAGTGATAGAAAGGGACATGACACGTATTTGTATTGTTGCCATTAAGGATAAACAGATGGGGTTTGTTCATATTGATTGGATCTATCCCTCTACATCATGTCCTCTTGCTTAAGGGGCATTACTCCATTCTTGTTAACTTAATACACTAGATGCATGCTGGATAGCGGTCGATGTGTGGAGTAATATTAGTAGATGCAGGCAGGAGTCGGTCTACTTGTCATGGACGTGATGCCTATATACATGATCATTGCCTTGGATATCATTATAACTATGCACTTTTCTATCAATTGCTCAACAGTAATTTGTTTACCCACCGTATGCTTTTTTTCAAGAGAGAAGCCTCTAGTGAACTATGGCCCCCGGGTCTATCTTTTATCATATTATTTTCAGATCTATAAAATAAAAAACCCAAAAATACCTTCTGCAATTTATTTACTGTTATTTTATTTTGCACTTTTACTTATCTTCTATATCTATCACTATCAGATCTCATCCTTGCAAGTAACTATGAAGGGATTGACAACCCCTTTATCGCGTTGGATGCAAGTATTTGTTTGTTTGTGTAGGTGCAATTATTGGGGACTTGTGTGTTCCTTCTACTGGATTGATACCTTTGTTCTCAACTGAGGGAAATACTTATCTCTACTTTGCTGCATCACCCTTTCCTCTTCAAGGGAAAAACCAATGCAAGCTCAAGAAGTAGCACATCTATATTTGCCAAAGATGATAATCATATCAAGATCACAAAGCATTGAGACAGACATGAGGTTGTATCCTAGGGACTCGACAAGCATCACTTTTTCCATGTGTCGATCCTTTGAGATAGGAACCTTACCTAGACCCAATACCTTGCTTTTTTCTTTTGTCAGTGTAGGTGATATGCTTCACATGAGACGGAGTAAGGGGAGCATCGGTGAGGAGATTCCTGTCACTAGTCATATGATTGGTACAACCACTGTCGAGAACCCATTCAGTAGCTTTTGGAGTATCATCCTGTAGAAGCATTAGTATCACTTACAAATTCATATACTTCAGTTTGAAGAATATGATGATCAATTTCGTCAGTGAATTTCATCAATTAGAACATAACTAGCAGCATAGGGATGTGTGAAATGAGGAATTCATTTCATCATGATTAGCTTGCATCTCAACAAGCATTATGTCTGGTCTTCGGCAAATTCATCAGACATTCATTGTGTCTGAAGACCTAACCTTGCAAAAGAAATTAGTTCTTCTTCTTAACCACCCACATCTGAATGGGTGGTTGAGAAGCAATGTAACGCAAAGCATTGATAGAGAACTTAGGCATTGAAGAATATGCATTTCTCTTCACATGAGGGGTATAATACTCATAAGAGTATGCAGAGAAATTCTTAGCAGATTTGTGCACATAGTGATTTGAAGAATAATGCACATATTCATCAGAACGTTGCTTGTTTCCCTGCGAAGAAGTGTTAATACAAGCATGAGTTGGCCTGCGTCCATTTGATGACTTTGGTCCAGGTGAACAATTTACCCTGGAATTTTTCTTCTTCGGTGGTGTCATGATGACATTCACCTGAAGATTTTGAAGACGACTTTTGGGCACCCAGATTTTCTTCACTGGGGGACCGTTCCTGCAGTTAGTACCAACAATCTAGCAAATACTTCACCATTCTGATTTTTGAAGAGCTTATAGTTGGAGTCAAATGACTCATCAGAAGAATGTGGAGTATCACAATTGTAGCCAGATAGCGTGTATGGATCAACTGGAAGTCCTTTTGCAGCAACCCATGTGGTTTTGGGATACTGCTCAGGTTTCCAATTAGATCCATCTGTGTTCAGCTCTCTCTCAAAAGCAATACCCTCTTTCCTAGGGTTCCTGTTCAGAATCTTCTTCTAGAGCACATCACAAAGAGTTTGGTGCCCTTTGAGGCTTTTGTACATGCCTGTGACGTACAATTCCTTCAGACCTGCATTTTTGTTAGTAATACTTGTGGTCTCCTCAGATGAGGGGATTGAAACCACAGAGACATTTGAAGATATAGCAGCAGTTGAAGCATTTGAACATTAAGCTGAAGAATTTGCATTATCATGTTCAAGGCTTTTTAAGCATGGAGCAACAAATTCTTCCTGAGCTGTGTTGATCTGTTGAGATAGTAATGAATCATTGTCTTTCTGAAGATCATCATGATTCATGAGATGCTCCCAGCTTCTCGAGTTCTTGCTTCCTTTGAAGAAATTCATAGGATAGCTTCTCGTGCTCGGCTGAGAGGGCCACATTACGACTTTCAAGTTCGTCATATTGTGACTTTAGGCGTCTGAGGTCCTCAGGCAAACCTTGACTGCAACCCATTTCCTCATCTAATATATCATCACTTTTGTGTAGCAATTTTTGCATCTTTTCCATAGCAGTTTGTTGTTCAGTTGCAATTTTAGCCAGTTTCTTATAGCTAGGTTTTGCTTCACATTCAGAGTCATCATCACTTGAAGTACTAAAGTAAGCTTCTCGTGAGGTTACCTTGGCGCCTCTTGCCATGAAGCAATAGGTGGGAGTGTAGTCATCAGCATAGTCTTCAAGGTTGGTGGAGTCACCATTTTCTTCATGGTTGAAGATGGACTTGCTGATGAACTCTGTAGCAAGGGCCAAGCTTGCAACCCCAGAGTTGGACTCCTCCTCAGATTCCTCGGCTTCCTCAGATTCTACCTCTGAATCCATTTCCTTCCCAATGAAAGCACGAGCTTTTTCGGTGGTGCTTTTCTTTCATGATGAAGTTTTTGATGAAGACTTTGAGGACTTCTTCTTCTTGTCATCAGAGTCGTCATCCTTGCTAGACTTCTTCTTTCTTGAGCCCTTTTGCCAGAGGGGGCAATCAGCGATATAATGGCCAGACTTCTTGCATTTGTGGCAAGTTCTCTTGTTGTAGTCTCGAGCAGAAGCTTCTCTAGTGTTCTTCGAGTCATACTTTGAAGACTTTCCAAAGTGGTTCTGTCGGTGTCAAAACTAGCAGATCTCGGGGTAGGGGTCCCGAGCTGTGGACCAAGGGTTGATGGGTAACAAGGGACGATGAACACAGTGTTTACCCACATTCAGGCCCTCTCGAAGAGGTAAAACCCTACGTCCTGCTTGATTGTGTTGAATGTATAATGTGGTTTACATAGTAGATCTACCTCGAGATCAGCATGAGCTAAACCCTAAGGCTATGAGGTGATGAATGTAGCTCTAACCCTAATGACTACAACTCTCGGTTTATATAGACACCGATAGGGTTAGAGTTATCAGATATAGATTACAACAAGAGGGAAAGAGATCTCGTCCATCCTTGACTTGGAGGGCACACCACGGCTTCATAGATCTCCGGTCACCATACGGCTCCACCAGTACGGCCCATGTACAATGGGTCGTCGCCCCGAGGACCCCTTAGTCCATGACTCCCTCAGTAGCCCCCAAACTTGCCTCCAACACCGGGGATTGTCCTCTGGAATCTTCACATCATCGGCTTGCGAGACGAGTTCTTTTATTCCTTCATTCTGCTTGAAACCGAACACTATCTGGAACCCGCTCTAATGTACTCGAGTCCGGACTATTTCAAGATTCTGGGATCCGAAGACATCTCGAGATCGAGGTGGGACCATCAGGTTTTAATGACGTTCCTCGGGGCAAGGGTTTCGCACACCTTTCTAGAGGGCGTGCGGCTCCATGTCGTCCTTCCATGCACCCGTCCTTTCGTCTTCGTGATAAGACGCCTATTTATAGATCCAAAAGGTGCTGAGAACAGTTACCCCCCCCCCTTCGGCAAAAACGACAGCAAAAAAATTCTCCAAAGCCATGGCCAACATCCCAGGTTCTTCCTCGCGCTCTCACGGCCCGCTCCCACGCGATTGGTCGAGCTGTTCAGTCTCGCATATCCAGCTGAGTCGCTTGCAGACGCAGCGCTTCCTCCCTCTGGCCGATCTGATCCCAGTCCACGCCGGTCTCATCTCCGTTGATGGCTGCGCCCTTGCCGAGAACTCTCCCACCCCAAGCAAGGAGGAGAGGGTATGTCTCGTGCCCTTCCTTCTAAGAGGTTTGGGTTTTCCTATTCATCCATTTCTACGGGGTCTGCTAGAGTTCTATGGGATCCAGCTCCACAACCTCAACCCGGGGTCCATATTGCACATTTCTGGCTTTGTAGCCTTGTGCGAGATATTTCTGAGTTGCGAGCCCCACTTTGACTTGTGGAGGAAGTATTTCTGTCTTATCCCTCGCCTCCGAGAGAGATCTATATTCGAGGTAGGTGGCGCCGAAGTATGGCGAATAGCTGGGATAGGGTACCCAATCGGGACCCCACAGAAAGATCCCAAAGGATGGACTTCAGAGTGGTTTTATATTGAAGACGTTCCCCTCACCGATCCAATTCGGCAAGGGCTGCCCAAATATTCAAATGACCCGCCTATAAAGCGGTACAACTGGCGGCCTAGAGGCCCTTCCCAACAGGACAGCGAAGAAGTGCATGCACTATCGGCCAAGATTAGGCTGCTAACTAGCAGCAAGCTGACCATGGTCGAAGTTATGGCCATCGCCATTACCCGATGCGTGCAACCCCTCCAACAGCCGGATCACCCTCTATGGTGCTATAACAGGACCAACGATGTGACACGTCACCAGCGGCAAGGGCCAGACAACAAGGCGGCCCTGGCTAAAATACTGGCCAATATCTTCAAGGGAGATGAAGCAGAGTTCGCTCGCATGAGTATTAGCGAAGGCTGCTCCGGATACAATCCGGCGGACTGGGTAAGCCATAATCCATTATTTTGAGCCCACAGATCACGCCGAATCCTTACTGATCGCCACTTGAATAGGGATGGAGGCGTCCGGTTGCATCCATTAGTTGTCCTCCTCCTCAACCAGAGAATCACTCTCGTGATGGCGATCCAGGGTATCATGACGACCCAGAGACGTTAATCGAATTCGAAGATGGGGTGTTCTATCAGGAGGGACTTGATGGCGGCAAAGTGGTTGTAACAGCCAATCACCCCGGGGTCTTCCCTCTTCCATAGTAATTGAAAAGAAGACCCTCTCTCGAACAGGGCGCCCGTCTCGTGCTACGCCCCACGTGCTGACTTCTACTCCCAAGGGTCGCCGCACTACGCGTAAGAATGTCTCGGGAGGAGAGCGGACCGCGCCAGCTTCGGCCCTTGACGGGAGATCAAAAGCGGAAAGCTTCTGCCGACGCGAATGCTCCTGCCTCCTCGGCCCAAAGGTAACATATTTCGGAATTGCAGCGAGGGTTGCCGTTGGCACTTTCTTATTAGAGCTTGCTCAATTTTGCAGAAGGCGTATGCCCCTACACCAATCCGAAGATCTCCCGGATGCGCCGAACCGCAACTCCGGTCTCAAGTCTTCGGCACAAGCAAGAGCCTCCTCCGAACACGCGGCAGCTGGTGTACCTCCGGCGGACTCCGACGATGTTTCGGTCACTAATTCCAAGGTCGAGAGCGTAATGAACCATCGCCGCCGGAGGAAGACTTTACGTCATACTGCTTTTGCCGAACAGGAATTTAATGCTTTTAATTCAGTGGATGCGTACCTTGGAGCGGCCCGGACAGGCCTTGATGGGATTGTTGGTCTATTTGCCGCCAAGGTGCAGGTATATAGCTTAAAAGCAGATCATGTTCCCTAACCAACTAGCCCCCAAGCCTTAATTCAGGCTAGACGGCCGAGTTAAGGGTGTCTAATGATATTTATTTTTGTAGGCCGCAAGAGAGCAGAACAAAAAGCTGTCCGAGGACCTTGAAGTGAGTCGGACACAATTGGTCGAAGCCAAGGCCGAACTGGATGTGGCTCGAAAAGCCAGCAGCGAGTTGTCCGGTGAGTAGGAAAGACTGTTTTTGTAGGTATACGTTGTACGCTAAGCATTAACACCGTATTCTCCGTAAAGCCGCGGGAGCTGTAAGTGAGCTGCGGAGGGAGCTGGAGGCTGGTAAACAAGTACTGATGCGAAGTCAGGAGGAGAAAATGAGCTCGAGGCAGAAAATCGACGGCAAGCCGAGGAAATTAAGAGTTTGAAAGCTCAGCTGGCCCAAACTATGGAGGAAAACTAGAAGCTAAAAGGTGGCATATTCGGTAAGTGTTGATCGTACCGTGCTGTTGGCAAGTGTCATTGATGTGTTAATGATGATGTGCAACACCTGCTTGTTAGGTCTCCTGGCTGGGCGGCCTGAGGAAGAAGTAAGCACTTATGACGAGAACCTTCTAAAGGAACTGTCGAAGACCTATGAAAAGGCCCGAAAAGCCATGAAGAGCATGGCGAAGGCGTTATGGCCGTCAGATGCGCCACCAGAGAGTATGGCTGAACTAGCCAGTCGCTTTAAAGGGGCTCGACGAAGGTTTGAATTATGGAAGATCTTGGCCTGTCGAGAAGGAGCGCGCGAGGCGTGGGCTATGGTAAAGACCCGCTTCACCAAGCTAAACCCGTAGCATATGGCCCGGGTTGGTCCTGTGGGTCCTGACGGCCAAGAGATACCACTAAGCTTGGTGTATGATGACGTGATGCAAGCCGCTCGATATTCTCAAAATGATTGTGCTTTAGAGCAATTGATAGACAATGTCGAGAAGGAGTAATTTTGTCAATTCTATGTATCTATGTACTTTACGTTGACCGTGCTCAATCTGCGCTCTTATTTATTTTTTGAAAGAATGTTGTCTTAGCCGGCCATTGGCTTCTACCTCCCCAATCATAGATCGGGAAGTGTTCCGTACCTATGTGCCGTGGAAAACAAAGCAACACTTCGAGAACGAGGCAATCCGGCCATCTGGCTTAAACAGATGAAACATTTGTGGAGAATGATGTTATATTACTGTTTGACGTAAGAAACATCTTCTAATGAAAATAATTCCTCCAAGGGTTCCTTTCTTCAGGTAAAATGATAATCCGGATTTGTAAGATCAATGGAAACCAATGGCTGCGAAAAAACCTTGGTGATAAGCGCGAGGCTATATTCGCTTCCCTTAGGCCGACTTATTGTATTCTGTAAGAACGCTAGCGTTCGGCTTCACCCATCTGAGGTACGGTCCCGGATAACCCGGTCGTAACAATCGCAGAGGTGCTCCCTTTACTCCCTAGCCAAACAATCGGGAATGGAGGGGTAATCACAGAAGCCAGGCAACCCGTCTTGGCAAAGATCTTAAGTCAAACAAGTGCATATGTTGGCTTAACATGTATGAGAAGGATGCAATCAGGACGAATGCGATTTATACATTTATTCGGCTCTTCTAAGGGAGCCCCCAAGCAAAGCTGGGTGGTACATTTAATGGTGTATATAGTATGAGCTTGGTATGGTTCGGTTTAGCCGAACTAGCACCACGGCGAAAGAGAGAAAAAGGTAAAAAATAAAAGAAGGAAAAGGCGAAAAATTATGTCGGACTCAGGCGTAAAAACGCCGCAACCTTGCTGCGTTCCACGGGTTCGGCTCGAGGCCGTCGTCGGACGGGCGGCGAAGATGATACGCTCCTCCTATGAGTACTTCATCGATGATGTACGGTCCCTCCCATTTAGCGATAGTTTATTCTTCTGTTTTTCGGGGAGTCGGAGGACAAGGTCTCCCACGGTGTATGTCTTTGCCCGGACTTCACGGTTGTGGTAACGTTGTGCTTGCTGCTGATGGAACACGAAACCGAGCTCGAGCTATGTCTCGCTCTTCTTCTAGAGCGTCCAGATCATCCTGCCGATCGAGCTTGGCTTCCTTTTCTTCGTACATGCGCACTCTAGGTGCGTCATGGATAAGGTCGCATGGGAGAACTGCTTCCGCACCGTATACCATAAAAAATGGTGTGTATCCGGTTGACCGATTAGGACTAGTGCGCAGCCCCCACAGTACGGAATCGAGTTCCTCGACCCAATGGCAGTCTGATTGTTCAAGGGGTCGAACTAGGCGGGACTTAATGCCGCTCATAATGAGTCCATTGGCTCGTTCGACCTGTCCGTTGGTCTGTGGGTGGTACACCAAGGCGTAATCGAGCTTGATGCCCATTTTGCCGCACCAGTCTTTAACTTCCTGGGCGGTGAAGTTGGTACCATTATCGGTAATTATGCTATGGGGGACACCATAACGGTGTACGACATCGGATAAGAAGTCGACGACTGGTCTGGATTCTGCTGAAGTGACGGGTCTTGCCTCGATCCACTCAGTGAATTTGTCGACCATGACCAATAAGTACTTATTTTTGTTTGTCCCCCCTTTGAGTGGCCCGACCATGTCGAGACCCCAGACCACAAAAGGCCATGTGATCGGTATCGTCCGAAGAGCTGTGGGGGGCATGTGGCTTTGATTTGCGGACAGCTGGCATCCGACGCAATGTTGGACTAATGTCCAGGCATCTTCATGGGCGGTAGGCCAGAAAAAACCTGCTCGGAAAGCTTTGCTGACCAGGGCCCGAGCTGCCGCGTGGTGTCCGCCCATGCCCGCGTGTATCTCTGCCAAGAGCTTCTGCCCCTCTTCTTCGGAGATGCACCTTTGTAAAACTCCTGTGGTACTCTTCCTATAGAGTTCACCCTCATGGACCTTGTATGCTTTAGAGCGGCAAACTATGCGTCGTGCTTCGGTTTGATCTTGCGGAAGCTGATGTTGTGTGAGGTAGGCTAGCAGGGGTTCTGTCCAGGGTGGGATTACGGCCATTACCTCATGTGCGGAAGGCGTTTCCTCGAGTGCGGAGCCGCCGATGACGTGATCGTCTTGTTCATTTTCGGGCAAGGTATTGTGAGCGGGCTCATTGGATAGTGTACCGGTGGCGTCGTCTTGCGACACCACGGAGGGCTTAAAGAGACGCTCAAGGAAGGTGTTTTTGGGAACCAGGTCACGCTTGGCGCCCATGCGGGTGAGGACATCGGCTACTTGATTGCTGTCTCTAGCGACATGGTGAAATTCTAGGCCCTCAAATTGAGCTGATATTCAGAGGACCGCGTTTCTATATGCCGCCATCTTGGGGTCTTTGGCGTCGAATTCGCCGTGGACTTGTGAGATCGCCAAGTTTGAATCTCCCCTTACCTCGAGGCACTGCACGCCCATTGATGTGGCCATACGAAGACCATGCAGTAGTGCTTCGTATTCGGCTGCGTTGTTGGAGTCCGTGTACATTATTTGGAGGACATACCGAACAGTGTCACCCGCGGGGGAGATTAGGATGACCCCAGCCCCCAGTCCGGCTAACATCTTTGAGCCGTCGAAGTACATTGTCCAGTGTGAGTATGTAGAGTACTCTCGGGGTAGTTCGGCCTTGGTCCATTCGGCTATGAAATCGGCCAGTACCTGAGATTTAATGGCTCGGCATGGCTTATATGTTATCTCGAAGGGGAGAAGCTCGATGGCCCATTTGGCGATGCGGCCTGTGGCTTCCCTGTTATTGATTATATCGTTCAAGGGGACATCTGATGCCACTGTGACCGAACATTCTTGAAAGTAATGACGTAGCTTTCGAGATGCTAAGAAGACCGTGTAAGCTATCTTTTGATAGTGCGGGTATCGTGATTTGCATGGCGTAAGCACCTCGGACACATAGTAGACCGGCTTCTGGACTTCGAACTTGTGGCCCTCGGATTCCCGCTCTACGACGAGCACCGCGCTGACCACCTGATTGGTGGCTGAAATGTATAGTAGCATGGGTTTGCCAATGCCGGGTGCGGCCAGGATAGGGTTGCCCACGAGGAGTGTTTTACTCTCCTCGAGTGCCATGGTTGCTTCATTTGTCCACTGGAAGTTCTTGATCTTTTTAAGCAGTTTGTAGAGTGGCAATGCCTTTTCTCCGAGGTGGGATATGAAGCGGCTCAAGGCGGCCATGCATCCCGTTAGCTTCTGGACATGCTTAAGCTCTGTTGGTATTGTGAGCTGAGATAGCGCTCTAATTTTGGCCGGATTGGCTTCAATTCCTCTATGGGAAACTATGAATCCGAGTAGCTTTCCGGCGGGAACCCCGAAGACACATTTCTTTGGGTTGAGTCGTATGTCGTAGGCCCGCAGGTTGTCGAAGGTTTGGTGTAGGTCATCTATCAGTTGGTCGATGTGTTTGGTTTTGACAACCACATCGTCCACGTATGCCTCGATTGTTCTGCCAATTTGGTTTTCAAGGCATGTTTGAATCATGCGCTGGTATGTGGCTCCCGCGTTTTTTAGTCTGAACGGCATGTTGTTGAAGCAGAAGGGGCCGTAGGGGGTGATGAATGCGGTTGCTGCCAGATCAGACTCCTTCATCTTGATCTGATGGTATCCGGAGTATGCATCAAGGAAGCATAACGAGTCATGTCCGGCGGTGGCATCGATGATCTGGTCTATCCTTGGTAGAGGGAATGGATCCTTAGGGCAGGCTTTGTTGAGGTCTTTGAAGTCGACGCATAGCTGCCAGGACTTATCCTTCTTGGGTACCATAACCAGATTTGCTAACCACTCGGGGTGCTTGATCTCGCGGATGAATCCGGCCTCTAGCAGTTTTGCAAGCTCTTCGCCCATGGCCTGCCGTTTGGGTTCGGAAAATCGGCGCAGGGTTTGTTTCACTGGCTTGAAGCCTTTTAAAATGTCGAGGTTGTGCTCTGCTAGCCTTCGTGGGATTCCTGGCATATCAGATGGGTGCCAGGCGAATATTTCCCAATTTTCACGCAGGAATGTCCTCAGTGCCTCGTCGACTGCGGGGTCCAGCTGTGCTCCTATGGATGCCGTTTTATTGGGATCTGTTGGGTGCACTTGAAATTTGACTATTTCGTCTGCTGGCTTGAATGATGTGGGTTTTTGTCTTTTACTGAGAACCACGTCATCCTTGTCAACTGTAGTGCGTAGCGCTGTCAACTCTTCGGTCGCGAGGGCTTCGGATAGTGCCTCTAGGGCGAGGGATGCCGTCTTATTTTTGGCTCGCAAGGCTTTGCTCGGGTCGCTTTTAAGAGAGATCACCCCGTTGGGCCCTGGCATCTTGAGTTTCATATACCCGTAATGTGGTATGGCCTGAAATCTTGAGAATGCCTCACGTCCTAGAAGGGCGTGGTATCCACTACGGAAGGGCACAATGTGAAATAGTAAGGGTTCGGATCTATAGTTGTCGGGTGTACCAAACACAACGTCCAGGGTTACGCGTCCCGAGCAGTGTGCCTCCCTACCGGGTATTATACCTCGGAATGTGGTATGACTGCGTTCGATGCGAGACCTGTTGAACTGCATTTTGTCTAGAGTATCCTCGTAAATGAGGTTGAGGCCGCTGCCTCCGTCCATCAGCACTTTAGTCAGCCGGAAACCATCGACAATGGGGTCGAGGACCAGTGCGGCCGGTGCGTGGTTGTTACGGGGGATTGGCTCGTCCTTCTTGTTGAAGGTGATAGGCGTGGCCGCCCATGGCTGTGCGGTCGTCACTTGATATATTTGATTGAGCTCTCGAAGAGCCTTTTTCCTTTTATTGTTTGAGGCGAACATCTCGTATACCGTGAGGTCATTGTGGTCATGTGGTGAAGCCGAGGACTGTTTATCTGGGGGTGTAAGGCCCAAGATTGGCTCGCCATATTTAGCCACTTGTCTTACCACCCAACAGGCTCGAAGTCTGTGGCTTGGGTTTGCGTCTGGCAAGACCGAATGTATTGGGCATGGTTTATCCAGCAACTCGTCTAACACCGGTCTGGGCCTAGTTTTCTTTTCATTAGGCTCGCGCTTCGGTGACCGATTTGTGTAAGCCCGTTTAAGGCGAGGCCTTCCATGATGCGCGGCGGGCTGTTGCCCCATGTTCAGCTGTTGCACCCTCCACGTGTTCTCCATGGCGCAATACTTGCGTACCATGTCTGATAGTTCGGTGAAGCTTTGAGTTCAGCGACGCGCGAGGGCGTTTAAGAGGCCCTCGTCCCTGCAGTTAAACTAGAAGGCTTTAATTATTTCTTTGTCATAGCAAGGTGCCATCCTGTTCTTTACCAGGAGAAATCTAGCCCAATAATGGTGGACTGTCTCGTTTGGCAGCTGTTTGACATACATGAGGTCCCATATGTCTGGGTTTCCCGAATCCAGAGAGTACTCCGTGTGGTGGGCGGGCGGGAAAATTTAGAGAATTCCCTCCTACCGTGGACCCGGACTATCCTTGGTGGGTGGTTGAGTCATGTCTGGTTCTGACCGCATAGGGCTTGGATCCGAACTGGTGTGCGGCCGGAGAGGCTCAAGGCCGGGACTCGTGCTGGGGGTTATGTCCGGACGTACATCCGGGCTGGTGTCTGACTCCAAGCTGGGGATTCGATACACCATCTTCAGCTTACAAGGCTGTGGCCCCTCCTGGGCCTCTTCGACTATGGCGGCGAGGTGCGTGACCGGAGGGGTGTTGATTTCTCGGTTGTCGGGTTTAAGCCCGATCCGATCGTAGGCCGTGGGCCTAATAACAGAGATTCCCATTGCACGGAACAGACCTGCCAACTGATCTGTCGGCTGGGCACATGGGGGTGCCAGGCACTCTGGCGACTCGGCGGGAGACCTTGCGGCCGGTCCGTCGGAGTCGGGCTTCAGGGCCAGACTCTGAGAGATGCCGAATTTTTGCGAGTTTGCTGGTCCTGGGGTCGATGCCCCTGAACAAACGAATCCTTCAATGGGAGAGAAGCCTTCGATCTGGTCGAGGTGACTAGTGGGATCGGCGTGCACTAATATGCCGCCGAAGATGAGGAAGTGACCAGGGGCGATGAAGCCCTCAGTAGGGGTGTGGTCTCCATCGACCGGTTGAGCCATCGACTCTTCTGGCGATTCCACGGCGGAACTCTCAATGAAAGCACCAATGTCGGTGTCAAAACCGGCAGACCTCGGGGTAGGGGGTCTCGAGCTGTGGATCTAGGGTTAATGGGTAACAAGGGATGACGAACACAGTGTTTACCCAGGTTCGGGCCCTCTCGAAGAGGTAAAACCCTATGTCTTGCTTGATTGTATTGAATGTATAATGTGGTTTACATAGTAGATCTACCTCGAGATCAGCATGAGCTAAACCCTAAGGCTATGAGGTGATGAATGTAGCTCTAACCCTAATGACTACAACTCTCGGTTTATATAGACACCGATAGGGTTAGGGTTACCGGATATAGATTACAACAAGAGGGAAAGAGATCTCGTCCATCCTTGACTTGGAGGGCACACCACGGCTTCATAGATCTCTGGTCGCCATACGGCTCCACCAGTCCGGCCCATGTACAATGGATCGTCACCCCGAGGACCCCTTAGTCCATGACTCCCTCAGTAGCCCCCGAACTTGCCTCCAATACCGGGGATTGTCCTCTGGAATCTTCACATCATCGGCTTGCGAGATGAGTTCTTTTATTCCTTCATTCTGCTTGAAACCGAACACTATCCGGAACCCGCTCTAATGTACTCGAGTCCGGACTGTTTCAAGATTCTGGGATCCGAAGACATCTCGAGATCGAGGTGGGACCATCAGGTTTTAATGACGTTCCTCGGGGCAAGGGTTTCGCACACCTTTCTAGAGGGCGTGCATCCCAATGTCATCCTTCCATGCACCCGCCCTTTCGTCTTCGCGATAAGATGCCTATTTATAGAGCTCATTGGAGATATCTGTGAGGCGATCGAAAGTTTGCTGAACATTTCCATTGTCAAGCTTCTTAAAGCGGTTGAAGAGATTGCGAAGCACATCAACTCGAGAGTCACGTTAAGTGGAAACTCCCTCATTGACCTTGGAGAGCCTATCCCAGATTAGCTTTGATGTTTCTAGTGCACTCACTCTTCCATACTGTCCTTTGTTGAGATGTCCACATATGATGTTCTTTACTGAAGAATCGAGTTGCTTTAATCTCTTCACATCAGTAGCATTGATGCTAGGGTCAACAGTGGGGACGCGGTTCTCAACAATGAACCGGAGATCATTGTCAATTGCCTCAAGATGCATGCGCATCTTGTTCTTCCAGTAAGGATAGTTTGTGTCATCAAAGATGGGGTACGCAGTGGAGACCTTGATCATACCTGCGGTTGACATAACTAAAACTCCAGGTGGTTAAACCAAAATCACACAGAACAAGGGAGTACCTTGCTCTGATACCATATGAAAGCGCAGGTTTACTCCGAGAGGGGGGTGAATGGGAGATTGTAGAAATTCATCAAACTCTGGTGAATTTGACGAAGATCAGAGTGAAGAAATAGAAACGCGAGGGAACTAAGTCATCACAGAATAGAAAAGCATGCATACATAATACATATACAAATGAAGAACATGCCATCATATAGTCATACAAGCATGAGGAAGATGAACTGAAGAAATAGAATACAGCTTGATGAAAGTCTTCAGTTCAAGTTCTTCAGAAAGTAGATCACAAATTCTTCAGTAGCGGAATAATGTAAAGGGATGGGTGAGGAATTTGAAACCAAGTTGGCTCGATGAAGACACAGTGATTTGGTAGACTAGTTCCAGTTGTTGTATCAACTATACGTCTGGTTGAGGCGGCTGAGATGAACTCAGAGGACACACAGTCCTCACCGTATTCCTCTTGAGCTAAGGTCACTTAGACCACGCCTAATCACTCGTGGTAAGTCTTCAAGGTAGACTGCCAAAACCTTCACAGACTTGTTCACCAGCACACCATAATGACTCTTGGTGTGCGCGGAACATGACACCTAACCGTCTGGAAGAATGACAGTCTTCAAAGGTAATAGGCGTCAGGTCACACAGATCAATCTCTTCAGTGATGCTCAATCACTTTGGCTCTGGGTTTTTCCTCACTTAGGATTCTCTCAAAGTCGTCAGAGGATGGGTTGCTCTCAAATGACAAATGTCAAGTTCTCTCGGAGCAGCCCACGAACAAGTGGTTGTGGGGGTGGCTATTTATAGCCAGGGGGCAACCCGACATGAATTGTCATAAATGCCCTTCTCTAATTCGATCGTTGTCAGGATAAGGATCCACTCGACAGCTGGCCCGCGGCGCAGCAACGGTCAGAATTTGAACTCTCAAATTCGTCGGGGCAATTAATTCCTCACTTGTAGGCAGATCGCACTCGCAAAATCCTAACTCCCCAGCCTGACCAAATTCATCAGCGACCAGATGAACTTTGTCACTGTCGCTAGCAAATGCGTCAGCTGTTCCGGAGATTTCCAAAGGCTTCACTCGAAGCGGCTTGTGTATGTATAGGTTTGAGCATCACTTTGGAAATGTGAACTATGATTCACCTAGACCCCCTTTAACAGTACGATTTTTGCTATAACTCAAATAAGAAGAAAGAAACTACAAAAAGAAAGTCTTCAAGCTTCAAGTCTTCACATCAATTTATTCAAAGGTCGTACCAATTTCATCACCAAATTCTTCACTTGAAGAAATCCATTTTTAGGTGTCGTCTTCCATGTGTTAAACCAAATCTTCAGGGACTATATCTCCTGTGTACACTCACAAACACGCTAGTCCCCCAACCTATTTGTCTTCAATACTCCAAAACCACTAAGGGGGCACTTGGCGCACTTACAATCTACCCCTTTTTGGTGATTGATGACAAATTGGTTAGGTTTTCAACAGGAGTAAATAATTGAAGTGTAAGTACAAAGTATGAAGAAATTGGTTACAAGATATTGAGGAACTCCCCCTGAAGATGTGCATATGAAGAATTTGCTTTGGATTGCAAATGACATGGCAAGTTGAAATTGTGGTGATCTCCCCCCTATATCTTGGAATCCAATCATGCATGATCATAAGATATTTGAAGAATATGAATGCATGATGAAAATTGGTGTCTGACAAGATTGTGCATGCATGAGAAGATATATTTTAAGATCAGAGCATGCATATAAAATGTAGCAAAAGAGTCAGATGACCAACAGTTATTTAAGTTACAACGCATCAAAGAGCAAACCAAATGAAGTCCAAGAGTTGTAACTCAGCAAAAAACAGCCCATATAATGACCCGCTTGAAGACTAACTCATACTTCTCCCCCTTTGTCATCAAATGAACAAAAGGAGATGAAGCTGAGGACTAACGCCACTGAAGAAAAACATCATGGCAAAGGCGAGGGAGCGCCAGCGATGTTGGGGTCGCGCTAAGCAGAGGGACCAGCAGAAGTGTCTTCAACAGCTTCATTTTCATCAGTGGTGCGCGATGAAGACTCTGAGCTTGGCATAAGAGGAGGAACTTGAGTTTTCTTGAACTTCTTACTGGGCGGATCGGCCCAATCGAAGTTCATCTGAAAATCCATAGCAGCAAGTTCTTCATCTGTCTTGAGGTGTGAGAGTGTGGCCCATGTTCTATCAAATATTTCGTGTGCATAGTAGCGGTTCTTGCGAACGGTGTTATGCATCACTGACATGTTGGCTTGTAGTGCGGAAAACTGACGCTTAACCCATCGATGATTCTTGTCAGCTTTCTGGTGCAAGCTTATAAGCAACTCACAATCCGTCATGACACGCGGTGCTTCAGGTGAAGAAGATGGTCTTAAAGCTTTTGTAGTTGTGTCCTGGCTTGCAGTTTCATCGGCGGTAGAATTTGAGACAGGCTGACGAAATTGTCCATCAAGGGGATGAATTCCTTCATCAATTATAGCCTTGCCCTTGCTAGGAACTGTAGAGAGAATGCTCTAAAGAACTTCAACTTCTGGCAGATAGCTTAAATGATTCTGACAATCAGCCTTGTAATGAAGTGACAACCGGGATCTGATGAATCTCATGAGCCATGGAGCATACGGCTTCAGATCAAAAGGTAACTGGGCCACTGTGACCAAAGCCCTCATGAAGAAATCATGGATGTTGATGGGAGTACCATGTATGATGTGGAATAGAAGATTCTTCATGACTCCCACAACTTCTTTAGTGTTGGAGTTGCGACCTTTGATGGGGCTGAGTGTTTTGGCCAGAATACGATAGACTATTCTTGGCACATAGAGCAAATCCTTCACAAGGAAGGTTGTTCTGGGAGCTTCTCCTTCAGCCAAAGGCTTCATAAGCACTTGCATCAGATGATGTGCCAGCTCAGGTTCTTCATAGATTTTCTTGGCTTCTTCATGGGGTGGATCAACTGGTAGAGCACGAACAATTTTGTCAACAGGTGCTTTGTAATGAGTGTCTTCACTCATCCAGTCCATAGCCCATGTTGTAATGTCATCAAGGTTTCCTGAGAAATGCATTGTAGTGTAGAATTGAAGAATTAGCTCTTCATTCCAATCGCAGACATTAGAGCAGAAGTTGAGTAATCCAGCATCGTGAAGAACAGCCAATACGAGCCGGAAGCAGGGAATAGACTCCATATCCACATGAGGAATATGGCGATGTGGGAAGACTTTGTTCTTGTTAAATAGCAGAGCAGCATAGTAGTTCATATGTGTCTTCGTCCAGAAGCGCAGGCGCCTAATCTTGGCTGAGTCATATGGGGACTCACCAACGAAGAAATTCTTCTCGTCAAAGAATTTGGCATTGTCGAATTGGGGTCGCCTAAGGCTTCTGCCAATCTTGGGCATGACAGGAACAGGTTGAAGATTTTGCTTCTTGGGTCATACATCAAATACTGGTCGTGGAGACCCAGTGGAATAATTCGGATCAGTCGCAGCAAGCGATTTAGAAATTTCCTCAGTAGTGGCAGTTGGAACTATGTCTGTATCTGCTGAAGGAATTGAATCTGCGCGCGGAGGAGATGTATTGATGACATCGACCATTTGGTCATCTTGAGCAATTTCATCAGCTATTGCAGCTGGAATTTCTTCATTGATGGTCTGAAGAGATGGTTGCCTGTCCTCAGAGCCAGTATGAATTTCTTCAGTGCGCACAGGCGACTGGGGCACTTGAGTGAGGGGAGTGGTGACGGGTGAATTTGGGTGAGCTGCTTCCCAAAATTCATCATGGAGTACGGGCGTTGTAGCACCGTCAATATCCACATCCTCTTCAGTAGCTTAACTACTTAAAGATGAAGTAGCAGCATTTTCTTCAGTCAACGGAGCTTGAGACGGATTCTGTGATGATACTTGGTGAAGTGAAGCATCAGCTTCAACTTCAACTTCCTCATCCATTTGCTCCGTGGTAGCAGCAGAGTGGTTATCATTTTCTTCTTCATCATTAGCTTGAGGAATTTCATATTCCACCCCATAAGGAACCATCTGGCGGTCATCATTTGAACGAGTCGGGGGCGCTGATGAAATGGGAACTGCATCAATGGGAATAACTTAAGACAATGGAGCCGTCTTCAATTTCTTCACAGATTCAGGAGTAGAGGGAGGAGCTGAAGCTTTTCTCTTTTTGGCTTCCTTCTCAGCAGCCTTGGTCTTCTTCGCTTCTGATGCAGAAGGAAGGGTGATGATCTTCAATGATGAAGTCGTTGGAGGTGCTGCTGCTGAGGAACTTGATGGCTCAGTTTCTTCAGGCACGACTGATGCAATCGCCTTGGCATATTCTTCAGGCGCAACTTCTTCAGTTGCCCTGGTAGTCACTTGTGGAGGAGACGGAGGCGCAGTCTCACTGGCCTGAGCAGTTTGTGGAGGAGCTGAAGAACTTGATGATGGTACCATGCCAAACTTGGCTACCTCACGCTTGTTGTGGTCATCAACTACCTTGGTGGTGGCAGTGATGAATCTGTCCTTGACGCCATTCTTCAGACAGCTACTGAATTTCAGATTGAAGAGTGACTAGCTGTTGAGGAGATATGGTGAGCATGTTCTTCTTCAACTCCTTCTCCTTCTGTAATGGTTGCTTCTTCACCAGCTTGGCCTGAGCAATCTTGTTCTTTTCATTCAAAATGAATGCAGATAGTATGTGGCTTGGACCAGGAGGCAAGTTGAGGTCGTCAAGAGGCGTATCTGGCTTAGTGCACCAGATATCAATGAAGTCTAGGAGCTTCTTGGGGCCCCAGTAGCAATGGAACTAAAGAATTCTTAGCAATCACAGCTTGCTCTTGCTTCCTTCTAAGGAACTCGGCGAGCTCACCTTCGTTAGCAAGCCCATGTTCACCAGCTTGAGGCACAACGGCCTTGCTTTTGGGACTTGGCCTAGTTCCATGGCCAGCAGTGACCTTTTTCTTCAGCTTGGGCAGTGAAGACGATGGTTGCCCACTAGCTGAGGCACTTGATACAGCAATTGAGGCTGTTGGAAAGCCCTCGGTGCGCTGGCAAGATGCAAGCACAACCAGTGTTGAAGCTCTTGCTGCTGCCATTGAGGAACTTGTAGCAGGAGGAGGCACTGAAGATTTGGCAATCTTAGGTGCTAAGGCCTTTGAAGCTGTTGGATTGGCCACAGAGGGCTTTGGATCAGATGGCTTGGGCTTGTGAGCAGTCTTCTTTTGCATAGATTTCTTTGGAGCACTTGCACTACCACTAGCACCAGCTTCAGTTGAGGCCTTTGTGTCTCTGTTGAATTCATCAACAGCTTTCTTGGCCTGTTTTGCCAATTTAGCTTGACGCCTTGCCCATTCCTTGGGGAATTCTTCGCCCCTTCTGACGCTTGTGGGATGAGCAACTTGACCTTCAGCAAGCGGTTGACTATTGCATGGAGGATTCACAGCAAAGTCCTTCATATACTTGGGAGTGACGTATTTGTAATCCCTACATTCATATGTCCAGTATCTCTTGATTTTCTGAGTGCCCATTTTGCGCTGCTTCTTAGTTTTAGGGCCATGTATATTTTCATCAGGCATGCAGTACCCTGCATATAAGTCATCAGGAATCTCGAAAGCAGTCTGTCCCTCTTTCCTCTTGCCTCTTTTTCCTTCAGACATTTTCTTCAACAAAGGTTTTTGAACATGTGAGGACTTTGAAGAAGTTTGAAGATTTTCCTCAAGCAATGATGCAAATGAATTAATTTGATGAGAACCAAGAGATTCATCGGTGGACATTGTACGTGTGAACAGAGTATAATTGCGAGGAAATTGCGAAGAGTCACATGTGTTCTCAGAAATTTTTCAAAATAAACCAGTAGAGAAAATTGACCCTTATCGTCTTGACACAATTCACTAAGCATTCTTGACTTAGGTTCCAAAGTTATACAGATTGAAGCAATTGCACAATTGAGGAATCTAGATGTTAAGCATAACTTAGTTGAAATACACAAGAATGGCCAAAAGGAAGTGCTGAAGAATTGAAAGAGTGGTAAAAACATCACTTGAAGATTTTCGAGTAGAGTGAAGATCAAACGGGGTGGTAAAATTAGCATTTAATTACCCCAGTGATGAACGCGATGGACTGGATGATGGAACAATGGAAATCGTCAGTTCAGATCTTCCGCGCCCTAACTTGGTCACGAACGACAGCTACGGCGGCGGCGGAGGTGAAGAAATCCACGTCTGGCGTGAGTACGACGACGAAGAAGTCGAGGCAGTGAAGCTCTTCTTCTCCGGCGGTGATGAAATGAAGTGGCGGCACTAGGGTTTGACATTTGAGAGCGACGGGAGAGAGAAGTGAAGTGAAACTAGGTTGATGGGGCAAGGCTATTTATAGCCGCAGTGAAAACTAAGGAGTCCGAATATTTTGGACGGATAAGCGCCTGACCATTCGCATCTCAGTGACACGCGTCACTCATGCTTATCCATGCATGTGAAGCATGGGATGAAGTTACTGTGGCAACCGCCAAAAAACTTTTTGGAATTTTAAAATATGTTTGCAATTTCTTCAGCTGTCAAGGACACAGTGAAGACTTTGAACAGTGTCAAGTAGAATGCATATGAAGAATTTGTGAATAGATTGGGTTGAGCTTAGCATAGAGGGGAGCGGGTCCGATCACATCCACATAGATGAAGAAATCAAACTTAAGAATTAGCAATATGTGGATGTTGTGGAGGACATGAAAAGCTCAAATATATATATAATCAGCTCAAGCAATGAAGAATAACCTCAAATGATGAATTTGAAATGTTTGACAAAATTGCAAATGAAGAAAAACTCAAATTTGAAGAATGTCATAAAGAGGTGGTGGCGTTACCCACCGTATAAGAACTGTGATGACTTCAGATACCGCGTACAATTGTCATAGGGTTCTGAGAGTCAAGTTCTTCATTAATTTCTTCACACTTAGAGGGTAAGTCTTCATTGATTGAAGAAATACATTACTTCATGTGTTGTTCATCAAAGTCATCAAAAATGCATAAGCGTTATGATGTGTGTCCACTTCAGAGGACATTCAAAGATTCTAAGATGTTTAGCTCACACCGCAACTTGCAGAACCTCTTCTCATCCAAGGGCTTAGTGAAGATATCGGCAAGCTGGTCTTCAGTCTTTACATGGTCGATGACAATGTCTCCCTTCAGCACATGATCACGAAGAAACTGGTGACGAATCTGAATATGCTTCATCTTGGAATGTTGCACTGGGTTGTTGGCGATCTTGATAGCACTCTCATTGTCGCGGAAGAGAGGGACTTTCTTCACGTTGAAGCCATAGTCCTTGAGGGTTTGCTTCATCCATAGCAACTGTGAGCAGCAGGCACCAGCGGAAATGTATTCAGCCTCAGCTGTGGAAAGAGCGATGATGTTCTGCTTCTTTGAGGACCAATAGACAAGAGATCGTCCGAGGAAATGGCAAGTGCATGATGTAGACTTGCGATCCACAAGATCTCCAGCGTAATCAGAATCAGAAAATTCAGCTAGATCAAAAGATGAGCCCTTGGGATACCATAATCCAAGCATTGGTGTGTGAGCTAAATATCGAAGAATTCGTTTCACAGCCTTGTGGTGTGGTTCCTTTGGTGTCCCTTGAAATCAGGCACACATGCAAATGCTAAGCATAATATCTGGCCTAGATGCACATAGGTAAAGTAGCGAACCAATGATGGAGCGATATACCTTCCGATCGAAATCTTTACCATTTTCGTCAGTGCAGAATTGACCATTTGTAGGCATTGGTATTTTGAGGCCTTTGCAGTCTTGCATGCCGAATTTCTTCAGGCAATCTTTGAGATATTTCTCTTGATAAATGAAGATGCCATTGGGTTGTTGACGAATTTGAAGACCAAGGAAGAATTTCAATTCTCCCATCATAGACATCTGATATTTTTGATGCATCATATATGTGAATTTGTCACTGAAACGCTTGTTAGTGCAACCAAAGATAATATCATCGACATATATTTGGCATATGAATAGTTCACCATCATAAGACTTTGTGAAAAGAGTAGGGTCAAGTGAATCGAGTTTGAATCCCTTTTTCTTCAAGAATTCCTTCAGTGTGTCATACCAAGCCCGTGGGGCTTGCTTGAGGCCATAGAGGGCCTTTTTCAGTCTGAAGACTTTGCCAGGATGCTTTGGATCCTCAAAACCTGGTGGTTGAGCAACATATACTGTCGGATTCAGGGCTCCGCAGACCCAAGAAGGTTCGAACTCTGAGGCGTGTGCAAAGATCTCAACCTCTCAAGCCTCGAGCTCATCGCCCTACAGCCTAGCCTAGCTGGATTTGCGTGAGCGGGGAAGAAGACGAACACGGCAGTTTACCCAGGTTCGGGCCACCTTGCGGTGTAAAACCATACTCCTGCTTTGTGGTGGATTGGCCTCACGACGAGGTTGAGGATGAACTAGTACAGTGGATGAGCCGCCTCGCGAGGGCCCGGGGGTGAAAATCAGTCGACCGACCTCCCTCTACGGTGGAGACTAGCCTATATTTATAGTGGCCTTGGTCCTCTTCCCTCTTAGCTTAGGCGGCAAGGGATACCACAACGGCCAATTTGAAAGGGGACAACAAGTACACCCTATCCTGACAAAAGGTGGTCTTCTCCTGCAAAGCTTCTGGTCGTGACGCAGCAGTGGGCTCAGCGATGATGTCCGTCCTGCCGAGCTCGTGGTCTTGGTCTCGTTGCACCAGAATGGAGACCTTTGGAGGGCTCCTTGGGAACCCACGTCCGTCCTTGCTCCCTTAGCACCGAAAGGGAAACTGTCTCCTCTGCGCCCGCTGGCGCCCGCCTGGCCTTGGTCGTCATGGCTCACATCATCGCAGCCTCGGGAGGCCGGGTACCTGCATAGAAATCTCTGCTCCTCGGGAGGTCGCCTGGGGAGGCCGCTCCTCTGGAGGTCTTGGTGTTGTCCGCCTCGCAAGGCCAGGGGGCCCTCGTGAGGGTCTTGTCTTGGTAGTCTTGCAGATGGGCCGTACCAGACCGTCAAAGGAGCCAAGCCATGGGCCGCAGGCAGGCAAGTCTGGGTACCCTGGTTCCCAGAACACTGACAGTAGCCCCCGGGCCCAAGGCGCGCTCAGGCTGGCTTCGAGGCAAAGCCAAGGGGCAAGGGCGAAGCGCCGCAGGCCCCAAACCGCCTGTGGGCCAGGCTGACGCGTGGCGCTTGATGGGACGCGGATGCCTCCGCTCCCCCACGCCGTCTCGGCAACTGCTCCAAGTTGACAAAAAGGTCGGCGCGCGTCTGCGGAACCATCATTGCCCTGCTGGGCGCTTGCCCTCTACCTCTTCTCCTCTTCGCAAGCTTGCGCCCTCTTTGCTGGATTCCGCACCAGCTCCAATCCACCTCGCCGTCATGGCTCCCAAGAAGAAGAGAGGCAAGGCTCCGACAATGACGGAGCCCCCGGCCGGGCCGGAGCCCGCGCTGGGCCGGTCCACCATGATCTACTGCGAGGAGCTGGACAAGGTCCGGCCGGCGATTGCCACCGAATCCAAAGAGTGGAAGGCGATGAAGATCTGGCCGGCCTCCCGGTCTTCAGTCGACATGGAGGCCACCAATATCCCTCTCCATCTTCATGCCCTTTTCTCTGGTCTTCTGTCGCCGTTCTCCGATTTCTTCAACGCCATGCTTATGCACTACCAGATCCACGCGTTGCACCTGGATCCCGGGTCCATCGTCCTTCTCTCCGCCTTCGCGTTCCTTTGTGAGGCCTTCGTGGGGATCGCCCCGTCCGTGGCCCTACTACGCCACTTCTTCGCCCTCCAGACGGTCGCTGGCGGGCAACGCTCGGGGTGCATGTCGCTTTGGGCGGTGCCGGCGACTACTGGCGCCGGCATCGACTTCACACTCCGCCCGGACATGGCGGGATTCAGGAAGCAGTGGGTGTATGTCGACGCCACCATGTACAGCCCCTTGCTCCTGATCCCAACGGCCCCCGCGGAGCCGAACTCCGGTTGGGAGCACGCGGAGCTCACCGACCCGCGGCTCGCGCGGGTCATGGCCAGGCTGACCGTCTTGAGGGAGGCTGGCATGACGACGGCGATGGTGGTGAGGGAGTTCGTCCGGCGGCGCATCGCCCCACTCCAGCGCCATTCTCGCCCAATGTGGGCCTTTACCGGCCCCGAAGACGCCATGAGGCTCCAGAAGCCTTCGCTTCCCTCCAACACACTACGCGGGGTGCTTCGCCTCCTGACTGGCGGGGAGCCCGCTCAGCTTCCTGAAGGAGGGTCCCCCTTGTATACTTACCAGAACGGGGCTGCCTTCGCCGGCAAGATGCCACGCTTCGACGGGTGGGGGCTGCTTCCCAAGGGCCACATGGGGCCCTGCGACAACCCCCTGCTGGTGACCCTAGGGTCCGGGGGTCCGGAGGTGTGCGCCCCCGCGACAGCCGCAGGGGGGCTTCCTGAGCCGCGCGCTCCTCAAGCGCGAGTTCCCACTCCAACGAGCGGCGGAGGAGACGCCTCGCCTGGGGACACGGCCTCCACCCCCGAAGTGGGTGGACACGTACCATGTTCCAACGTGCTGCCCTTCGGCCCTCGCGCATCTCGGAGGAGGAAGGAGTCTGATAGCCGCCGCAGCCCGGCCCCGAGGGCCCTGAAGAGGAGGAGGTGGATTGCCGCGGAGAAGTAAGCACCCTGCCTTCCTTGATCCCCGTGCATCATGTTTTTCTGACTCTTGTTCCTCAGGTTCCCCTTCGATGAAGGAACGGGCGTGCCTCGGGCGCCGCCACCGAAGGGCACCGGTCCCGTCGCGACCTCGTGCCTCATGAGCTGCGCGACCGCGCGCAAGGATGCACCCGCACACGAGTCGAGGCCGGCCCTGGCAGGCTTTGGGCCCGTGTTGCCGGCGTCTCTCTTCGGGGGTGGCCTCCGGATCGCGGGAGCAGTGCCAAGGGCTCCCCCGCTAATTCTGGCCGGTAGCTGGGCGGCTTGCATGACGATGCCATCTTCAAGCAGCAGGGCGAGCCCACATCAGGCCCCGTCTCGGGCCGGAGGAGCGGGCAAGGGAGTTCCAGCCCCCGGGCCCCTGCCAGAGATGGGCAAGTCTTCGCGCCTTCCTAGCCGATTGGGGCACGGAGGAAAGCCCCGGCCAGGCGTTGAAACTCGCACGCAGCTGCAGCACCATCCGGCACGACCTTCTTCAGGAGGCAGCGAGCGCGCTAGGCCGCCTTGGGGTGGAGCTTGGCGATGTCGACACGCGTCTTGAGGTGGAGCACCTACGCCTGGCACGCGAATGGCGCCAGCTAGAAGTCGCCATCAACTTTGGTCGTCTGCAATGCAAGCATGCTCGCGTGGAGGCGGAGGAGTCCCTTGCCGCGGCGAGGGAGGCTCGCGATCGCACCCTAGAGGAGGCCCGAGCTGCAAATCGTCCGCGCGAGGTAGCCGAGGGGCGCAAGAAGGAGCTTCAAGCTTCAAACGCCATCCTCGAGCGATAAGTCCAGGCGCGCAAGGCTGCACTCGGGCCGCCCATGGGTGAGACGAGGCTCCGGACGCTCGAGGACGCGCTGGAGCAAAGCCTGGAGCGCGAGCGGCTGGTGGTGATGGAGCACCAAGTGGCCACCGCTGAGGACGCCCTTGCCTCCCGGGAGGCAACGGTCCAGAGAGAGGCTGACGAGAAGGTGGCGGGAGTCCGCCAGGCTCCCGCCGAGGAATACCACCAAAAACAAGAGCACCAGGAGGCTCGCTTCTGCACGCGGCGTGGTGAGCTGAAGAGCGAAGCCGACGGCCTCAAGGAGAAGCTAGCCGCGGCGGAGCGGCACAAGAAAGCCGCGGTGGACGCTCAGGCCGTGGCCAAGGCTGAGCTGTCCTTCCTCTATAAGCAGGTGGAAGGTGTTTCCTCCCTTGTGGAGAAAGCTTTGGACGAGGCGAGCCAGGCCCGGGTGCTGCAGCGCGAGCGCTCTGAGATGTTCCAGGCTCTTGGGCATAGGGCCAACCGGGCCCTGAGCGGTATTTGTGACGAGAACGTCTCCAGCCCGCTCGTTGCTGACGATGTTGGTTACCTCGGCTTCTTTACCAGGGTCGTGGAGCGCCTCGAAGGTGGGACCGAGAGGGCGCGCCAGCTCGTCGAGGAGAGGAGCCGCAGCCTTCTTGCGCATGCGTTCTCACGTGTCTTCAGCCACCTCCTCCGCTCCGATCCTGACTTCGACTTCAAGGCTGCGATAGCCCCCGTACTCAAAGCGATCCAAGGCACCCTGGCGGACTGGGTGGCGGATCACGTGGATGACCTAATCGCAGAGCTTGCCCCTGCCGGCGACGTGGGTCCACTTGAGATCGAGGAACATGGGGCTAGCGATGACGACGGCAGCAGCAGCGATGGTGGTAGCGTGTCTCCTTAGTCTACCTTTCCCCTATTCCCTGTTAAGATTTCGCATGCAACCCCGCGGGGGTGTGAAAGTACTTTTGAAAAAAACTTCTCTATGTTGTATTAAGTAACATTGCACTCCCTTATGCCGCCTCCCCTTTGCTTTTCGCACGCCCGCAGCCCCTGAGCAAGGGCGGGTCGTTATTGTTACCCCGGGTCACGGTGCCCGGCCAAGGTCAGGAGGCGGACGCCTGCCAAAGACCTCAGGCCACGCCTACCCACAGGCTCACTCAAGAGCGCCGCGCGAGGATCCAGACGCCAAAGTCTTGGAGAGGTGTGTGCGTGGGCAGGTCCGCGGCTGCGGTGACCTGGGCCCTCAGGGCATCTTCAGCGCCATTGGGCTGACCCACGCGTGCGCACCGTGCCCAGCCCCTGCTCGCGGGGCGCGATGGAGAGAGCCATGGGTGGCCCCATCCATCGCAAGGACGGAAATCAAGAGAAGAAGCACCGCAAGAAGAAGAAAGAGAGTCCCCCCCTTTTCCAAATAAAGACGCGAGAACCTCAAATTTATTCCAAAAAATAGCAATGGTTACAAGGGAAAGCAAAGAACAGCCGTGTCCGGCACCTAAACTAGTCTTCCCACCAGTGTGGAGCATGGGGCCTCCACTGGCCGTGGGCATAGTCGCTGATTGACCGTGTCGTCCGCCAGCGCGGAGCATGGGGCTTCCACTAGATGTGGGCATAGTCGTTGTAAGACCGTGTCGTCCGCCAGCGCGGAGCATGGGGCTTCCACTGGATGTGGGCATAGTCGTTGTAAGACCGTGTCGTCCGCCAGCGCAGAGCATGGGGCTTCCACTGGGACGTGGGTGGGAGCCCCCGTGAAGCTCAGGGGCAGCGCTCAGGAGACTCCGGGGCGTGTACAGCCCCACTCATTATTACATGAGAGTGTCACGGGCGGAGATTTGAAGAGGCGTAAGGCGGTCGCCTGCCTCCCGGGCGGGGACCCCGCCCCTTACCCTCGACTGCGCGTCGGTGAGCCTGAGGAGCCGACAACCCTAGGTGGGATCTCCGGCCTGGCGACCGCCGGCGGGCGGCGCGACGCGCCACCCCATCGGTCGCAGGCCGCTCAACCGGCTCGCGGTGCCAGTTTCCTGGCTCCTATCGAGCCTTTTTGGCCCCGAGGCCCCCGACGTCGAGCGGCCATGGCTCGGGTGGCCACGGGCCCTCATGAGGCTCCCTGGCCTCGTGGGCTCCTCAGGTCCTTGGGACCCTCGGGGACCCTATCCTGGTCCCGGGCGTCGCCTTACGCCTGGCGTGCCCCGGCGCGCTCAGTCTGGCTGTCGTCTCGCGGGCGTGCTATGGAGAGTAGGTCTCCTGCATTCCAAGGTTAGCATAATATGTTCTGAAAATATCTGTTACAGGGGTCGAGGCCCTGGCGCAGGCCCGCTTGCAGTCCCGGGGCTTCGTGAGGTCCTGATGATCTCGAGGGCTATGCCAACGGAGGGCTACCTTCCGCTAACCCGCGGGCCCTTCAGTCTCGCCGATCACCACCCTCGCCGCCATGTCATGATGTCCAGGAGGTGGCTCGCCACGGCGCCTCCCACGGGGAGCCGTCTAGCCTGCCTGAGGTTCGGCGAGGCATTTCCTGAGCCTGGAGGGAGATCTCGTTCGTCTCCTTTCTGCCACACGGCCCACCGGGTCCTCTCCAGAAGGACGAGCAGACGCAGCAAGGGCATGTCCGAGCCTGTGGCAAGGGTCGCAGCACAGGCGGGGGACAGAGGGGCTCCGTACCCCCGCAGGCGACGTTGATCAGCTCGGCAACTCGGTTAAGCCAGGTGGCGTGGTCACCGTCGGCGGGGCGGTAGCGTAGTAATTCGCGCGCCATAAGGAGCGCGGCTTGCGTGCCTGTCAGCCCCCGTCGGGTGCGGAGGGGCGGCGCGACGGCTCGCCCGTTGCACCGCGTGAGGGGTGGCGGCGATGAACCCTGCCATTGGTGACGGTGCACCGAGGGAGGCGGGGCACGATGGGGAATGCCGCAGTGGGAGGGCGCCGCCTGATCGGAGTGCATGGCCCACCGCTCGCCGCGGGCTCGGCTAGCTCTTGTCATGGCAAGGCGAGGATGGAGCGTGGTTGATGAGGAGGCGAGGCTTCGACACGCCCCTACCTGGCGCGCCAAATGTCAGATTCAGGGCTCCGCAGACCCAAGAAGGTTCGAACTCTGGGGCATGTGCGAAGATCTCAACCTCTCAAGCCTCGAGCTCGTTGCCCTATAGCCTAGCCTAGCCAGATTCGCGTGAGCGGGGAAGAAGACGAACATGGCAGTTTACCCAGGTTCGGGCCACCTTGCGGTGTAAAACCCTACTCCTGCTTTGTGGTGGATTGGCCTCATGCGGAGGTTGAGGATGAACTAGTATAGTGGATGAGCCGCCTCGTGAGGGCTCGGGGGTGACAATCAGTCGACCAACCTCCCTCTACGGTGGAGACTAGCCTATATTTATAGTGGCCTTGGTCCTCTTCCCTCTTAGCTTAGGCGGGAAGGGATACCACAACGGCCAATTTGAAAGGGGACAAGAGCTACACCCTATCCTGACAAAAGGTGATCTTCTCCTGCAAAGCTTCTGGTCGTGACGCAGCAGTGGGCTCGGCGATGACGTCCGTCCTGCCGAGCTCGTGGTCTTGGTCTCGTTGCACCGGAATGGAAACCTTTGGAGGGCTCCTTGGGAACCCACGTCCGTCCTTGCTCCCTTAGCACCGAAAGGGAAACTGTCTCCTCTACGCCCGCTGGCGCCCACCTGGCCTTGGTCATCATGGCTCACGTCATCGCAGCCTCGGGAGGCCGGGTACCTGCATAGAAATCTCCGCTCCTCAGGAGGTCGCCTGGGGAGGCCGCTCCTCTGGAGGTCTTGGTGTCGTCCGCCTCGCGAGGCCAGGGGGCCCTCGCGAGGGTCTTGTCTTGGTAGTCTTGCAGATGGGCCGTACCAGGCCATCAAAGGAGCCACGCCGTGGGCCGCAGGCAGGCAAGTCTAGGTACCCTGGTTCCCAGAACGCCGACATATACTTCTTCCTCAAGCTTACCATTGAGGAATGCACTTTTCACATCCATTTGATATTAGAGAATATTGTGATGGTTAGCATATGCAAGCAACACATGCAAATGTTTCACCAAAATCAATACCCTCAACCTGTGTGTAGCCATGTGCTACAAGACGGGCCTTATTCCTCACCACTTGGCCATTTTCGTCTTGCTTGTTGCGGTAGATCCACTTAGTGCCAATGATATTGTGCTTGCGTGGATCAGGACAATTCACAAGCTCCCACACATTGTTGAGCTCGAATTGTTGCAATTATTCTTGCATGGCTTGAATCCATTCAGGCTCCAGAAATGCTTCATCAACTTTGGTGGGCTCTGTGATAGAGACAAATGCAAAATGCCCACAAAAGTTAGCTAAATGTGAAGCTCTTGAGAGAGTGAGGGGACCAAGTGCATTGATGTTGTCGAGGATCTTCTCAATCTGCACTTCATTCGACACTCGTGGATGAGCTAGACAAAGAACTTGTTGTTGTTGAGCATTTTCCTCACTGCCATTTTCTTCAGGATCAACAGTTTCTTCATGACAGGGAATGATCACTTCCTCTTCAGCTATTTCTTCATTGGGCACAATTTCACTAGTGCCCATCAGATTGATAAATTCCTCAGGAGGCATTTCATCTAGCACAGGAGGTAGGTGCTCTCTTTGCGAGCCGTTAGTTTCATCGAACCTCGCATCTACAGTTTCAACAACCTTGTTGTGGTAGGTGTTGAAGACTCTGTAGGCATGCGGGTCCTTTCCGTAACCAAGCATAAAACCCTCATGTGCTTTCAGTGCAAATTTAGAATTGTGATATGCATATCTAATCCAGCATTTAGCACAGAAGACTTTGAAATAACTCACATTGGGTTTCTTGTCAGTGAGGAGCTCATATGAAGTCTTCTTGAGGAATTTGTGAAGATATACCCGATTGATGATGTGACATACAATATCATTTGCTTCAGGACACCATCGATGAGAAGTCTTGTATTCATCAAGCATAGTGCGAGCCATCTTGATGAGTGTCCTGTTCTTGCGTTCTGCAACTCCATTCTGCTGAGTGTATGGAGCAGATAGATCATGAATGAAACCAAGTTCGTCAAGATAGTCATCAAGGTTGGTGTTCTTGAACTCGGTGCTGTTGTCGCTTCTGATGTGCTTGATCTTGATACCATAATTCGTCATGGCCTGATTCGCGAACCGTCTGAAGACACCCTGCACTTCATCCTTGAAGTTAATGATATGCACCCAGGTGTAACGAGAATAGTCATCAACAATGATGAATCAATAGAGTGATGCTGCATTGGTTAGTGTGGCATAATGAGTGGGACCAAAGAGATCCATATGAAGTAATTTAAAGGGACGAGTAGTGGTCATGATTGTCTTGGCGGAGTGCTTGGATCTGGTCATCTTTCTAGACTCACAAGCATCGCAAAGGTGATCTTTGACGAATTTGATGCCCTCGACGCTGATGATATGCTTCTTCTTGACGAGTGTGCTCAAATTCCTCATGCCAGCGTGTCCAAGTTGTCGATGCCATAGTCAGCATTCTGAAGCTTTTTCCAGTAGACACGTGGCCGGTTGAGGACCTCGAGAGAAATCTACAATGTACAAATCACCTCTCCTAAAGCCTTCAAAGACTTTGGACTTGTCAGATTCCATTAGCACAATGCATCTTGATACATCTCCAATGTATCTATAATTTTTGATTGTTCCATGCTATTATATTATCAATCTTGGATGTTTTATATGCATTATTATGCTATTTTATATCATTTTTTGGGACTAACCTATTAACCTAGTGCCCAGTGCTAGTTGATGTTTTTTCCTTGTTTTTGTCTTTACAGAAAATCAATACCAAACGGAGTCCAAACGGAACGAAATGTTTTGATGATTTTTCTTGGACCACAAGACACCCTGGAAGCTTTGGGAGGAGGCCAGAAGAGCCATGGCGTGGCCACAAGCTCAGGGGCGTGCCCCCCAAGCTTGTGGACCCCCGTGCCACTTCCAACCCTAATTTTTCTTCTATAAATACCCAAATATTCCCCATAGACCAGAGGGCACACCAAAAATACTTTTCCGCCGCCGCAAGTTTCTGTCTTTGTGAGATCCAATCTAGGGACCTTTTTCGGTACTCCGCTGGAGGGGGATTCGATCATGGAAGGCTTCTACATCAACCTTGCTGCCCTTCCGATGATGTGTGAGTAGTTTACCACATACCTACGGGTCCATAGCTAGTAGCAAGATGGCTTCTTCTCTCTCTCTCCTTGATCTTCAATACAATGTTCTCCTCGATGTTCTTGGAGGTCTATTCGATGTAATCTTATTTTGTGGTGCGTTGATGTCTACTATGCAACTTTATTCTTGTAGACTCGTGTTGGGCCTCCAAGCGCAGAGTTTTGTAGGATAGTAGCAATTTTCCCTCAAGTGGATGAACTAAGGTTTATCAATCCGTGGGAGGCATAGGATGAAGATGGTCTCTCTCAAACAACCCTGCAACCAAATAACAAAGGGTCTCTTGTGTCCCCAAGACACCCAATACAATGGCAAATTGTATAGGTGCACTAGTTCGGCGAAGAGATGGTGATAAAAGTGTAATTTGGATGGTAGAAATATATTTTTATAATATGAATAAATAAAAACAGCAAGGTAGCAAATGATAAAAGTGAGCACAAAAAGTATTGCAATGCTTGAAAATGAGGCATAGGGTCCGTACTTTCGCTAGTGCAATCTCTCAACAATGCTAATATAATTGGATCATATAACCATCCCTCAACGTGCGATGAAGAATCACTCCAAAGTTCTTATCTAGCGGAGAACATAAGAAGAAATTGTTTGTAGGGTACGAAACCACCTTAAAGCTATTCTTTCCGATCAATCTATCTTAGAGTTCGTACTAAAATAACACCAGGCTATTCTTTCCGACCGATCTAACCAAGAGTTCGTACTAAAATAACACCATATGATACACATCAACCAACTCTAATGTCACCTAGATACTCCAATGTCACCGCGAGTATCCGTGAGTTGATTATGCGATATGCATCAAACAATTTCAGATTCATAATACTCAATCCAACACAAAGAACCTCAAAGAGTGCCCCAAGATTTCTACTAGAGAAACAAGGACGAAAACATGCATCAACCCCTATGCATAGATTACCGCAATGTCACCTCGGGGATCTGCGAGTTGAGTGCCAAGACATAGATCAAGTGAATCAATATAATACCCCCTTGTCACCACGGGTATTCATATGCAAGACATATATCAAGTGCTCTCAAATCCATAAAAGTATTCAATCCGATAAAACGAAATCTCAAAGGGAAAACCCAATTCATCACAACAAGATAGAGAGGGAGAAACACCATATGATCAACCTATATTAACAAAGCCCGTGATACATCAAGATCGTGCCATCTCAAGAACATGAGAGAGAGAGAGAGAGATTAAACACATAGCTACTGGTACAAACCCTCAGCCCCGAGGCTGGACTACTCCCTCCTCATCATGGAGACCATAGGGATGATGAAGATGGCCACCGGTGATGATTCCCCCTCCCGCAGGGTGCCGGAACGGGGTCTAGATTGGTTTTTTGTGGCTACAGAGGATTGCGGTGGTGGAACTTCTGATCTAGGGTTATTTCTGATGGCTTCTCTATTTAGCAGATTTTTTGGCATCGATCTCACGCTAAGATGGGCCTCGAGGTGAGCACAAATCACCTGGGCCTCCTGGCGCACCCAGCTGTCTTGTGCCCACCTCCTTCACCTTCTGGTCCTCCCACGAAGCTTCTAGTTCCTCTTTTGTTCCAAAAAAATCATCAAAAAGTTTCGTTGCATTTGGAGAACTTTTATTTCTACACAAAAAACAACACCACGGTAGTTCTGCTGAAAACAGCGTTAGTCCGGGTTAGTTCCATCCAAATCATACCAAAACCATATAAAATTGTTGTAAACATGGCAAGAATACTTCATAAATTTTTGATATGTTGGAGACGTATCATGCGTTTGTTGAGATCCGATGAATTGTGGGTTTATGATCAGATTATCTATGAATATTATTTGAGTCTTCTCTGAACTCTTTTATGAATGATTTATATAGCTTTGTATTTCTCTCCGATCTACTGATTTGGTTTGGCCAACTAGATTGATTTTTCTTGCAATGGGAGAGCTGCTTTGTAATGGGTTCAATCTTGTGGTGCTGAATCCCAGTGACAAAAAGGGACATGACACGTATTTGTATTGTTGCCATTAAGGATAAAAATATGGGGTTTGTTCATATTGATTGGATCTATCCCTCTACATCATGTCATCTTGCTTAAGGCGTTACTCCGTTCTTGTTAACTTAATACACTAGATTCATGCTAGATAGCGGTCGATGTGTGGAGTAATAGTAGTAGATGCAGGCAGGAGTCGGTCTACTTGTCACGGACGTGATGCCTATATACATGATCATTGCCTTGGATATCATCATAACTATATGCTTTTCTATCAATCGCTCAACAGTAATTTGTTTACCCACCGTATGCTTTTTTTTCAAGAGAGAAGCCTCTAGTGAAAACTATGGCCCCTGGGTCTATCTTTTATCATATTATTTTCAGATCTATAAAATCAAAAACACAAAAATACATTGCTTCAATTTATTTACTTTTATTTTATTTCACACTTTTACTTATCTTTTATATCTATCACTATCAGATCTCATCCTTGCAAGTAACCATGAAGGGATTGACAACCCCTTTATCGCGTTAGGTGCAAGTATTTGTTTGTTTGTGTAGGTGCAATTATTGGAGACTTGTGTGTTCCTCCTATTGGATTGATACCTTGGTTCTCAACTGAGGGAAATACTTATCTCTACTTTGCTGCATCACCCTTTCCTCTTCAAGGGAAAAACCAACGCAAGCTCAAGAAGTAGCAGGAAGAATTTCTGGCATCGTTGCCGGGGGGATCTACATCAAGCCTACCAAGTACCCATCATAAACTCTCATCTCTTGCATTTACATTATTCGCCATTTTTGTAGCGACCCGACCCGAATGGATCGAATCTCTGTGTTCAAGTGTCATCCCTGGATCGGTAATGCTGACACACACAGTACTCGAAGGATTTATAACAGAGTGCAATCACACACTTATTACATCGAATGTCTCAAAAGAGAACTGATTACAATAAATATGGCTTAAGGCCATCTAAATAAGATAACAGCGGAAGGCTTGGAAGATAAAGTGAGTCCATCAACTCCAACGGCATAGCTGAGTGCACGACAACGACCTAGCACACCTTACTCTTCGTCTGAAAAGTCTGCAACATGATACGTTGCAGCCCGAAACGGGTCAGCACATGGAATATGCTGGCAATATAACACAGTAGAGCAATGAACAGAATAATTGCTAATACTACATGCATATTTGGCTGGTGGAAAGGCTCTAGGGTTATACTGTTTTGCGAAAAGCCAATTTTTCCCTACAACAAAGGAATATATTTTATTTAACTATCATGGTGGTTGTGAACATTGAGAAGGTAAAACCCCCTCTCAATCCCAATTAAAAGTAATCATTATCCAACAAATTTATTAGAGTGATGGGATTCAATATGTAATCCAAGAACCAGATACTCAAGATGTCCATAACCGGGGACACGGCTAATCATGACTAGTTGTACACTTGCAGAGGTTTGTGCACTTTTCCCACAAGACTCGATCTCCTCCGTTGGATTTCTCGCACTACATGGTGTTTGAGAAACGGATGACCGAGACACAGTCTTTCAGAAACATTTACTCTTTACTCTGGGTAGACAGTTACACCTACTTTCCCCTACATCTGCTAGCCTACCACTGAAAGAGGTCATGTAACATACTCAACTATGCTAGAGCCCATAATAGCTTGTGGCTGCACACGGAAGTTTCTAGCATGAATAATCTTATGATCCCTTTGAGCCTGGGTGGCGGACCGTAGGAGGATCACACGGTATATCCCCGGGATCTCCTAGGACAACACTGGTATATCCCCAGGTGCCCAAACAAGCAATCCACCCAGATGTGTATTAAAGTTGCCACCTTAAGTTGAACCATTAAAAAAATCTCACATCTGTCATGGATACACTCAAAACCCAATCCACGTCTACGAGCATAGCATGGCAACATAAGCATAGCGTGGAAGTAACTCCCAAGGGTTTTATAATAAAAAGGCAATAGGTTCTACCTCATCATCTACTTCCCAATACCCACAAGTTAATCACATCCTAGTCATGCAATGTTTGAGGGTCGAAACTAATGCATAAAAACTGGGTAACGAAGAAGTATGATCAATGTGTTACTTGCCTTGCTGACGATCTGCAAATCCTAGAGACTCGTAGTAGCACGCTTCGCACTCCGGGAATTCTATCGCAAACAACCAATAGCATACATAAGCAATCAAGCGAAGATGCACGGGTAAAACCCAGATAAGAAGACCTAACCAGAAAGTTCAACTGAAGAACTCTGGTTTGCAAAAAGAATCAAATCAAACGGAGCAACGAAACTCAAACTGCGAAAGAAACAAGCTTTGATTACTAATCTGGACTAAAGTCAAATTTTACAGTAGCAAAAACTTGTTTAAGTTGATTAAACAGAAAGAGGGCTTCGAGACGAAGATCTAGGCGCTTGAATCGCCTGATTCCGACAAACGAGCGAAAAGTTATACTAAACTAAAATCGGATCAGAATCGCGATCGAAAATATCGCGGAAAATCCGAGAAAAAGAAAAACTAACGAACAGGCTAACGATCGAACGTGTCTAGCAAAAGATATTTCTTAACTTTAGAGTGGTTTGTCGAACCGGATAATACCAGAAACAGTGGGTTTTAGGAGAAACAAAAAGCGTCGACTAGCAGAGAAAATTTTCCACGCGGGACGCCGAGTGTACGTTAGCAGTTCATTGTGAGAGAGTAGGTCGCCTAGCCGGCCGGGGTATGAGCACGTTGACTGGGGCAATGTCAAAGTAGAGGAACCGGACGAACTTCCGCTATAACTAAACCGACGGAAAAACCGATCTAAAAAGAATAAACCGGAATTTAAAAAAAACCGAATCTAGATCTAGGGTTTACCAAAAAACCGAACGGTTACCCGAAAAAAAACGAACCGGCAGCGGCTACTACTCCGGCGACTCTCCGGCGGGGCGGCGGGCGCGCCGGCTGGCAGCAGCGTGCGGCGGCGGCTCCGGCGGCGGGGTCGGCGCGCGGCGTCCGGCAGCGGCGGCACGGCTCGCTCGCGGCGACGGCGCAGCGCACAGCAGCGTGCGGCGGCGCGGCGGCGGGGCTGGTCGAGAGAAGAGGGGGGCGGCTATTTAAGAGGGGCCGGGGTGGCTTGGGGAGGGGGCGACGGGAGCGACGGCGGCGGCTCGGACTCCCTGGAGGAGTCCGGCTCGGGGACGGGGACGAAGGCGGCGGCGGCCTGCTGGGCCGGCTGGGCTTCGGCCCAGTTCGGTCCGGCGGAGTTTTTTTTTTTTATAAATCCGCGCAGAAAAACAAATAAAAGAAATACTAAACGGACTCCAAAATTCTCGAAATAAATTTTCCCCGTCCTCTAAAAATCTCCCGGACAAGGTAAACATTTATTTGGGACTCTAATGCAATTTTGAAAAATGCATATTTTTTCTAAATTCAAATAAAATTGCAATAAAAATCCAAATAAAATATTTATTTGATTTTAATATTTTTCCTCCAATATTCCATTTATTTTGGAGAAGTCATATTATCTCCTCTCATATATTTTTAATATGAAATATTTTCGGAGAGAAAAATAATTAAACCAAATTGATCCTTGTTTCAATATTTGAGAAAATTCAAATATGAAAACGGTGAAATCCCCAACTCTCTCCGTGGGTCCTTGAGTTGCTTAGAATTTTCGAGGATCGCAAAACGAAATACAATAAAATATGATATGCAGTGAATGATCTATGTATAACATTCCAAATTAAAAATTTGGGATGTTACAATTTTCCTCTAGTTTTCCTCTCCCCCACTTCTAAAATGTTTTCAGAAAAATACAAAAAAAATTGCCTTTTTATTTGCCTTCTTTCTGTTTGCTTTTTGTTTGCTTGTGTGCTAGATTGCTTGCTTTGTCACGATGTCTCAAGAAAATACTAACTTGTGTGATTTTTCCAATACTAATAATAATGATTTTATTAGTACTCCGATTGCTCCCGCCACTAGTGTGGAATCTTATGAAATTAATGCCGCTTTGTTGAATCTTATTATGAAAGAACAATTTTCTGGTAGTCCTAATGAAGAAGCTGCTTCCCATCTTAATACTTTTGTTGAATTGTGTGATATGCAAAAGAAAAAAGAAGTGGATAATGATATTGTCAAATTGAAGTTATTTTCGTTCTCACTACGAGATCGTGCTAAAACTTGGTTTTCATCCTTGCCTAAAAATAGTATCGATTCATCGAATAAGTGTAAGGATGCTTTTATTTCCAAGTATTTTCCTCCCGATAAGATCATCTCTCTTAGGAACAATATAATGAATTTTAAGCAACTTAATCATGAACATGTTGCACAATCATGGGAGAGGATGAAGTTAATGATAAGAAATTGCCCTACTCATGGTTTAAGTTTATGGATAATCATACAAAAAAATTATGCTGAATTGAATTTCGCATCTAGAAATCTTTTAGATTCTGCCGCGGGTGGTACTTTTATTGAAATCACATTAGGAGAAGATACTAAACTCCTAGATAATATTATGGCAAATTACTCTCAATGGCATACCGAAAGATCTTCTACTAATAAAAAAGTGCATGCTATTGAAGAAATTAATACTTTGAGTGGAAAGATGGATGAACTTATGAAATTGATTGCTAGCAAGAGTGCTCCTATTGATCCTAATGATATGCCTTTCTCTACTTTTATTGAGAATAATAATGAATCTATGGATGTGAATTTTGTTGGTAGGAACAATTTTGGTAATAACGCGTATAAAGGCAATTTTAATCCTAGGTCGTTTCCTAGTAATTCCTCTAATAATTATGGTAATTCCTACAACAATTCTTCTGGAATTATAATAAGATACCCTCTGATCTTGAGAATAATATTAAAGATTTTATTAACTCTCAAAATATTTTCAACGCTATGGTAGAAGAAAAATTGCTTAAGATTGATGATGTGGCTAGAAACGTTGATAGAATTTCTCATGAGATTGATTCCCTTAAGATTAGATATATGCCACCCAAGCTTGATATTAATGATTTTCTGAAATCTATTCAAATTTCTATTAATGAAAGTAGGGAGAGAACCGCTAGAATGCGAGCTAAGAGAGAATGGCTGGAAAAAGTACGTTCTTCTAGTTTTTGCGATAATCATGATGAAGATCTTAAAGTGATTGGTGTGACTCATATGGAATCTTTGTTTGCTAATATAAAACTTGATAAAGAAGGGACTGGAGAGGAGTCAACTTTAGCTAGAAGGCGTCCCAATAATTTGAAGGGTGAAGATCTTAATGAAAAAATTGACAAAAGTGGGTTTGGCGAGATCAAAACTTTAACTAGTGATGTGCCTACTCTTTTGGATTTCAATGAATTTAATTATGATGATTGTTCTTTGATTGAGTGTATTTCCTTGTTACAATCCATGCTTAATTCACCTCATGCTTATAATCAAAATAAGACTTTTACTAAACATATCGTTGATGCTATGATGAAATCTTTTAAAGAAAAACTTGAGTTGGAAGTTTCAATCCCTAGAAAGTTATATGATGAATGGGAAACTACTATTAAAATTAAGCTTAAAGATTATTAGTGCAATGCTTTGTGTGATTTGGGTGCTAGCGTTTCCACTATTCCAGAAATTTTATGTGATGTGCTAGGCTTCCATAAACTTGATGATTATTCTTTAAATTTGCACTTAGCGGATTCTACTATTAAGAAACCTATGAGAAGAATTAATGATGTTCCTATTATTGCAAATAGGAATTATGTGCCCGTATATTTCATTGTGCTTGATATTGATTGCAATCCTACATGCCCCATAATTCTTGGTAGGTCTTTCTTTAGAACGATTGGTGCAATTATTGATATGAAACAAGGAAACATTATATTTCAATTTCCATTAAGGAAGGTCATGGAACACTTTCCAAGAAAGAAAATTAAGTTGCCATATGAATCTATTATGAGGGCCACTTATGAATTGAATACCAAAGATGACAATACCTAGATCTATGCAATATGCCTAGCTAGGGGTGTAAAACAATAGCGCTTGTTGGGAGGCAACCCAATTTTATTTTATGTTTTTGCTTTTTCTTCTGTTTTTCAATAAATACACCATTATACTTCTGTTATGATGGATTTTTAGTGTTTTAATTAGTGTTTGTGCCAAGTAAGACCTTTGGGATGATTTGGAAGATCGTTGATTTGATTCTGAGAAAAAACATAAACTTTTGCGTTCAGTAGAAGAATTGTTAAAATTTTATGGAACGTGGAAAAATTCTGAATGTTTTACACAAGATTGATATACATATTGCCTACATCGTCCTAATGTTTCAGAAGTTTGGAGTTACAGAATTATGAGCTTAATTCAGGTTTCTACAGACTGTTCTGTTTTTGACAGATTCTGTTTTCATTGTGTTGTTTGCTTGTTTTGATGAATCTATGGGTTGTATCGGGGGGTATGAACCATGGAGAAGTTAGAATATAGTATATATAATGCAAATATAAAATTGGAATGATTTTACAACAGTACATAAAAGTGGAGATTTGTTTTATTATACTAATGGATCTCACGAGTTTTCTGTTGAGTTTTGTGTTGTGGAGTTTTCAAGTTTTGAGTGAAGTTTCGATGGGCTAAGGAATAAGGAGTGGAAAGAGCCTAAGCTTGGGGATGCCCATGGCATCCCAATGTAATATTCAAGGACAACCAAGTGTCTAAGCTTGGGGATGCCCCGGATGGCATCCCCTCTTTTGTCTACAATCCATCGGTAAATTACTTGAGGCTATATTTTTATTCACTACATGATATGTGTTTTGCTTGGAGCGTCATGTATTATATGAGTCTTTGCTTTATTTGCCTTTTAGTTCGCCACAATCATCCTTTCTGGACATACCTTTTTGAGAGGGACACACATTAATCATGAATTTGTTAGAATACTCTATGTGCTTCACTTATATCTTTTGAGCTAGGCAGTTGCTCTAGTGCTTCACTTATATCTTTTAGAGCACGGCGGTGGTTATATTTTAAAGAAATTGATGAACTCTCATGCTTCACTTATATTATTTTGAGAGTCTTATAAATAGTATGGCAATTTGCTTGGGTTATGAATTTAGTCCTAATATGATGGGTATTCAAGAGGGATATAATAAAAACTTTCATGAAGATCATTGAATATATGAGAAGTTTGATTATTTGCATTTGTTTTGAGATATAAAGATGGTGATATAAGAGTCATGCTAGTGAGTAATTATGGTTTAGTAAGAATATTTGTGTTAAGGTTTGTTATTCCCGAAGCATGCACGTATGGTCTCTTGTTATGCTATGAAATTGGAGCATGATTTATTATTGATTTCCTCCTTATGAGTGGCGGTCGGGGACGAGTGATGGTATTTTCCTACCAATCTATCCCCCTAGGATCATGCGTAGTAGTACTTTGCTTTGATGGCTAATAAACTTTTGCAATAAGTATGTGAGTTCTTTATGACTAGTTTGAGTCCATGGATTATACGCACTCTCACCTTTCCGCATTTTGCTAGCCTCTTCGGTACTGTGCATTGCCCTTTCTCACCTTGAGTTGTGGTGCAAACTTCGTCGGTGCATCCAAACCCCGTGATATGATATGCTCTTTCACACATAAGCCTCCTTATATCTTCCTCAAAACAACCACCATACCTACCTATTATGGCATTTCCATAGCCATTCCGAGATATATTGCCATGCAACTTCCACCATTCCGTTTTATTATGACACATATCATCATTTTCATATTGCTTTGCATGATCATATAGTTGACATAGTATTTGTGGCTTGGCCGACGTTCATATTTTTTATACATGTCACGCTAGATCATTGCACATCCCGGTACACCGCCGGAGGCATTCATATAGAGTCATATTTTTGTTCTAGTATCAAGTTGTAATTCTTGAGTTGTAAGTAAATAAAAGTGTGATGATCATCATTATTAGAGCATTGTCCCATGTGAGGAAAGGATGATGGAGACTATGATTCCCCCGCAAGTCGGGATGAGACTCCGGACGAAAATAAAAAAAAAGAGAAAAAAGAGGCCAAAAAGAGCCCAACAAAAAAGGGAGAGAAAAAAAGAAAATGAAAAAAACTGAGAGAAAAAGAGAGAAGGGACAATGTTACTATCCTTTTCCACACTTGTGCTTCAAAGTAGCACCATGTTCTTCATGATAGAGAGTCTCATATTTTGTCACTTTCATATATTACTAGTGGGAATTTTTCATTATAGAACTTTGCTTGTATATTCCAATGATGGGCTTCCTCAAATGCCCGATATCTTCATGAACAAGCAAGTTGGATGCACACCCACTTAGTTTTCTTTTGAGCTTTCATACACCTATAGCTTTAGTGCATCCGTTGCATGGCAATCCCTACTCCTTACATTGATATCAATTGATGGGCATCTCCATAGCCCGTTGATTAGCCTTGTCAATGTGAGACTTTCTTCCTTTTTGTCTTCTCCACACAACCTCCAACATCATACTCTATTCCACCCATAGTACTATATCCATGGCTCACGCTCATATATTGCGTGAGAGTTGAAAAAGCTGAAGTGCGTTAAAAAGTATGAACCAATTGCTTGGCTTATCATCGGGGTTGTGCATGATAAATACTTTGTGTTGAGAAGATGGAGCATGGCAAGACTATATGATTTTGTAGGGATAACTTTCTTTAGCCATGATATTTTGAAAAGACATTATTGCTTTTTTGTATGCTTGAAGTATTATTGTTTTTATGTCAATATTAAACTTTTGTTTTGAATCTTACGGATCTGAATATTCATGCCACATAAAGAAAGATTACATGATAAACATGTTAGGTAGCATTCCACATCAAAAATTTTGTTTTTATCATTTACCTACTCGAGGACGAGCAGGAATTAAGCTTGGGGATGCTTGATACGTCTCCAACGTATCTATAAATTTTGATTGTTCCATGCTATTATATTATCCATCTTGGATGTTTTATATGCATTATTATGCTATTTTATATCATTTTTTGGGACTAACCTATTAACCTAGTGCCCAGTGCCAGTTGTTGTTTTTTCCTTGTTTTTGTCTTTACAGAAAATCAATACCAAACGGAGTCCAAACGGAACGAAACTTTTTGACGATTTTTCTTGGACCACAAGACACCCTGGAAGCTTCGGGAGGAGGCCAGAAGAGCCACGAGGTGGCCACAAGCTCAGGGGCGCGCCTCAGGGGGGCAAGCTTGTGGGTCCCCTGTGGCACTTCCAACCCAAAATTTTCTTCTATAAATACCAAAATATTCCCCGTAGACCAGAGGGCACCCCAAAAATACTTTTCCGCCACCGCAAGTTTCTGTCTTTGTGAGATCCCATCTGGGGACCTTTTCCGGTACTCCGCCGAAGGGGGATTCGATCATGGAAGGCTTCTACATCAACCTTGCTTCCCTTCCGATGATGTGTGAGTAGTTTACCACAGACCTACGGGTCCATAGCTAGTAGCTAGATGGCTTCTTCTCTCTCATTGATCTTCAATAAAATGTTCTCCTCGATGTTCTTGGAGATCTATTTGATGTAATCTTCTGTTGCAGTGCGCTTGCTGAGATCCGATGAACTGTGGGTTTATGATCAGATTATCTATGAATATTATTTGAGTCTTCTCTGAACTCTTTTATGCATGATTTATATAGCTTTGTATTTCTCTCTGGTCTATTCATTTGGTTTGGCCAACTAGATTGATTTTTCTTGCAATGGGAGACGTGTTTTGTAATGGGTTCAATCTTGCGGTGCTCAATCCCAGTGACAGAAAGGGACATGACACGTATTTGTATTGTTTCCATTAAGGATAAAAAGATGGGATTTGTTCATATTGATTGGATCTATCCCTCTACATCATGTCATCTTGCTTAAGGCGTTACTCCGTTCTTGTTAACTTAATACACTAGATGCATGCTGGATAGCGGTCAATGTGTGGAGTAATAGTAGTAGATGCAGGCAAGAGTCGGTCTACTTGTCATGGACGTGATGCCTATATACATGATCATTGCCTTGGATATCGTTATAACTATGCACTTTTCTATCAATTTCTCAACAGTAATTTGTTTACCCATCATATGCTTTTTTTCAAGAGAGAAGCCTCTAGTGAAAACTATGGCCCCCGGGTCTATCTTTTATCATATTATTTTCAGATCTATAAAATAAAAAACACAAAAATACCTTGCTGCAATTTATTTACTTTTATTTTATTTCGCACTTTTACTTATCTTTTATATCTATCACTATCAGATCTCATCCTTGCAAGTAACCATGAAGGGATTGACAACCCCTTTATCGCGTTGGGTGCAAGTATTTGTTTGTTTGTTTAGGTGCAATTATTGGAGACTTGTGTGTTCCTCCTACTGGATTGATACCTTGGTTCTCAACTAAGGGAAATACTTATCTCTACTTTGCTGCATCACCCTTTCCTCTTCAAGGAAAAAACCAATGCAAGCTCAAGAAGTAGCACATCTATATTTGCCAAAGATGATAATCATATCAAGATCACAAAGCATTGAGACAGACGTGAGGTTGTATCCTAGGGACTCGACAAGCATCACTTTTTCCATGTGTCGATCCTTTGAGATAGCAACCTTACCTAGACCCAATACCTTGTTTTTGTTTCCTTTGTCAGTGTAGGTGATATTCTTCACATGTGATGGAGTAAGGGGAGCATCGGTGAGGAGATTCCTGTCACCAGTCATATGATTGGTACAGCCACTATCGAGAACCCATTCAGTGGCTGTTGGAGTATCATCCTGTAGAAGCATTAGTCTCACTTACAAATTCATATACTTTAGTTTGAAGAATATGATGATCAATTTCTTCAATGAATTTATCAATTAGAACATAACTAGCAGCATAGGGATGTGTGAAATGAGGAATTCATTTCATCATGATTAGCTTGCATCTCAACAAGCATTATGCTAGGTCTTCGGCAAATTCATCAGACATTCATTGTGTCTAAAGACCTAACCTTGCAGAAGAGATTAGTTCTTCTTCTTAACCACCCACATCTGAATGGGTGGCTGAGAAGCAATATAACGCAAAGCATTGATAGAGAACTTAGGCATTGAAGAATATGCATTTCTCTTCACATGAGGGGTATAATACTCATAAGAGTATGCAGTGAAATTCTTAGCAGATTTGTGCACATAGTGATTTGAAGAATAATGCACATATTCATCAGAACGCTATTTGTTTCCCTGCGAAGAAGTGTTAGTACGAGCATGAGTTGGCCTGCGTCCATTTGACGACTTTGGTCCAGGTGAAGAATTTGCCCTGGGGTTTTTCTTCTTCTTCGGTGGTGTCATGGTGACATTCACCTGAAGATTTTGAAGACGACTTTTGGGCACCCAGATTTTCATCACTAGGGGACGTTCCTGCAGTTAGTACCAACAAATCTAGCAAATACTTCACCATTCTAATTTTTGAAGAGCTTATAGTTGGAGTCAAATGACTCATCTGAAGAATGTGGAGTATCACAATTGTAGCTAGATAACGTGTATGGATCAACTGGAGGTCCTTTTGTAGCAACCCATGTGGTTTTGGGATACTGCACAGGTTTCCAATAAGATCCATCTGCGTTCAGCTTTCTCTCAAAAGCAATACCCTCTTTCCTAGGGTTCCTGTTCAGAATCTTCTTCTTGAGCACATCACAAAGAGTATGGTGCCCTTTGAGGCTTTTGTACATGCATGTGACGTACAATTCCTTCAGACCTGCATTTTCGTCAGTAACACTTGTGGTCTCCTCAGATGAGGGGATTGAAACCACAAAGACATTTGAAGATATAGCAGCAGTTGAAGCATTTGAACATTCAGCTGAAGAATTTTCATTATCATGTTCAAGGAATTTTAAGCATGGAGCACCAAATTCTTCTTGAGCGGTGTTGATTTGTTGAGAGAGTAATGAATCGTTGTCTTTCTGAATATCATCATGATTCATGAGACGCTCTCAGTTCTCGAGTTCTTGCTTCCTTTGAAGAAATTCATAGGGCAACTTATCATGCTCGGCTGAGAGGGCCACATGACGACTTTCAAGTTCGTCATATTGTGACTTTAGGAGTCTGAGGTCCTCAGACAAACCTTGACTGCGATCCATTTCCTCATCTAATAGATCATCATTTTTGTCTAGCAATTTTTTTTATCTTTTCCATAGCAGTTTGTTGTTCAGTTGCAATTTTAGCAAGTTTCTTATAGCTAGGTTTTGCTTCACATTCAGAGTCATCATCACTTGAAGTACTAAAGTAAGCTTCTCGTGAGGTTACCTTGGCGCCTCTTGCCATGAAGCAATAGGTGGGAGTGTAGTCATCAACACAGTCTTCAAGGTTGGTGGAGTTAGCATTTTCTTCATGGTGTAAGATGGACTTGTTGATGAACTCCGTAGCAAGGGCCAAGCTTGCAACCCCAGAGTCGGACTCCTCCTCAGATTCCTCAGCTTCCTCCTCTGAATCTATTTCCTTCCCAATGAAACACGAGCTTTATCGGTGGTGCTTTTCTTCCGTGATGAAGATTTTGATGAAGACTTTGAGGACTTCTTCTTCTTGTCATCAGATTCGTCATCCTTGCTAGACTTCTTCTTTCTTGAGCCCTTTTGCCAGAGGGGGAAATCAGCAATATAATGGCCTGGCTTCTTGCATTTGTGGCAAGTTCCCTTGTTGTAGTCTCGAGTAGAAGCTTCTCCAGTGTTCTTCGAGTCATACTTTGAAGACTTTCCAAAGCGGTTCCTCTTGGAAAACTTCTGGAACTTCCTCACAAGCATGTCCAGTTCTCTGCCAATTTCCTCAGCGCTATTGGTACTGCATTCAGGCTCTTCTTCTTCAGATGAAGAAATTGCCTTGGCTTTAGCTTTTGCCTTCAGAGCGCAAGGTTGTCCATAACTAGGACCATACATATCTATCTTCTCTGCTTGCTGAAATTCATGAGTATTAAGCCTCTCAAGAATATCAGCGGGATCAAGTGACTTGTAATCAGGACACTCTTGAATCATCAGGGCCAAGGTGTCAAAGGAGCTGTCAAGAGACCTCAGCAATTTCTTCACCACCTCGTGATCAGTAATATCAGTGGCATCAAGATCCTGTAGCTCATTGGAGATATCTGTGAGGCGGTCGAAAGTTTGCTGAACATTTTCATTGTCCAGCTTCTTGAAGCGGTTGAAGAGATTGCGAAGCACATCAACTCAAGAGTCATGTTAAGTAGAAACTCCCTCATTGACCTTGGAGAGCCTATCCCAGATAAGCTTTGATGTTTCCAGTGCACTCACTCTTCCATACTGTCCTTTGTTGAGATGTCCACATATGATGTTCTTCGCTGAAGAATCGAGTTGCTTGAATCTCTTCACATTAGCAGCATTGATGCTAGGGCCAACAATGGGGACGCGGTTCTCAATGATGAACCAGAGATCATTGTCGATTGCCTCAAGATGCATGCGCATCTTGTTTTTCCAGTAAGGATAGTTTGTGTCATCAAAGATGGGGCACGCAGCGGTGACCTTGATCATACCTACGGTCGACATAACTAAAACTCTAGGTGGTTAAACCAAAATCACATAGAACAAGGGAGTACCTTGCTCTAATACCAATTGAAAGTGCAGGTTTACTCCCAGGGGGTGAATGGGAGATTTTAGAAATTCGTCAAACTCTGATGAATTTGATGAAGATCAGGGTGAAGAAATAGAAACGTGAGGGAACTAAGTCATCACAGAATAGAAAAGCATGCGTACATGATACATATACAGATGAAGAACATGCAATCATATAGTCATATAAGCATGAGGAAGATGAACTGAAGAAATAGAATACAGCTTTATGAAAGTCTTCAGTTCAAGTTCTTCAGAAAGTAGATCACAAATTCTTCAGCAGTGGAATAATGTAAAGGGATGGGTGAGGAATTTGAAACCAAGTTGGCTCGGTGAAGACACAGTGATTTGGTAGACCAGTTCCAGTTGTTGTATCAACTGTACGTCCGGTTGAGGCGGCTGAGACGAACTCAGAGGACACACAGTCCTCACCGTATTCCTCTTGAGCTAAGGTCACTTAGACCTCGCCCAATCACTCGTGGTAAGTCTTCAAGGTAGACTACCAAAACCTTCACAGACTTGTTCACTAGCACACCACAATGACTCTTGGTGTGCACAGAACGTGACGCCTAACTTTCTGGAAGAATGACAGTCTTCAAAAGTAATAGGCGTCGGGTCACACAGGTCAATCTCTTCAGTGATGCTCAATCACTTTGGCTCTGGGTTTTTCCTCACTTAGGATTCTCTCAAAGCCGTCAGAGGATGGGTTGCTCTCAAATGACAAGTGTCAAGTTATTTCGGAGAAGCCCACCAACAAGTGGCTGTGGGTGCCGCTATTTATAGCCAAGGGGCAACCCGACATGAATTGTCATAAATGCCCTTCTTTGATTCGACCGTTGTCAGGATAAGGATCCACTCGACAGCTGGCCCACGGCGCAGCAACGGTCGGAATTTGAACTCTCAAATTCGTCGGGGCACTCAATTTCCTCACTTTTAGGCAGATCGCACTGGCAAAATCCTAACTCCCCGGCCTGACCAAATTCGTCAGCGACCAGATGAACTTCGTCACTTTCGCTAGCAAATGCATTAGCTGTTCCGGAGATTTCCAAAGGCTTCACTCTAAGCGGCTTGTGTATGTATAGGTTTGAGCATCACTTTGTAAATGTGAACTATGATTCACCTAGACCCCCTTTAACAGTACGGTTTTTCCTATGACTCAAATAAGAAGAAAGAAACTACGAAAACAAAGTCTTCAAGCTTCAAGTCTTCACATCAATTTCTTCAAAGGCCGTACCAATTTCATCACCATATTCTTCACTTGAAGAAATCCATTTTTAGGGGTCGTCTTCCATGTTTTAAACCAAATCTTCAGGGACTATATCTCCTGTGTACACTCACAAACACGTTAGTCCCTCAACCTATTTGTCTTCAATACTCCAAAACCACTAAGGGGGCACTTGATGCACTTACAGTAATACACCAGGGGTGGCCCACCAACAAGGACCCCGACGGTAGGCCTACTAGGGGGGCCAATAGGCCCATGACACACCTAACGACACGAGAGAGCTGTTGGGAAACGTAGTAGAAAACAAAAAAAATCGTCCTACGATCACCCAGGAACAATATGAAGATGCATAACGGGTTGTGATCAACGATTGTTACCGACTCTGGGAGTGCAGCGGAAGTAGACAAGTCGGTGTAGATCATACTTGAAGTTCCTCGAACGTTGATGACGATCCCGCGAACCACTCACGAACGATCCCTCGAACGGAAGACCGAAAGCACGACCTCTCTACTTGGTTGCAAGCGTACGGTCTTCACGATCCGGCAGCGCTTCGCCGTCCAGAGCTAATCGTCGCCAGAGAATTAGAGGGAGGAGATTAGAACCACACGGGGCTTCTAATTATGAGGATTAGATGTGGCTAGGGCTCGCTCTAATTAGTCAACTAGGACCAACTAGAACGTGCACTAGATCAACTAGAGGAGGCTCCAAAACTTATGTATACAAAAGGTGGAAATCCTCTAGTATATATAGGTTGGAGGGGAAGAGGAGGGCTGCCACCAAGGAGGGAAAGCCTCCTTGGGGCACCTAGTAGGATTCGGCCCCTTCCTTAGGGAAGGGAGGCGCCTACTCGACTTGGGCCCATGTGGCCCAAGTTGCCTTCCACCTCTTGGCCTTTTTAGGCCCGTTGATATTTTAATTAAATATAAAATGTTCTAAACAATTTAAGACCATTATATATATAATTTAACATCCTCGGAAACATTTCCACCTATATATAATTAATCGGTAATACCTGGTATTACCCGATATTCACCAAAACCCTTCCGGTGACCCCGAAACGCTTCCGGAACCTCTCGGAACTATTCCGGATATTAATGATACAATTCCACAAATATATTCTTGTCACTCCCGTCCCACTAACACTCAGCAGATCGTGATTACCTTAAGCTTGTGACCCCATAGGTTCGGTAAACCATAGACATGAACGAAACCCCTTCGTTCAATGACCGATAGCGGAACCGTGGACATCCATATCGGTCCCTATGATTACACGAATGATATTCGAGTGAACCTTTGATTATCATGTGATGTTGCCTTTGCTTCGCGATACTTTACAAAACCCGGTGTGCATTGGTTTCCTCTTGAGTCATCACCATGCTCACTATACCGTTGCTCCCGTTACCGGTTTTGTTCTTCTTTCTCGTTGACGTTTTCCGGCATCCCCGTGACGTAGTCACCTGTGTCTGGCCAGACGATGATGGATGCCTTCACACCGAGAGGGCCCTAAGAATATCTCTCCATCGGCGGAGGAGCAAATCCCACTCTCGAGCTGTCCGTTCACTTGTCAAACTTTCCAGACAGCCTGAAAGTTGTCGTTATGATCACCTTGTTACAGATGACGTTTGAGCAACCCCAAAGCCCACCGTACGGTAGGAAGTGACCGAGACACTCTCATGGTCTGAGGAACTAAAACACATGCTAACACTCCGTGTTATAACAGATGATTTCAGACGATATGATCACATAGTATAACAGACAAGTATTGGGTCGATTCAATATGATCTTTCTTCTAACGTCATACCCTCAATGTTGTTTTAGGACTATCGTTACACTTAATGATATCCTAAGATCCGGAAAACGTGATCACCAACAACACTTGAGCCGGTCTTAGAGGCGAGACCGGGAACCTATTATTTACCGTTTATCATTCCACACGTGCATATGAGTTTTCCACTGAATCGCATATTCCAGGATCATAGCAGTTATAGCATGGACTATAAACTATTAACTATGAATAATGGAAATATAATAATACAATATTATTGCCTCTAGGGCATATTTCCAGCAGGAGCCTAGGGGAAGGATAAGCATTCCCTAATCACCTTGATCCCCAAGTTGATGGCGGCGGCGACCTAGATCGCATCTCCCTTTGTAAAACCCTAGCCTCTACCGTGTATATAAGGGGAGGCTACTAGGGGGCTCTCATTCCCATCTACTCTCTCGTAGAACAACTCTAGGTAGTATCATTCACCCCATTGTAAACCCTCGCACGAGGTATTCCACCATCAATATACAAAACAACAAGCAGGGCATAGGGTATTACTCCAGCATGGAGGCCCGAACCTGGTAAATTCCCCGCACGACCTCCGATCTGTGACTTCCAACTATGCAAGACACCCTACCGAGGGTACTGACGGAAATCTACACTGTCACCCCCTCCCAGGTGGCTGCGGTTCCCGATGGTCTATATATTCTCCAGAAACTTCACCCTAATTATCGTACATTTTTCTGGCGCCACCACTTTGCGATTATGAGGTTGTCTTCGTTTTCAGACTTGATCTGGTACTCTGTCAGAGGGGGAATCCATCACCAACATCGATCCTCATGCTTCAAGATCAGTTGTGAGTAGTCCACCCCTGGACTACGGGTCCATGGCAGTAGCCAAGTTGTAATCTCTCCTCTTGATATGTTTGGATTCTCAATACAATAGCCATATGAGCTGCCTTAAATGATTATGGTTAATCTAATGTATTCGTAGCGGTGATGTTGATCATGTGATGAAGTATTTCTTTGTGTTCAGATTTATGAATGCCATCTTGTTTGATCTATAGATGTGTATTTCTCTCCGGTTGCTTGTTTACTCTTGGCCAGTTTAGATCTATAATCAGTAACGAGGGAAGTGTGCATTAGTTGGGTTCAATCTTGCCCGTAAAAGTCATGTATAGAATTGTTTCCACTAAGGGTTAAGCTTTATTAGATGATTCATTGAAATCCCATAAACAATAGTATATCACCTTGCTCAAAGTAATTACTTGTGTGCATACTTAAAGTCCAGATGATGTAGATGGATCTTGATCTATGGACGGGTTATTTAGCTGTAAGATGTAGAGGGTATCTCGATCTAATAGTATTATGGGCGTGCTGCGTATGTAGAACCAACAAATTTATATGTTTGACATGAGCATGAAATATTTCATTATGTACCTTTTCACATGATTGTGTTACTCACCGCACTTTTATATATTAGAGAGATGCACTTGGTGAACTTATGAACCTCGGTCCAGTTTTTAGCATAAGAATCACCTTCCAACAACTTTTACACTCATTTTTATTTCCAGTTTTGTTTTATTCCGAAATTACAAAAATATTATCTACTAATTTAACTTTTAATTTCCTTGTGCAACTAGCAATACTAGTAAGGTTGACACCCTTGTTTGAATTGTTGGGGACACAGTGAAGTTTTATTTGTGTTGCAGAATATTAAACTGTTCCGGGATACCGATGCCTCCATGGATTGATACCTTGGTTTCTCAATGAGAAAAAACTTGTTGCATACTCTAAACTCCTACGCTAGAGAGCCCAACAAAGGCTATTTCCTGTTAGCAGTCATGCCCATTAGGCCGAGGCATGATCCTTGCCTCCAGTAGTCGGTGCTCCGTTTCAAGGACCGCCACCTTGCGCGTCGACGCCATCGAGCATCGCCTTCAACGCCTTGATGGAGACGTCCACTTGCGCCATCCATAGCCCCATAGCCCTGATCGCATCTTTCATGGACTAGATGAGGCCGCAACCAACACACCTTGCGCCTTCATCTTGATGATGTCAAGTTGAGGTTTCTCAATCGTTCCCCTTCACTGGCACATGGATAGGGACAACCATTCGACGCCGCCCGATATGTACCCAAACAAGGTCTCCGTCGCCAAATCGTCACCTGGGAAGAACAAAATGTGTGGAGACAAAATTTGAGACAGAAAGAGGAGGATCGGTAGGCCTTAGATACCAAATGTACAACTCATGGTAGTAGGAAACACTAGTTCACTCTCGGAGGTGGATAAATTCCTCGGTGTCACGCCAAGATACAAGATCTGAGTTCCGGTCTTGTGGAGGAAGAAGAGAGTAGGTGAGGAAGAGGTCAACGATTGTTGATTACATCACATGCCAACACTGTCTTTGCAAGGACTATTTAACAGAGATCTTGACTTACATGCTTTCTTCGCAATGAGGCTCTTCGTGGGTTCTGGATCCAGCCTGGAGATCCTGGTTCTTCCTCTTGTCAGCTCACTTGGCCCATTTAATCTTCTTCTGTTTGATCCTAAGTGTCTTTTGTCTTCAAGAAGGCCGTGACCACTTGTTTCACGCCTCACCAAACAAACCATATTACCCTTCTGATTTAAGTGGCTTGTTTCGATCATGACCGTTGATTTGCATTGAAATCCGTGAACTGTCTACCAAAGCAAACCTCTTTGAAAACTTGTTGAATTGTTTGATGTTGAAACATGATAATATTATGATTGGTGCAAAATTGAAGTTGGAAGAGAGTTTATATGCGGACATACATAAGAGAAATAAGGCCGAAAATTGTATAGGCCTAAGTTTGGTGACTCTGAGTTTACGCATTGCCTCCGCAGCCTCCAAAACTTGGCGCGCTCCAAACCGATTTTGGAGGCCTGTGATTTTGAAACATCTTCTAGAGTTGCTCTTACCGACATCTCACCCACCGGTCACGATATGCATGTTGTAGTCACAACAAAGGGTTGCAAAGTGAAGTCATCACCCCGAACTGTGGTAGTGAGGCGATGCGAAATGGATTGGACGGCGATGCACACGAGGAAGCTCGAGTGCAACAAACACCATTGAAGGTCGCCTCATAATCGCCTATCGCAGCCATGGTGGGATGGGTAACCGTCACACCGTGGCACAATTTACCTTCCCAGGAGGCGCTTTGTTTGAAGGCTTGTGTTCACCTCTCGCTCGAATGGGGTAACGAGTTCGTAAGCAAATAAGTGCTTACCAAATAAAGTTACTCCCTCCAATCCAGATTAATTGACGCAGCTACTATACAACCTCCATACAATGATGTATAGAGGCTGCTCAATTAATTCCGGTTCGAGGGAGCACTAAAATATAGGCAGGTAAATCACGGGATAACCTATTAGAATATTTATATGTTCATGTTGAAGCGCACGGGCAATTATTAGTTATATGTACAAAAGCAACCGGGAATGTGCAAGATAGGAGGAGGGTTCAGTGCAGCATGACAAAATGTCACCCAGGCCCATCCATTTCCTTTCGCAGGTCACTTGAAAACAAAGGCTCACAAGCAAGCTACCTATCCATCTGATCCTCCTGGCAGCTGGGGAAGAGGCACGATCCCCTCCCAGTCATGGCGCTTAGAGCAGCATCGCACTGTTGCCCATCGCTTCGCTCACGATCCACGAGCTCTCCGGAGTTCTCTCTTTGCCTTGTAACAAGCCGCTGCTGGTTCTTACTCTGTAAGGGCATACACGACCGCAGTTCTGCTCGGAGTGTACACCAAGAAAGAGCGCGGCCTGTTGTCATGCGGATGTTCCTGCAAGGGCATCAGCAAATGGGAAGTGATTTGTAAGCAGTTGTGAAGTAGTCGAGTCAAGTGACGCTTGAGCCCAGACTTACGGTTGTGAAGTAGTCGACATCATGATCAAGCCTGCTGAATCCACCAAAGAGTGCATCGTCGGAGTCTAAGGCCACCTGATTAAGAAATAGCAGAAACTGTCACAAACCAACTAAACCCAGTGGACTGCCTAAATGGGGCTGCTCTAAAACTGCTAGGATGATTAGGGTAGATTCGGAAAATAGTTCCAGTATTAGAGTGGGTCCAACTGAGTACAAAGATTGAAACAAACCCTAAAGTAGATAACATGAATGAATGGTAGATGTGCTTCAGGGATGTTGAGAACCTTTCTATGACTACAACATCTCGAGCAACAAATTCTGTTCTTTAGAAATTATCCTATTCTTTATATTGATAGCTGCACGACCAACAAACCATGTGGAATTAAAAGTTGTAGAACCCCACTAACCCTACTGGTGAAGGGTGGGCAATGAAAAAGCAAAGCATACCTTGTACTTCCCAGGCTTGGAACACCCAACACGGTAGTCAAAAAAGCTATTGCTCCAGTGGAAGTTGAAAACAAATACCAAATCTCCTCTTTCGAAGATGATCACCTTATCTTCCTCATGTTTCCGTGAAACATACTGGTGCTCAGATGTCATAAACTGCAGTTACATTGTCAGTGTTGGTATAGGTATTAATACACAATCGCTCAAGAAAATAGTTTTAATTGGTGAAAAGCAATTCCAGCTCCCGCCTTTGCACAGTTTTCATCTCATTACAGGAATTAATTCTACACTTTTTTGACCATTTGAAGAGACTAATGTTAAACTGTGACTTGTTATGCAACAAAGACAAACCAGTGACATACCCCATATTTTTCCTCAAGATGCTGCATTGCCTGATCGAACTCTTGCATACCACGATATCTAAGAAAATCTGCATCTCCCTACAAAAAAATCATGATATTCTTAATGATCAACAACTCTTAACACATATTTATGTTAACGTCTACAAAACTACAAAAGCAATGTTGATCTTTCCTAACAAACATTATGATTTCATCAAGAAATAAATGGCCAATAAAGATCTAGTGAGGGAATGTAATAGCACAGCTAAAACTTACAAGATCAAATCTACGGCGGCATTTATCATAACTATTGTTATTTCCAGGGAGAACTTTGCCGGTTGGAAGAGTTTGCGGACCTCTTGGAAAATCTATCCATTCTGCCAAGTAAATAGAAGTTAACTTCCTCCTTGGAAGCAACAGATTACATAATACATACAATGTGAAAACAAAGCATGGTTCAAATTACAGTAAATCACAACCATGCAGAATGCAATAATGTTGCAAAGACTGACCAGGATGCCCAAACTCATTTCCCATGAAGTTAAGATAGCCTTCGCCACCTAAACCCATAGTGACAAGCCTGATCATTTTATGTAATGCTATGCCACGATCAATGCGAGGAGTTGAAGGTCTATCCAGAGCCATGAAATCATACATATCCTGCACAAAGAGAGCTCGAAATGTTCATGCTGTTCTGTGTCGGATCAACGATTTGCAGCACAGTACCAAGTATCAACTGTCCTGAAGTAAAACTACAGTGGTATAAAACATCTGTAGTTAATTAGCAGAATATGAGACACTTATGTTCACTTTGGAGTCTCAAAAGCTCATAAAATTGGAACAGAATTTTGCTCTTAGAATGGTGGTTCTGACTAGAATGATGTAACAGTTTCCTTTTGAATGTTTCCTTACAGGTGCCACTAGTTACAAAGATGACGCCGTAATAAAACTCAAGGAGCATGTAGATGCAGACACGTGACCAAACTTCCCAGATTTCTTATTAAGCATATCTCTAAAATGTATGTTGTAACCAGGGCTCAGCCAGGAATCTACCCAATAAAAATCACTCCTTTGGGCGTCGTCCAAGGAATGCCAAAACTATTTCAGCCTTCAGGCACTATAGTAATCATCTCAGAAAGTGCCAGGTGATAAATTCAAGCAAATAATTTGTTCGACTTTAGCCTGTTAATAAACTTTGCTCAAGATTCAGATGACAGATCACATAGCTACACGTGACTTCGGCTGGTCTCGGAAAGAAATGAGCAAATGAACGATAACATAAGGAATCAAATAAATAAGAACAGAAATTTGCAACATTAACTGTCAAAGTTCACAAGCCACCACAGTGCCACATGGTACGTTTTCAGCGAATTTTGCTCAAGTGACAATTGGGAAATAGCTGGTGATGGGTGAGGGGGCCAAATCTTTATCACAAGAAAACATGAGCAATCTTGAGACAAATCTTATGTAATTCTTTTCGTCCAAAAGTAACAGCTAGTACCTTATCCATCAACCAGAATGCAATAGTCTTGTCACCAACTAGTGCTTGATCATGACTTTCTGCATAAGTGACGCACTTCTCAAGCCACCTTCTATTTGTTAGGGTGTGCACAATATCGCCCATTTTCCAAGATTCGTCACTTTGCCTGTGTTAAAGAAATGCTAAATAGACTGCAGCATATTTGGACACTACCATGAATGTACTAAGTACCAACAGCTCACAGCCTCAAAGGACATGCTTAAATTACTCACACACAAACATAATGATGCAAAAAATAGAAAACAGCTTTTGTAACGGTACAGAACAGCAGCAGGAGCACAACGTTACTAAAAGAGGGCAGAAATCTCTGATATCCATCAAATTGGTTGAATAGTTAAGTTTATTATTGCCAATCTATCGAGTTAGCATTTAAAATTTAAATAGCACAAAGCAAAACACAGATCATGGCAGATTGGCAGCTGTGTAGTAGTAATTTCATATATGTGCAGATACAAGTATACAGCAAGCAACAGCAACCACTATAAATATTTGAGCTTTACTCGCGTTCCTGCATATTCGGATCATCATAAAGTTTTTTTACTGAACCTCTTGTCAGCCTTTTCAATAATTATAACTAGATATGCTACATAACCCTCTATATTCCTTTTGTAAACCTAATAACGATTTATTTTATCTGGCTAAATGTATTACCTACTACCCGTGCTTATACCGGACAAAAAGTGAACATAATTAATGACCATCGTCTATATCCCTACTTTCCCCATATACAGATATAGATAATTGTTTTGTTTTTGAAAATATCACTAACTGTATTGACTGACCTGCTACAGCGCCATGTACAATGTCCAGCATAAAGACACTAGCCATTACATTTCCGAGATTTGCTATTTAAATCATGTATTTGATGAATCTTCTCGTGTTCAAGCTGATACCAGGAAAATGTCTAGCTATTCACATACATATTTTTCTTTTACCATTTAGAAAATGTGATCTAGATCGCTGTGCGCATGTAATCACCAATATTCCTGCACTTACTTGAGGAGTTCAATCCATTTATCTGCTACAGCCATATGCAGGCGATAGTCAAAACCAACACCGCCATCTGGAACAGGGATGCAAAATGTAGGCATTCCACTGACCTGAACAATTGCACAGTTAGACAAATTAGAACTGTGAACAGTTAATGCTGGCAGAAGTGGAACCTCCTATTTTCTCGTGAGTTGAAAGCTCAGGATTACTTGTTTGTGGATGTGTACACTAACAACATACAGTGAGATTTCATAGCAGTGTAGGAATTTAAGTTAAACCATGTTGCTCTTGCTCTTACAAATACATGTCATAACACACTGAAGTATAATTTCGTGTCCTTGGGAATAGCCTCTCATTTCCACAGCATTTATGGAATCTAAGTTAGTTTCTGAAGCAATTGACAAGGTTGCCCATTTCTTCCGCAAGTAAATAAACAATACACCATTAGTCACACACTCACACTTACTGAAAAACCCAAACAAGCATACTATCAAATAAATTACAGCCATCAACAAATATGCTTGTAAGCTTGAATGCCCTTGCACATTTCAAATTACCTACGCCATGCATTACCATACACCATACAAGGTATAAATTAGCGTTCTTATGAAAGGCAGATTTTACCCCTAACGAAGAGAGTAACAGCCTCATCCCCAAAATAAACTACTATTAAATTAACTGGTTAAAAAACATAAATACTGTAAGCACTTACATCTTCACCAATGGATACAGCATCAGGATAAAGTCCATGAATTAGATCATTGACCAGCATTAAGTAAACAACCGCATCAACATCAGTAGCAAATCCAAAATACTCGCCATAGTTCCCAGTAAATGTCATCTAGAACAAGAAGCAAACTTAGAAGAAAAAATAATAATAATCACTTCCAATCTTCCATGATCTCATAAGGTAAAATTGTACAAGCATACTAGGGAACTATCCAAGACTCCGTAGCACAAGTCCTGATCATGATACATGTTATGATGCATAGCAATTGTTTCAGTGCCCTGAAAAGTTACTGAAACCACTTGATGACTTACTTGTAATCCATGGTGGGTATACATCATGGAGGTCACCCCATCAAATCGAAATCCATCAAACTTATATTCTTCAAGCCACCATCTCGCGTTTGACAGTAAGAATCTTAATACCTGCATAAGAATAGAATATCGACACGTGTAAGAACAGATTAACAGGAACAGTTAGCCAAATATGGTGACAGAAGTAACAGCTACATACTTCCCAACTCCCATAGTTGAACAGACGAGAATCCCACATCCAATGATGGCCACGTGGACCACCGTGGAAATAATGTGTATCAGTGCCATCGAAACCATTCAAACCGTCAAGGGTATTATTTGACGAATGACTGCAGGGTACACAAAATCATTGATGAAGCAATGCAACTGAATCAACCAAACCAAGTAGAAGGAAAAGTGGGTTGGTTACAAACACATAAATATGAAAGCAAGTGGCTGAAGCAGACAGATGGTCTGATGCATATTTGGTGACAAGGTCTGATTTTTTGTTAAAATGTTGACATCTGTCTATATTATTTTATGTTACTGAAGTCAAGCTCCTCACTCCCTCCTTTGGGAGAAATATAATCAACCAGTATGAACTATTCCCTCTGATTCAAATTGCTTGAAGTTCTAGATTTGTCCTAAGTCAAACTTCTCTATATTTGACCAAGTCTATAGAAAAATGTGCTGATATCTACAACATAAAAAAAAATGTGCTGATATAATAAAATAAAAATTATGGATCTAATGAAACTAAGTTGGTGTTGTAGATGTTGATATACTTTTCAACAGACTTGGTCAAACTTAAAGAAGTTTGACTTAGGACAATTGAAGAACTTTAAGTAATATGTTCAAAGGAGTTCAACAGGGAAGTAACATCTAATATGAAGCTGGCAAGTGGGGCCTGCACACTTATCAGTGAGGTATTGCTGTCAGTTTTCCAACTTGCAAACTCTATGTAGTTCCACGAGTACATGGCCAGTTAATTAATTATTGATAGCATCTGAACTTCTCAGTCCACATCTATGCCATCAAATTGTGTTGCCATTACAACACAATATTCTATGAAACTGTCAGTTTACTAGATGTACCAAATACATTTAATGTCCAACTGGTTTAATACATCTGAGAAAAAGAAGGCATGTAGCACAATTATATACTCCCTCCATCCTCAAATTCTTGTCTTAGATTTGTCTAGATACGGATGTATCTAACACTAAAACGTAACTAGATACATCCGTATTTAGACAAATCTAAGACAAGAATTTTGGGACGGAGGGAGTAGAATGGAAAAATATTCGTCGATAGGGCCCTGCCATTTATAATACCAGATAAACAGTAAAGCAACTAAAATTAAATTGGACTAATTACCTATGAACAATATCCATAAGAACAAGCAAACCAAGCTCATGTGCTCTATCGATCAAGGATTTTAAGTCCTCTGGAGTTCCAAAACGGCTACTTGGTGCAAAAAAATTAGTAACATGGTACCTGTAACAAACCAACAACAATGAAATGATCATACAAGTCAGAAATATCAAGTGTTGTTGTACTATATGTCTAATAAGAATTATATCCAAATATTTTATGTGCACGAAGCATTAGGATGTAATAGCTCCAAATGGGTGAAGAGGCACATACAGAAAAAGAAAGAAAAGAAAAAAATGGATTGTGTGAATACCCAAAGCTCGCATAGTATGAATGCTCCTGGATTGCCATTATCTGCACTGCATTGTATCCAAGCCTTTTAATTCTTGGCAGCACCTCATCCCTAAAATTAGCATATGAATTTATCTTCGGTTCCTGTGCAAGATCACACTAAAATATTCAGATGCATCCTCTAAGTATTGTGATGATAGTATATAGTAGTGATGCCTCAAGACTCAAGTTTCCAAGTAGGTTACAAATAATTAACTATATCCTCTTCATAATGGGAAATCCCTACAGTACCTACACCTCAGAACAGTGGAAATTTTTGAATCGCTTGCAGAATACAGAGACAAAAGAACGATCAGACAAAGAGGGAGCAAAATTTTGCACTTGCCAATATGAAGACATTAGATAATAAAATCGAGGTCGTCACGTGAATGCACCATGTGATATGTTAACAGTACATAAAAGAACTAGAAAATCCATAGAATATACCATCAGACCAGAAACAGGTGAAATAACTTATTGACATACCGGGCTGCTCATTCCAATGTGTGATTCATAAATCCTTAGTGACTCTGGTCGTTTAGGTTGAGGATGTTGGAAGACATACTTCTCCTGCACTTGCATGTAAAATATCCTTAGTAAATGGTCACAAAATGTCAAAATGGAATATCCTAACCAACAGCGAACATATAAAAGAGCTATAAGATCACACAAGCATACACACATCACCATGGTTGGTTGCCCCTTAGCCCTTAGAAGGCAAAATAATGCATATGTCACTTCCAAATTCTAAAGTATTGTCTTGACTCACATGTCAGTGAAACATGAAGTGTGTATTAAAAAACTGTAACACTGGAAATTTCATTTAATAATGTAATGTAGATCGATACTTACCTCTTCAGGTGGATCATAATATATGCCATTGAATGGTATTTCACCTGGAGCCTGCACAGAAAACTTGACCCAAGCAGAAATTGAATCCTTCACACCAGATGGAGTATCCATCCGTATCTAGAAAACAGAGAGAAAAAGGGACCCTTAGTAGGCAGAGTTCGAAAATGCTACATCCTCGACTAAATAATTGACCAGCTTACCTTTACACGTGAGCCATGAGGAATAGCTGGGGATCCATCAGCATTGTTAGGGAGGAAAATCTCCCAAACACCATAATCATCCTGAAAAGATCATATCAAATATCGGCATCAATAGGAGCAAACCTTCACTGATAGCATGGAAATATGCTCATTGTAGATGGAAAAGCACACATAATGCAGAAGGTTCTACCAAAAAATGGGAGTGTTGCACGTATTCATTCATCCTTAATATACTCATTTTCAATCTCAAAAAGATGGACTAAATTCAGTAGAATCTTTAGGCTGAAGCTTAAGACACTGACAAATTATACCATTTTGATATGATATAGTTGAGGCTCAACTTTAAGGAATGTGCAAACAGCTAAATAAATACAAATACATGTATCAGTAGTTATGAAGCAAAGGTGGAAGATTGCCAAGCTGTAGACATACTCTGGTCATAGTATCTGCATTTGGATTCCAATTGTTGAAGTCGCCTACTAATGCTGCAGACTGTAACAGGATGCAAAAGACAGATCATAAATTTAGAGTAACTGGTCAGTATTCAGTAAGCTATTTTGTAAGTCCAGTAAGCTAGTTGGTGAATAGTGACCATTAACAATAAATTGGTAGGTGTCTGTAAGACTAAGACGTACATGCGCTCCAGGAGCCCATTCTCGGTAAGTAATACCTTCAGCACTGAAAAATAGGGGAAAACAGGAATTATAAATTTTTCTTATAAGATATGCAATTAGATGATACCTTCAGCACTGGAAAAAAGAGAGGGGAAAACAGGAATTATAAGTTTTCTTATAAGATATGCAATAAGACTAGCGGAGGCGTTTCATAACAATAAAGCTTTAAACTTACCTGCGGGTAAATCCAAGCTTTTCATAACCACGAGAAAATGCTTCCAGTCCACCTTCATGTTGGTCAATAGCAGCACGAATTCTCTTGTATTCGCTGTATCTGTTGAACCCACCAAGGCATACCCAAAATCATTCAAATTTAGCAGTGTGCTTTCCCCAAAACAAAAGGGCAACAAAGATAAGAAACTAAGTTGCCCAACTGGTAGATTTTTTTTCCCCAGGAATTTGGTAGAGGAATTAGCAAAGTAAAATCTATAACCCATCTATCACATTTTAATCAGTTTGCCACTCTGTAATTGTAATGATCAGAGACAGTTATTTGTATCAAAATTATGAGCAAATTGTAGCCATCAATTATACATCTACTTCCCAGCATACTCTCAGACCATGAGGGGAACTGTAAGAAATAGTGGTCCGTAGTCTTTCTCTCTTTGATGTTCCCCAAATTTGCATGATGAAAGGACCTTAATTCAAAATGAGCGAAAGTAGCGGGTAGGCATTACCGGTAGTCAAGATGGCTCCGAAAATCTTTCAGCGTTGGGTCAATCTCGTATATTTTCTGCCCATCTCCTGGTTTTGGGACAACTCGCGGTTTCTTCCCCATGACTAGTTCTCCTTTGGTTACACCATCAGTGATTCTTTCCACAATACCCTGAGTCGGTTCTGAAGATTCAAGTTTCTCTGCAGTCGCCCCTGTCATGTTTACTTCCGCCGTTTGCTCCTCGATATCTTCAGGTATCTACAGCACGAAAAATAGCAATTGTAGAGCGGACTAACAAAACCCCAAAGAGTGCACTATTTTGTGAAGTTCTTGCTAGAATGCACATCCATCTGATTTTTCAGTGGCCCAAGAGCCAGCACGGGGCCAAGGCTAACAAAAATGAATAAGGCAGTGCAGTACTGCACAATGCTGATAGAAGAAGCTCGAAACCTGACGCCTCCGCAGCTTGGTTTCATCCGACATTTGGTAAGTGAATGACGGCTATATGGAGAATTTTGGGCACGACTGTGTGTACCTGTAATTCTTCAGGTTGCGCCGGACTTGCCAAGTCGTCGCTCTCACCGTCAGGCACCAGGACCTTCCCTGGAGAGGCCGCGCGGCTCGGGACGGCGCCTGCAAATGCAAGGATGACTACAATAGTAAGACAACGCTACAACTTATTCGCCAAAGAAAAGAAAAAACGCTACAACTTGCAGTTACAGCAAGAACAGAAGAAAGAGTGAGAAAATATCAGAATGAAAGGAGGAAATGATCAAAGCCGTGGTAACACCAGGGCCTGGGTGACACTGACGCACGCGATCGCCTAATCCAGCTATCTCTCTCGTTCATGGAGATCAACTGGGGAACAGCATCGAACAGGCCATGCGCGCGCAGAGAGGGAGAGAGAAGGGGGGCCAAAAAAGGACAGGGAGATTCGAGCGAGCGAGGCGTACGAGAGGAGTCCTTCCTGAGGAGCAGCGACGGCAAGTCCACCCCGGCCCTCCGCTCCGAGCCGGATCGCGCCACTCCGACGCCGGCCCGCGCCACACCGAGAGTCGCGCCGGACACCGCGAACGTCGCCATCCCCGCGCAGTGATTGAGTCAGCCAGTCGCCCAGATCTCACTCAACCAGCCGGCCGAAATGCAGCGCGGAACCCGAGTGATGGAGATATTAATTGAGAAGCGATGAGAAGGGGGAGCAACGTGTGCGGCGGGGGTGGAAGCTGGCGGGTACTGTGAAGTGCATGGGGATGGGGGGAGAGGAGATAGACGCCAAGCCGGAAAAGGGCCCCACGGGGAGTGTGTGTGTGAGTGTGCGCGGCGTCGTCTTGCTCCCTCGTGCGCGCGCGCAGAGAGGTGGCAGAGAGCGACGGACGGACGGTGGAGGCGACGCTGCGTGCGGGAGGACGAGATCGCAAACCAACGGCTGGGAGCGCGTTTACCTGGCCATGCTGTTAGCGGCCTCTAGTACCCTCGTTTATATATTTTGCTTAGGGTGTGTCTAGATCTCAGTTGACTGAGGCTTAACCAAGTCTCAGTTAAGTGATATAACAGGAAAGAAAGAAAAAAGAAAAACTGAAAATAAATTTTTTCACGAATCTTCATGCAAAATCAAAGGAAGATAGTATCGACTGAGACATAACAAAGTCTCAGTCGCAAACCAACGGCTGGGAGCGCGTTTACCTGGCCATGCTGTTAGCGGCCTCTAGTACCCTCGTTTATATATTTTGCTTAGGGTGTGTCTAGGTCTCAGTTGACTGAGGCTTAACCAAGTCTCAGTTAAGTGATATAACAGGTAAGAAAGAAAAAAGAAAAACTGAAAATAAATTTTTTCACGAATCTCCATGCAAAATCAAAGGAAGATAGTATCGACTGAGACATAACAAAGTCTCAGTCGACTGAGACTTAGCAAAACTGATTTTGCTTATTACAAAAAATATTTATTGTCTCCGGGACAAAAGCAGTTGGTGACGATGGAGTCTGTTGTCTGTCGTCTCCTTTTTTTCTTTGAGGGAATTGTCGGACGTCTCCGATCATCCGATTTTTTTTTTAAAACCACCTCATATATTAATTAACCAACAGAGTTATTACAATCACTCATTACAAAATTCACCACAGAGGCCGGAACATCATTAACAAGAATACCGTCTGACCTATTGTCAAAACTATACTTAGCAATAAGATGAGCCACCACATTGGCTGAAGGGTTAATCTTTGAAATTTTGACCCTAGGTAGCATCTTGGAGATACTCACTGCTTCCTTCTTCAAATCAAATAGCGCTGACCTGTCAAAACTTTCCTTTGCAAGAGACGCAGCAACAAACACACAGTCAGTCTATAAAATTATAGGATTGTGGAGCGTGATACCTATATAGAGACCAGCAATGCAAGCTCGGAGTTCCGCTTCCTCCGCGCTTTTACAACGCCCAATGAAATCCCAAGAGGAAACAATGACATTTCCAGAGGAGTCCCTAGCCACCACACCCACACTTGCAGCGCTAATGCTCTCCACAAAGCTTGCGTCGACATTTATCTTGATATAATCCGAAGGAGGGGGTTGCCAAGCCACCTGAGTTCCCAAAGTATTAGGAGCAGTTCTTAGACCAGGAGCGGTACCTTTACCTTTATTCTTCGAGTCCACCATCGGATAGGAATGGCAAGCAACAAACGACGACCAGTAATTATCCACAAAACTAGCAGAGCCTGTGACGGATTCCTTTCCCTTACCAAAAATCAAATCATTTCTCAAATGCCAGGCTCTCCAAAAGATGAAGATAATTCTGTCACGCATCATAGGACTCAATTGATTCAGAAGGATAAGAAACCAATCACTCCCAGTATACCTGAACACATCCTCCGCAGGTAATTCCCAAGTGTCCCTCATGGCCATACGCAAAGCATAAGCCTTTGGACAGTGGACAAGCGCATGAAACGTACTTTCATCCTTCACTCCACAAATTGAGCAAGTACTAACCGTAGCTTGGTGATGCACCACTCTGTTTACCTGGACAGCCAAGCTATTGGTAGCTACCCGCCACGCAAAAATACGAATTTTCTGAGGAACATTGGCTTTCCAGATCAAATCCCAAATTTTTCTCTCCCCCCTCATAGCCCTACTATGTTGCCCCTCATCTTCTTCTTTTTCCTTAAGATTGAGCGCAAGCTTGTACGCACTTTTAACCGAGAACAACCCATTCTTCTCAAAATGCCAAGCAACAAAGTCACCATCCCCTACTGATTGAATGCGCAAACTAAGGATCTCCTCTGCATCATGCGGGTAAAACAGATGCCTGACCAAATCCTCATCCCATCTCCTAGGACCCCTCAAGATCAAGTCAGATACCCATTTAATTCTGGTCCAATTCTTCCTTGCAGTAACTTTAAGCCCAGAGGTTCTAGGGAGCCAGTTATCTCTCCAAATATTAATATTAGACCCATCACACACTCTCCAAATTACTCCTGATTTTAGCAGATCCAATCCATGCAAAATACCTTGCCAAGAGAGAGATGCCGACTGTGAAAAAACAGTATCAAGGATATGCCCCTGGGGGTAATTTTTTGCCTTGATCACCTTGGCGCACAAGGATTCAGGGTTAACCACCAACCTCCAAGCCTGCTTAGCTAGGAGAGCTTGATTAAATAATCTGAGGTCACGAAATCCCATGCCTCCCTCACCCTTGGGCCTAGTCAATTTATCCCAAGCCAGCCAATGAGTTCTCCTCCTATCCTCCTCATCACCCCACCAAAAATTCCTTATAATCTGCGATAATTCCTCACAAAGTGATGCCGGGAATTTAAATATGCCCATAGCATACACCGGAAGGGCCTGCAAGACAGATTTAATCAAAGTTTCCTTCGCCCCACAAGACGCATATTTTTCAATCCAATCCGAAAGAATTCTGAGAGCTTTTTCTTTGGTAGATTGAAATTTACCCGCCTTCATTCTCCCTTGAGGCACCGGCAGACCAAGATATTTGTCCTCAAAACCCTCAGCGGTGATGCACAAGATTACCATAATAGCCACTTGACATTCCATACTGCAGTTCTTCCCGAACATAATAGAACACTTATCTGGGCTCAATAACTGACCAGTGCCCTTTTCTTAAGAGGCAATAATATTTTTAATTACCAACGCTTGATCAATAGTCCCCTTGAAAAATAATAGGCAATCATCGGCAAACATAAGATGGGAGACACCCGGGGCATGCCTATTAACCTTGAAGTCCAAAAGAGCACCTCTAGAACATGCATCCTGAAGCAACAGAGATAGCGCCTCCGCCACAAATAAGAATAAATACGGAGATAGAGGATCCCCTTGTCTAATACCACAGGACGGGGAGAATGATTCCAACAGTTGGCCATTGAAGCGAACAGAAAATTTGACTGATGTAACACAAGCCATAATCCATTTTATCCACCCCGGAGCGAATCCCAATGCCCCCAACATGCTCTTCAAAAAGTGCCAGTCGACCCTGTCATACGCCTTTGCCATATCCAATTTATAAGCACAAAATTCACCCCGGCCGTCCTTAAGCGTGCTCAAAGAATGCATACATTCAAAGGCTATAAGCGCATTATCAGAGATTAGTCTCCCAGGGATAAAAGCACTCTGGGGGTTGGAGAGATCATACCATCAAGAAGCGGTCTCAATCTGTTGACGAGGCACTTAGAAATAATTTTATAAATAACATTGCACAGACTGATAGGCCGGAACTCTTTAATCGACTCGGGGTTCTTCACCTTAGGAATAAGAACAATAACCGTATCATTTACACCCTCCGGCATGACCCCAGTGTCAAAGAACCTTTTTACTGCACGAATAATATCTTCATTGAGCAATCCCCAATTCCGCTGAAAAAACCTTGCAGGAAAGCCATCTGGACCTGGAGCTTTATGTTGGAAATATGCCCTAGAGGCAATAATAAATTAGTTATTATCATATTTCCCTGTTCATGATAATCGTTTATTATCCATGCTAGAATTGTATTGATCGGAAACTCAAATACATGTGTGGATACATAGACAACAACATGTCCCTAGTAAGCCTCTATCGAACTAGCTCGTTGATCAAAGATGGCTATCGTTTCCTAGCCATGGACATGAGTTGTCATTTGATAACGGGAATGATGTGATGGACAAGACCCAAACTATGAACGTAGCATATGATCGTGTCAAGTTTATTGCTATCGTTTTCTGCATGTCAAGTATATGTTCCTATGACCATGAGATCATGTAACTCACTGACACCGGAGGAGTACCTTGTGTGTACCAAACGTCGCAACGTAACTGGGTGACTATAAAGGTGCTCTACAGGTATCTCCGAGGGTGTCTGTTGAGTTGGCATGGATCAAGACTGGGATTTGTCACTCCGTGTGACGGAGAGGTATCTCTGGGCCCTCTCGGTAATACAACATCACAAGAAGCTTGCAAGCAATGTGACTAAGGAGTTAGTCGCGGGATCTTGTATTACGGGACGAGTAAAGAGACTTGCCGGTAACGAGATTGAACTAGGTATGGAGATACCGACGATCGAATCTCGGGCAAGTAACATACCGATAAACAAAGGGAACTGCATACGGGATTAGCTGAATCCTTGACATCGAGGTTCGACCGATAAGATCTTCGTAGAATATGTAGGAACCAATATGGGCATCCAGGTCCTGCTATTGATTATTGACCGTAGAGGTGTCTCGGTCATGTCTGCATAGTTCTCGAACCCGCATGGTCTACACACATAATGTTTGGTGACGATATAAGTATAGTTGAGTCATTATGGTGGTTACCGAAGGTTGTTCGAAGTCCCGGATGAGATCCCGGACATGACGAGGAACTCCGGAATGGTCCGGAGGTGAAGATTGATATATTGGACGAAGGGTATTGGAGTCCGGAATTGTTCCGGGGGTACCGGGTGATGACCAGCATGACCGAAAGGGGTTTCGGGGGGTCCCAACAAGTGTTGGGGGGGCTCATGGGCCAAGGGGAGGGGGCAAACCAGCCCACTAAGGGGTTGAACGCCCCTCTCACCCCATCTCACGTAACCAGGAGAGGTGGGGCGCCCCATCTAGGGTTCCCTCCACCTGGCTTGGGGGGCAAGTCACCCTAGGGTTTCCCTAGGGGCCGCCCCCATCTGCCTTGGCCGCCACCCCCTAGATGGGATCTAGGGGCGCCCCTCCTCCCAGGGACGGAGCCAGAAATTTGGTATAGGGAGGGGGGGGGGCGAGTTCTACACTTGATCGACCCAGCCATAAAACATTTTGACCATGAAAAAGGCGTAAACTGAAATCATGTTTTCATCGATCTAGAAGAAGACTACCAAATTATCAATCTTTGCCAAGACATATTCAGTTTGTTAGTTTATATAGCAAAATTCGGTACACTGTAGTATAAATAATTGATTCCAATTCAATTTTCATGTCCATCAATCAACGATCATTCATGTTAGGCAAAAAAAATTGGCGTACCATGGAGGCATAGAGGACGGTCATGCTCATGCATCCTTAAATCCATGGTCGTTCATGGTGACCGTGCTTCCCCCAATCCCTCTCTTCCTCTTCATGTCTACACAAACACAATTATACAATTGAAATTTTTTAATTACTATGCAATGTCTACAATTACATTATAAGGCAGAAAGTAATCTAATCCTGAAAATAAACTGACCTTTTCTTTCTTGTTGGGGCGCTCATCCGTGCCGCCGGCCGGCCGGCCGGCCGAAACGCGCCTGTGGATCGGCGCGACGGCTCTTGCCTGTCTCCTTCCCTTCTCGACAGTAGACGATCTACTAGATGGGCGGCGTCAGCGAGCAGGTTGTTTCCGATCGCATGAACTAATAGATTGGAAACCAAGCGACCAGAGGAGAAAGAACAACTGCCGTGTGCATGCGTCATGCTTGAGCCTGTGTCCTTCTCATTCACGGTGGGCTGTTTTTCTTCTTTCCTTCTCCTGGTATTTGGGCCTTTGACCTGCTGTCTGCCATCGTGTGTGCGTACATGGGCTTTGACTATGGGAGGCACAGGGGGGGCGAGACAAGCCACAAATCGTTGCGTACACAAAAAAAACTGATGCAACCTAATCGCTATCAAGGGCCAACGTGATTGTTGGGGGGGGGGGGGGGGGGGGGGTCTCGCCCCCCCTCGTCCCCCCTTGAAATCGTCCCTGCCTCCTCCACTCTTCCCCCTATATATAGAGGAGGGGAGAGAGGGCAACCGCACCCCATACAGATCTATTCGTGCCACGGCGCTGCTCCTCCTCTCCCTCGTATCCCTCCTCCTCTCCGTAGTGCTTAGCGAAGCTTTGCTGAGATTCCGCCACCACCACCGCCACCACGCCGTCGTGCTGCCGGAGGACTCAAGCTACTACTTCACCATCGCTCACTGGATCGAGGAGGTGAAGGCGTCATCAAGTCGTACATGTGTTGAACGCGGAGGTGCCGTCCGTTCGGCACTTGGATCGGGAGTTCGCGGGACGGATCGTGATTGGATCGCGAAGACGTTCGACTACATCAACCGCGTTTCTTAACGCTTCCGCTTAGCGATCTACAAGGGTATGTAGATGCAATCTCTCCTCTCGTAGATGTTCATCTCCTAGATTGATCTTGGTGAGCGTAGGAAAATTTTTATTTCCCATGCAACGTTCCCCAACACTTTAAGGGGTCCAATTTGAAAAAGGGCGTCACAGATTTCTTGATCCGAGAACGGCTTACATAAATCATCATTCATATCATCAGTAACAATTGGATTGACAAGCCGAATAATAAGAGAAGGATCAACCATACCATCACAGGTGTACAGATGCTTAAAAAAGGCCGATCATCCGATTTGCACGCATGCGGGCCAGCTATGGCATTTTCGTAAAAAGAAAAAAGATCACACCACTCTGCTTCCAATAAATTTTAGGGTACAATATGTATTGTACATAAATGTAAATGAAATCGTATATGCATCCTTTCAGTGTCATCCTCTTCTCGACTCGACAACTTAAGGTCCCTGGGATTTATTTTCATTTCTTCATTTCCACCTCATATGGACTCGTCAGTGCATTTTTCATTCCTCAAACCTCACTAGGGTACCTTGGCACTAAATCCATAACAACACTGCCCATTCGACTATTAATCCCACGTAACGATATGTAGTCCACAAGTTCTCCTCGTCGACCCGGGATTAAACTCGAGGTTCGACGCCGAGCGTGTCTCAATAAAGCAGAATGTCAAGACATCTTTGATGACTTCGTCAATTTTAAAACTAAGCAACACTGGTTTTTAGTGGACACTGTGTAAGCGTGCGCATGTGTTTAGGTTGTACCTTATATCTAAAAATGCTCTTATAACCCAAAAAACCTAGGGGTAACGTGTGATGGCATGTTAAAATTTAAATTTTTATGAATATATTGATTAAATAGATATATAGCATTGTAGTTCTTGCAAGTTTGAAAATGCCACTATAATTTTTGTCCTCAATGATCATTCAGTTTGCAAATTTTTTGGAGCATTCCCATAAGATTTTGACCCTCGTGTCGGTTCTTTTCTTATGTATTGCATTAGTTTCTCATAAATGAAGGTACTAGATTCCTTAGGATTTTTAGCATCATGTTAGATCACATGAAAACTCGTAAGAATAGGAGTGGAGACGGCGTCCCAATCATTTACCTTTTTCTATTTACTTGTTTTGAAAAAATTGTAAACCGAATGAGCCCTTTCAAGCTCTGTTGTGGCATTTTTCGAATAACCTAGAAAAATGTGCCAACAAAATGCATCCATTGTGGTTCTCTCTCTCTCTCTCATAAGTACCTTGACATGCGATGTATTTTTTTGCTACTTGATGTTAATCCGTAAAAAAATGGAACTATAATATAAGTTCCAAGAAACCTTCGGTTTAATGTAAGATGGCATACATCCAACATGTACTAGGTTCTTTTTTTTTCGCTACTTAATATCAATCCGTGATTATTTTTTTACAAGAAATCAATATCAGACAAGTCCTCCATGCTACTTTACATTACATGTCATAGTGGTTTGAGAATTAATTTTCCTTGTTTGAAAATGCATGTGTTTGCCAACTCTTGCTTCCATTAAAGAAAAGTGTGAGCTATGAATTTCCAGAGGGGAAAAGGTGCATGGTTGCTCCCTCCACATGATTAATCAGGCCTGATAGCATCATGGTGCTTATGTGCGTCTCTCTTCCTTGCTCCGACGCCCCGTCCCCGGAGCGTCTGTCCAGTTCGAACGCGCCTGTTTTGGTGGTTGGCTCGGCTGATGCCGTGTGGGCATAGGGCCTCGCGCATGTACTCAACTTTGCAGCTGGTGATCCTAGCACACGTTTTGTGTTAGAAGGGAGAGAGAGGATTGGTGGAATAGTTCGATGTATTATTGAGCCTCGAGAGCGAGTATATATTGAGTACAAGACTTGGAGGGCAAGAAGCCTCTCCTGAAGATAAGGTAGGAGACGGATTACAAATCCTAGACTACCAAATACATGTATCCCAAATATATCTCTAACATCCCTCCGCAGTCGTAGCGGTAGCATTGCGAACAACATGAACGTCGCAGACGGTCAGACTAGAGAGAATAGCAGCCGACGGGCTGACATCACCCCGCAGTCGTAGCGGGAGCGTCGTGGACGGTGTCGCGTCGCGGACGCGTTGACTGTAGAGGAAGCCGACGAGTTGCTCAAGCGGATGATAACCCTTTGTGCTGATGTCGAGGTAGCCGAGAGCGTAGGATGGTGTAGACGTGGTCGAGGTAGCCGTGCCAAGAACGCCATGGTCGATGTCGAGTCGGGGTAGCCGGTATCGAGGAAGTCGCCGTGGAGCCGCGGGCGCAAGGAGGCGCCGAGTTAGTCATGGGCGCAATGGTGTCGAAGTAGTGGTGCGCCGGGAAGAAGACGGTGTTGACGAAGCATCGCGCCGGGTTTTCCAGACACGGAGACACGTCGTAGACGAAGGCACGCACCGGTGTTGCCAGCACCAGGCATGCGTAGACGGACGAAGACGAAGTTGACGAAGCGCCGCACCAGGCTTGCCAGACCTGGGAACACGTCGTGGACGAAGACACACGTCGGTGTTGCCAGTACCGGGCATGCCTAGACGAGGGACCTGCACGAGCTGTGCGCCATGTCGAGGAGTCGGAGGGCCAGCAGAGAGGAAGACTCGACGACGGTTGCGGCGCCAATCGGCGTGGGGCCGATGTCACCAACGATGGTCGGGGTAGATGACGGCGATGCTGGCGACGGGCTGGTGCTGGACGAAGACGAAGGGGGTGGACGGGCGGCGGCGGCTACGGGGGTAGCGGCGGCGGTGGGCGAAGAAGAGCGGCGGCGGCTAGGTTAGGAGCGGCGCGGTGATGCTTGAAGTAGGCGAGGAACTCGACAGCGTGACGAAGACCGGCACGGACGGTGGCGTTCCCGCGCCACGGGAAGTCGATGCGCGGGGACGACGGTGGACCGCGGGCCGCGGCGCTACAGCCCGAAGGGGCGACACAGCGGCGACGGGCAGGTCGGGACGACGCGAAAGACCTCGGGGTGGTTACGGGGGCCGCGGGCCGCGGCGCTACAGCCCGAAGGGGCGGTGTAGCGGTGACGCGCCAGTCGATGCATCCGCGAGGAGAACCACGGGGCGACGCTGCGACAGCCCGATGCTCGATCGATGGAGAGACGCGCTGAACTCGAGGACGATCTCCACGGGACCTGCGTCGTGCGTTCCGCGGCCGGACGTAGCAGGAGCCTGCGACTGCGTTGAGCCAATGGAAAATTACGTGATGTAGATGGCCTCGCTGCACGAGTGCAGTGCCATCCAACACACGCACGAGCAAGGGCTAGTGCAAGCCTGCATCCAGCGTGCGTGAGACCGACCTCGGGCCGCACGGCGTGGATAACCACGTCGGGACTCGGGGCAGTGCGTTGCACCAACGCACCACGGGCGTGCCGTCTTGCAGGGAGGAGCGTGATGGAGCCGAGCTGGATGAAGGCGAGGTTGAAGGAGGATCCCGATCCAATCAAGACGACGATGGTCGGCGCAGAACGACGTGAGCAACGGATGCGCGGACGGCGACCGTTCCAGGCCGCGGCGTGTCACGCGCGAGAGAGAAAAAATCGAAGCAAGGGTTCAGGAAAAAGACTCTCTAGGGCAGCCGGTCAACACGACCGGCGGACGAACCCTAGGTACGGGCGGCGCGGCCCCCGGTGGCGGTCATGGAGGCCGACCGCCCCGGGGGCGGCGCGCGAGGCGGAAGCGGCGGGCGGCGGCTAGGGTTTGGATCGGTTAGGCTGATGCCATGTTAGAAGGGAGAGAGAGGATTGATGGAATAGTTCGATGTATTGTTGAGCCTCAAGGACGAGTATATATTAAGTACAAGACTTGAAGGGCAAGAAGCCTCTCCTGAAGATAAGGTAGGAGACGGATTACAAATTCTAGACTACCAAATACATGTATCCCAAATATATCTCTAACATTTTGGACTGGTTGAGCCTTTTGCAAAGCAGGGCCCTAAATGGCCTTTTTTTTTAAAGAAAACTAGACGCTAATCTCTGCACGACCCCACCGTCCGAAAAGAACAAAAAAAAAATCTAAATCAAAATATCTAAAATGGAGGTGTTTCTGAGTTCTCTGGCTGCAAAACGGGCATCAAGATCTCACTTCGCCATGGTCGTTATGCTATCACCTGAAGCCGTGCACTGATGCTTATTTTAAGCCCTCGGTGATCCTGGTTCCTAGATACCGGAGAGATATTTATTAAGCGTCAAGCCTGGTGACCGGTGTGACTGGCGGAGGACGGAGGGAGGGACCGGCCGGCCGAGTTCTCTAGCATCGTGGTCCCTTCCCCGTGGACATGTCCGTTCGCTTTCGCTTGCTGTTCATCAGGAAGAAAACAAACGAGAAGTACAAGGGACCTGCCAGGAGGCTCTCTCCCGACCGTTAATCCAACAACTCGCGTGTGACATGATATCCCTCGCACCTTTTGCACTACCGAATTCGAAAAAAAAAATGTTCTGCGGGTGCCACGGAGCAAACGAGTTTGTACCATGTAGGCATGTACAACCACCGTCCGAGATCTGTCTGTATTACTTCAGTTAACAAGAAAAGCTGCTGTTTAATAACAGGGCCATTGCCGTTCATGATTCATACCGACAGCCAAGTAGCAAGTACTCCCTCCGTTCCAAAATAAGTGACTCAACTTTATACTAACTTTAAGTTAGGCACACAGGAACTTCCTTGTCCTAGTTGTCACATTGCATGCTTAGGAAAAGATCACACATTATTGATTTATTTACTCTGACATTATACATTAAAACCCCAATTATGTGTTTTTTGAAATATTATACTCCGTTTTGGCAGATGTACATACCAGTCGTCCAATTGCTCATGTTACGACAGTAACAAAAAACATTAGCTTGCATCCGTGCCGTTCCGATGGTGTCTAGATTAATTCTGGGAGGCCGTTCCCTCTGTGCTCCTGATCACTTCCTTCGAAGGGAAAACAACGGCAGCTATAGGTTTATCTGCGTACCCGCCACCTTCGTCGATGATGAACCTGAGACCGTCCACGTGGAGCTTCCCATGATGCCCACTTACAACGATGGTCTGCTTGCCGGCCAGATCCTGGAAACGGAAATCCGTGTATCAGCAAAACTGCCCATAATCCCGATAAATGTACTGACCATGGACACCACCAACCATGTAGCCATGAATAAGTTAGTGGCAGCCTATGAGCATGCACCATGTGCTTGCTGTTTCAGCAAAAATGGGCTAAACCATCCGAAGTTCCAGAGTGACAGTCAAATTGGTGTGATTTCTGTAACCTAACTTCACCCAATGCACCTTGCTGCTAGTTTAAAGCATATTAGAAGCAGGACAGTTGACAGCTGTAATCAAATTTCCTGCATGCCACACTTTTTTTTTCTTTACAGATCACCGAGGGTCTGTGCTAAAGAAAACTGGCTCAATAATTTGATAAAAGGAGAAAATGGCACTTGTCAATACTTGCATCATAGCAAGCAAAGATTATGTGCTCACACATCTGGTGAGAAAACTCTACACTTTCATTCAAACATCGAGTGCAAGAGTCTTCAGATCAGTTAGCAGCATGCCGTGCACCCCATAAGAATCAAGAGCTAGGCGAATTGTTCGGTGGTAGCCGTTGCAAAGCACTTGGGAGCACTAATTTCAGGAGTATATATTTTTAGGGTTTTTCGTCCACCTTGGCCTTTTTGTTGTGTATATATTTATGCCACTGTCCTTCCTATTTGATGAAATGTGACAAAGTGCTTGCCTTTGTTAAAAAAAGCATTTCGCTGGCCTATGGTCCTCCGTATATACACTTCTTTACGAACTCCTATGTATATAAATTAGTACAAACCAAGAAGATGCTGGGAAAACTGCATACATACCATTTCCACAGTTCAGAGAAGTGACAACTCAAACAATTTTGGGGCTAACTGTGCATGCTTCACTAAGGCCAGTAGTTCTAGGAATAATCACATACCAAACCAATCTTAATATAAGGCTTTAGTGCCAACAGAACTTAGCATGGCGCAATATCAAGCCAATGATGGGTTCACTAGTACTGCAGGTGATATAAAATACGTGACTCCATGTACGTATCACGGCATCTTTAGATACAATTAGAAAGAGCATTGTGCAGACTATGTTGGTCTCTTCTACAAGGACGGTAATCTAATGCACTGAACTTTATCTTGTTTGCATCTACACACTACACGAGAGTACTGAGTTAGCTGCGACACCAAATTAGACACAATAACATGGAAAACAAACCGGAGAGTAAATTGTTCGTCTCTGGCAAGATATAGTGCAACAGGATCACATATTAGCTCACCTGTGGTATGTTCCAAACATCCTGCCTCCCGCTAAGCATTTGAACTTTTGGCACCCTTGTGTCTCTAGTTCTCAAAACTCTAAGCTGCTCAGTCAAATCCAAGGACTTTTCCAGGCCGGCATGAACCGCGATCAGTTTGCATAGAATCTGGCCTCCATCTGTATCAATACGAACGTCTTCCTGCAATACAACGATAACATGAAACTACAAAAGCAGAAATACGTCTTGCTTCTCTAGTATACTTTGCACTAGAAAAGAATGCACACCTCTTCATGGACCCAAACCAAGTCACGCAGAAACTTCTTGTGCTCCTCAGGCACAGCTTTCATGAGATCTACAGTGTAATTAGAACCGCTGGCAAATTAGAAACTGCTTGGTTAAATTATGGTGGGTGCAATACTGTGAAAGTATGTGGGCATTAGCCCTTATAAGAAATAATTCCAAGAAAATATCAAAGGCCCACTATGGTTGCATGTATGGGTGGGAAGTTTAATCTTACATGTAGAGTGCAGGAGAGTAGAGACCAACATAAAAGGGACTCTTCCCTAAAAAAAAAAACCATAAAAGGGACTCTCTGTCTCATCCCGGCTTAGGAACGATAGACTACTCATATCAACAAGGTACATCTTCTTTTCTGGGAGCCCATCCGAAAGAACCTCAAAATTAAGTGTGCTTGGAGCAATTTGAGGATGGGTGACCAACTGGAAAGTTGATCTCGGGTGCGCATGAGTGAGGACAAAGTGCGCAGGAAAAAACTAGTGTTGGTCTGTGTGGCCAGTGTAGATCCTCGATTGTAGCCAGGCGCAATGTCTAGGAACCGGTGGGTGTGAACCAGTGGGTTTGGCCGGGTGTTGCAATTGGTATCAGAGTCGACCCTCGTGGTTACACGGGCATATGCGGGTCCGGTGCGCTGACATGTGGTGCGTGACACGTGCCGGACTGGACACATAGACGTGTGCCAAGAGGAACACCCTGCTGGACCGACGAGGACGTCAGTTCACATCCCGGATTAATAGGAATCATAGACTACTCATATCAGCAAGGTGCCAAGGTGCGCCTTCTTTTCCGGAAGCCCATCCAAAAGAACCTCAAAGTTAAGCGTGCTTGGCTTGGAGCAATTTGAGGATGGGGGATGAGTGGCCGACTGGGAAGTTGATCCCGGGTGCACACGAGTGAGGACAAAATGCGCAGAAAATACTAGTGTCGGTCTGAGGCCAGTCTAGATCCTAGGTGGTAGCCAGACGCAACGGCCAGGAACCAGTGGTTGAACTGGTGGATTTGGCCGGGGCGTTACACTCTCACTCGAGCTTGAGAAGAGCACTTACACACATGCGCTCGTCCTCCGCCAGCCGCCACGCAAAGCGCATGTGCGTCAGGTTTCGTGAACGAGCCAGGCTCAGACCCATGCCAAGTGTGCGATTTATTTTTGCAGGTTGGAATGGATAATTAATTATTATGAATTACGAGACATAAACAAGTGCATTAAAAATAATTGTTCCCAATTTGTTCGGATGACTAGGACGTGGGTTGATCCGTACCGACTGACTACATAAAGAGGAGTTTTGCGACCCTAGGCATCACCGATCAGATTGAATATGACTCCTCGCGCTCGAACCACCCCACCGTTCCTCTTGTTGTGCTATTCTTAGCTTCCCCTCCCGGCGACTGCGTGCACGAAAGGGCAGGCCTCCGGAACCGCGCCCTTTGCAAAAAGCTACATCGATTGAAGGCTAATAAGGTTTTGGGGAGCGTCTCGACGCGACTGCTCGCCTTCGTTCAACGACTTCCACAACTTCGTCGACCTCGCTATGGTGAACGACTTCCACAACTTCGTCGACCTCGCTATGGTTGACACTGGTGACATCGCTGGTGTTGCGAAGAACGTTACTGCCAGGGTCATTTCGACCTGAGGGTACATTATGTTATTCCTCTCATTGGTTCACGTTCATTTGATGTACATGTGAAATTCATAGATATGTTGGTTCTATGTTTCGTAGGCACTCACATGAGTAGTTTATAGTATGCGATTAATATTGTTAGCATTATCGTCATGATACTAAGTTGATTATAACAATTCACAAATTCGCTAATTACTTCAACAATCCAAACACCTTACATGTTCACAATTTTTGATTCGAAGATTTGTTGCTGCTCTAAAAGTGAAGTCGCTTATAGGTGTGCACTTTAAGTGTTGGCAAACAGAGACCATCTTGTGTGGTTCACAGCTATGCACGTGTTCTGGGTGTCGACTAGCAATCCTTAATCGAGCGATTACTCCTGAACATGAGAGGACGTTCAAGATGCCACCACACTCCTCGTGGGTGTCGTCATTAGCGTGATCAGGGACAAACTGGTGAGCGTGCATTTGCATATGCGTAATGGCAAGAAACTGTGGGATGCGCTCAAAGTTAAGTTAGGCGTAACTGATGCAAGCAGTGAACTGTATGCTATGGAGTAGGTCCATGACTACAGGATGGTTGACAACCATCTAGTGGTAGGACAGGCTCATGGGTTACAATGCATCGCTAAGAAACTTAAGCTCCCTAAGTGTGTGTTACCCGACAAGTTTGTCATTAGATGCATTATTGCTAACCTTACTCCATGGAGAAATTTTGCCACTTCTCTGGAGCACAAGAGACACGGGGCATCTATATTTAGAATCTCATTGGATCTTTGGGTGTTGAAGAGAACAAAGGGGGTTGAAAGACAGTCTAGCGTCAATGTGGTGCACAAAAATCCCATGAGTTCCAAGGGGGAAAATGTGGTCGTTCAAACTACCAAGTTCGAGAAGAAGCAGAAGCAGGACAAGGATACGTGCTATGTGTGCGGTAAACCTAGCCATTGGGCTATCAAATACCCATTTCGCAAGGGCATGAAGGGCCAGCCAAGAATCCGGTCATTGGCAACACTGATTATGTAGTACTTGGGTACAATAATGTACCTATTGTCCTTTCTGCTTGCCAGTCTACTGATTGGTGGGTTGATGTATGCGTTAATATTCATGTGTATGTTTATGTATTCTTGTTTTTCTTGTTACTAGGTCGCTCGGGATTTCCACCGTCCTAATGAGAAACGGTTCACATGCTTCCGTTCGTGGTGTTGGCATGGTACATCTAACGTTTACTTCAAGGAAGATAGTGCAGCATGTGTCCTCAACAAATAATAATCTCGTTAGTGGTTGCATTCTTTGCAAAGATGGATTTAAGTACGTTTTTAAGTCAAATAAAGTAGTGTCAAAGTATGGACCTTTTATTGGTAAAGGCTATGAGTGCGGAGGTTCGTTCTGCCTTTCCCCATCAGAGTTTTGCAATAAGGTTGTGAACGACATATGCCCTAGTGTCAACGAAACCGATGCTTGGCATTCGCCACTTTGACACAATAATTTCAGTTAAATGACGCAGGTTGCCACAATGGTGCCAAAATGGTGCAAATAGTGCCTAGTTTCTCTAGTGGAATCATCAATCAAAGTCATGAAATGTTTATTTCCACCTTTTGTCAACACACCATCCATCTCACATAGATCAAAAAGTATGAGCTGCAATGGTGCCAAGTTTCTCTTCCGGCAGCCTTGTGAGGCTTGCAAGGTTGCTTAGCTTGCAACAAGCTTAGCACTTGAGCCTTTTGGTAAGGTCTTAGGGATTTTGGCAAGGCGCGTCATACAACCAAAATTAATGTGACAAAGTCATGAATGCCGGTCTCAATAACACTAGTCCATATATGGTTCACAACCTAATTACAAAAATGTGATATGTAAAGGCAAAACAGACCTCCTCACTCAAAGGCTTTACAAATAAAAAGCACATATTTTCACAATACTAATTTATTGGACTCAAAAACCAATTTAAACTCATCTTTTTTAAGGATGCAACCAATAATGAGATTATTATTTATTGAGTGCACATGTTGCACGATTTTTTCCAAAGTAAACTTCAAATATACTATGTCAACACCATGAATGGAAGCATGTGAACCACTCTCCATTAGGACGGTGGAATCCTAAGCGTGACTTGGTAACAAGAAAACAAGGAGATATCGGCACACACATGAATATTAGCTCCGATATCAATCCACCAATTGGTAGACTAAGAAACATAAAGTAAGGTATATTACCGTACCCAGGTGTTGTATCATCATTGTTGCTAATGGCAGGTTGACAAACTTTGTTCTATACTAGTTGACCCTTCCCGTCCTTGTGAAATGGGCACTTGACATCCCAATGGTCAGGTTCATCACACATAACACATGTGTCCTTGTTCTGCTTCTTAAACTTGGTAATTTGAACGACCACATTTTTCCCTTGGAACTCATGAGCAGATTTGCCTTGGGGTGCATTATGTTACTAGCTAAGTTACTCCCACTATGGCAGCCTTAGTGTGTGTATATTTTGCTCTCGCGTACACCCAAAGATCCAATGAGATTCTTAACAGAGATCTCTAGGCGTCGGTGCTTTAGAGAAGTGGCCTAGTTTCTTCATGGAGTAAGGTTAGCAATTTGGGGTGAGCATATAAACCAATGACCGGAGCACCTACCCGAACTAACCGGGACCGAATCCGAATACACCGAAACCGATTTATTTGATTAGATCTTCAGTCATCAACGCTGCAAAACTGTAGTCAGTTTGGTCAGCTCAGGTGTTCACCTCGAATACCTGATACACCGAAGTACCGAAGAGACACCAACAAAGAGGCCCAACTCCAGATAGAACTTCGGGGTCCATGGCCCAATAGCTCCACTGCTTGACCCCAAATGCGATGAAACCCTCCTTCTAAACATGCACGCACCCTAGCCGACATTCTCATCCCTGCCCTGTCTCTAGCCGTCCCTTCTCTGCTCCTGTCCCCCCGAGACATCCAGATCACATGCATAGGCATGTCTAGAACTCGATTTCTATGCCAAACTCGCGTCGACGAGTTGTGTTGGCTCACTCATGAGCCTTGGTTGCGGTGTGCCATGTTCCCTCTGTCATGCGGAATCTCGCAGCTCCCACTTCTCACATAGCTCGTTGTCCTTTCGAAGGTCAGATGGTTCAGTCCTTCCTGGTCGCAGTCCAATAATGGGCTTGGGCATGCGCCACCGTTGTTTTTCATGGGAGATGTGTTGTGTTTGGTCTCTTGAAGCTCAGATTTTATGCATCAATTGCGTTTTACAGAACATCAATCTTGATCTGTGTTAACCGAGAACCAAAATGATGTTTTAATGGGCTTGGGCATGCCCCACCGTTGTTTTTCATGGGAGATGTGTTGTGTTTGATCTCTTGAAGCTCAGATTTTATGCATCAATTGCGTTTTACAGAACATCAATCTTGATCTGTGTTAACCGAGCACCGAAATGATATTTTAGTGGACCAAAGTCTCGGTTAGCGTTTTTTGAAGAAACCGATCAGTTAGCATATTCTGAAAACCGAATTTCTCCACACCCAAAGCACCGAACCGATCGGTTCGTGGGAACCGAATGCCCGGCCTGATTAGCAATAATGCATCCGATGATAAACTTGTCGAGTAGCCCACACCTAACGAGCTCAAACTTCTTAGCGATCCATTGTATCTCGTGAGCTTGTTCATCCTTAAATCATGGAACTGCTCCATAGTATACAGTTCATTGCCTACATCAATTGCCCCGAACTTAGCTTTGAGTGCATTCCACGGTACCTTGGCATTACACATATCCAAATACACGTACACCAACTTGTCTCCGGTCACGCCAATGACGGCACCCACAAAGTGTGGCAGCATCCCATTCAGAAATAAGCATTCTTTCATGTGTGCTAGCCAATACCTAATAAACATTTATAGTCGTGAACCACAAGATTGTTTTCGTTTGCCAACTCTTAAAAGCACACCCGTAAACATGTTCAGATTCAGAACAGTAGCAGGCCTTAAATCAAAATTTGAGTAAACAAATAAAGTTTGAGGATTGTTGGAAATAATTAGCATTTTCCAAATTAATTGTAGCGACCCGACCCGAAATCGGTCAAGTCTCTGTGTATTTGTCTTTGGATCAGCTGACTGAGCTCCGGGGGGAAGTTGAATCCAAGGTCACGTCTCGGAGGCATCTGATGTTTTAGAGTGGATGAGAATTAGAATAGGACAAGGGTCTAAGATGAAAAATAACACTACCCATATGCATGCAACAATCATTCATTTATTTAACTCAATCATAGTTCAAACTCGGGATACAAGTCTTACGACAAATCGAAAACATCGGCCTAATCAATCAACGAGAAAATAAAAATAACATGGTGGTCATGACTAAGTGTCCTCAGATATCCTTGTTGTCGCCTCATGTGGTGCGTCCTCCGGTGGTGCGTCTCCTCTTGTTGCGTCCTTCAGAGGTGCTTTCCTCATAGTCCTCATCGTTGCTCACTAAGGGTCCATCGTCACCATTCGGATAGAGGTCTTCTCCCAGGTCCATCTTCTCTTCCACCGTGGCAATGTAATTCTTCAAGTTCTGGATCCTCTCCAAAAGGTCCTTGACTTTCTCTTCATGTTCATCATGGTCCTCGCGTGCTTTATTCTCCAATTCCAGTTCACGGAACATCAGCTTTCTGAACATCTTCAAGCTTCTGCGCGTCTGAACCTCCAGAGTCCTGATGTGAGCCTCTGGGTCTTGGACAAATGAGAGGATGGAGTCGTCATTCATGGTGCACACGACCGCGCACGATCTCTCCATCTGCAGCTCTGCGGGAGATCATGGTGAGGTATAGATAATCTTACAATATTCATATCTCCTAGGATTTTTAGTGTTTTAATTTGATTCTTTTTGCATTAGGTTGTAAATTTTATGAAGTTTCTAATACACCGAAGTACCGAAGAGAACCATGATCTCCCGCAGAACTACAGATGGAGAGATCGTGCACACCATGAATGACGACTCCATCCTCTCATTTGTCCAAGACCTGGAGGCTCACATCAGGACTCTGGAGGTTCAGACGCGCAGAAGCTCGAAGATGTTCACAAAGCTATTGTTCCGTGAACTGGAATTGGAGGATAAAGCACGCGAGGACCACGATGAACATGAAGAGAAAGTCAAGGACCTTCTGGAGAGGATCCAGAACTTGAAGACTTACATTGCCACGGTGGAAGAGAAGATGGACCTGGGGGAAGACCTCTATCCGAATGGTGACGATGGACCCTTAGTGAGCAATGATGAGGACTACGAGGAAAGCACCACTGAAGGACGCACCAAGAGGAGACGCACCCCCGGAAGACGCACCGCTAGAGGACGCACCACGGGAGGCGACAACAAGGATATCTGAGGAGGACACTTAGTCATGACCACCATGTTATTTTTATTTTCTCGTTGATCGATTAGGCCGATGTTTTCGATTTGTCGTAAGACACGTATCCCGAGTTTGAACTATGATTGAGTTGAATAAATGAATGATTGGTGTGTTAATGATTGTTGCATGCATATGGGTAGTGTTATTTTTCTCCTTAGACCCTTGTCCTATTCTAATTCTCATCCACTCTAAAACATCATATGCCTTCGAGACGTGACCCCGGATTCAACTTTCCCCCGGAGCTCACTCAGCTGATCCAACAACAGATACACAGAGACTTGACCGTTTTCGGGTCGGGTCGCTACATTAATTTAATGTAGGCTAATATCACAATGATAGTGCTATAAATATTAATCACATATTGTAAACCACTAATTTGATTTTAGTGAACATAACTCAATACCTATACGATATTGATTGTGTACTCTTGTATTGCCAAAAACAGGGTGATTGTTTTTTTTCCGACAAAGACAGGGTGATTGTTAATCTAAATAAAGTAGGCATTGCAATGTTTCCACGGGAAAAATAATGATCATAGTTCATAAGTAGGGGTGGACTAACGAGCAGCTCGGCTCGTTAAGCTCGTACTCGTTAAGCTCGTGCTCGTTAAGGCTCGGCTCGTTAAGATTAACGAGCAGAAAACCCTGCTCGGCTCGACTCGTTTGAAGCTCGTTAAGCTCGTGAGCGCTCGCGAGCGCTCGTTAACAGATTATAATGTGTTACGATATACATGATGAATGTGTAGGTGCGATTTTCAAGATGAAATATGGTGACTACAAAAAAAATTGTAGTAGTTTGTTGCCTCATATGTTGATTAGATTGAATAGATGCGCTGAGGTGCTACAAAAAGTTTGTCACGTAAGATAAAAATATGTGTTGTGTTGTTACTAACGAGCTTAACGAGCTACTCCTGAAACTCGTTAGCTCGCTCGTTAAGCTCGTTAAGCTTAACGAGCTGAAATCAATGATTGGCTCTGTTCATTAAGAAGCGAGCTACGAGCTTAACGAGCCGAACTATCGAGCGTTCATTAAGCTCGCGAGCTACGAGCTTTTGGTCCAGCCCTATTCATAAGTATGTAAACAACGGCAATGTCAGGAAAGTGCACTATGCATACTTTCTAGAGATGAAACAGGTGATTGTCAGTACTGTGAAGTGTGAAGTGGTCTCTATGCTCCAACACTGTGCAGTGCAATGTTGTAAGAATGAAAACTGGCCCTTCATACTGGAAGGTGTTCTGTGTTACTACTACTTCTCAGTCGATGAGACACTATTCCATCAATAACATACTGACAAAGTGGAATACGTAAGGGTTTAACAACGGCTCGACTAGTCTTACTCATACTATGAGAGATCACACATACCAAGACAAGTTGAGTCTACAACCTAATAAATAAAGAGTTGCATGACACCACACATATGTTACTCCCCATTATAGAGGTTGTAACACAAACTAGTGACATATGTATGTTACTAGTCTAAGGTACTACCCACTATGGGTAGTCTCACATCATTTGGGCTCTGTTAATGACTTTGACTTTAATGTCCATATCTCTAGTTTATTATATGAGCGTTTCTTCGGCAGTGGCAATTCACATCATAAGCAATTGAAGTATGAACACTAGTATTATTTGGGTCAGCATGGAAGCACATGTAACCAAATTGATAGGGGGGAATTCCTAGACTGACCTGGTGATCCATGGGCGACGCCGTAGGACTCGAAGGTGGGCTGCGCATCGTAGATAGAGCCCTTGTACGGGAGGCCCTTCTTGGGGTTCCACCTCTCCTTGATAACGCCGCCCCATCTCCTCCCCTGCACGTGCATATCCTCGTGCCCCGGCCCGCGGAACCAGCCCTCGTGGGCCTCGTTCTCGATGTATTGGGCCCAGGTGGCGGCCAAAGGGGAGCCGTCGGGGGGCGGCGGCAGCGCTCCGACGAAGGCGGCGAAGGCGAGGTCGTGGTTGCCGCAGAGGAAGACGTGGCGTTGAGCCGGGTGGCGGGCCGGGAGCGCGAGGAGGAAGTCGAGGACGCGGCGGGTGTGCGGGCCGCGGTCGTTGTAGTCCCCGAGGAAGATGACGAGCGCGGCGGCGAAGGCGTCGGCGGGGAGCGCGGACTGGAGGTTCGCCCACAGGCTCTCCAGCTTGGAGATGTAGCCGTGGACGTCACCCACGCAGATCACCGTGCGGGGAGGAGCCATCTCGCCGGCGTCGTTTCCCCGTGCGCGCGAGGACAAGGAGGATGGGAGGAGAAGCGGCAAGGGCAGCAGAGAACCACATATGCGGAGGAGATCGGTCGAAATCGACCTGTTTGGCAGCAATCGCTTGCAATTTTGTTGCCTTGCGAAGGCTGTGGATGTGATCTTGCCGATATTCCCTTGTAGCTTAATCCCGGGAGCGGAAGAAGTAATTACCATCTGTAAACGGCGCCCAAGTCAGTGTTTGCACGTCCCGCTGCTTGCTGGTTCGACCCGATCGGATTCGATCGATTAGCAACGCGTTTGGTTACATGCATTTTTTTTTCCTTCTGCATATTTGTCCCGGTTAAGCCTGGTTAAGCATATGCAGACAAAAAATCAACATCTGCATATTGATTGGTTACATGCATGTTTTCTTCCTGCATCGTAACAATGCCTCTACACATCGTGTTTGTTTGCTCGCATTGTACGTGGTCACATGAGTGCACATTGTTTGGTTGCTTGCACGAAATATGATTAAGACTTAACAGCTACCCATAACACACAGTGTTACACTAGAGTGCCTCTGCGACAGCGGTGGGTGGTGGTCACGGCGCCGCGTCCGACACGACGAGCACGGGGTCGCGGGCGAGCGATCTCATCGGCGGCACGGTGAGCTATTTGCTAGCGCCGTCGCCGCAAAGAAAGTCATGTGGAGTAACAATTAGGAAGGCGTTGAGGCAGAGGATGATGGTGAAAAAATGCAGTGTGCCTGCCATGGCGTCGTCAGTGTAGTAGGATGTGGAGGAGGAGGCCAAAAAGAACGATGATGATGACGGCGTCAGTGTAGTAGGACGCAGAGGAGGAGGTCGAAAAGAACGACGATGATGACGGCGCCATTGTAGTAGGATGCCAGCGAGGAGGCCGAGAGAAACGACGTCGGCGGTGGTTTCAATGTAGCAGGACATGAGAGAGGAGACAGAACGGAACGGCGACCGCGCGAGTATAGTAGGACATGGGAGAGGAGGTTGAGAGGAACGACACCGGCGATGTCGCTAATGCAACAACACGCGGGAGGGAACGACGATGACGACAACATCATTGTAGTAGGACGCGAGCGAGGAGGGCGAGAGGAACGACGCCGATGATGGCTTCAGTGTAGCAGGACATGGGAGAGAATGCAGAGAGGAACAACGACTGCGCGGGTGTAGTAGGGCATGGGAGAGGAAGTTGAGAGGAACGACGCCGACGGTGGCGCTAGTGTAACAGCACGCGGGAGAGGAGGCCAAGAGGAGCGACGCCGGCGATGACGCCGGTGTAGCAGGACAGAGGAGAGGAGACCGAGCTTAAGCAGCGTCATTAACACAAATCACACATATGCGTACATACTTCATGAGGAAGAAGTCAGGTTTAATCATCTACGATCGTCGAAACAGAAAATGTGCAACATAAAAGTCGTGTGAAACTGTAAGATAAAGCTACTGATCAAAGGACAATTCAAACGGTCGACCGTGCGCGACGAAATTGACAAAATTCATTCAAAATGGCTCCAAACATGAACACGAAATTAAACATTTACGGTCGACGAAACTACGAACTCATCACAAAAATGGAACTATAACATTGATGTGCATCTTTTTCATATAGAGCTTATCTCGGATTGATGCACCGTTGTGTGGATTAGAAGGGGCCTAAGAAAGGAGATTAGAGAAGGAACTTAATGGAGGTGGAAGAGAAACAACGTATAGGGTGTATACGCCTCTCATCCTCTTGCAGGGCCCACCATGTGCGCTCCAAGGTGGCTCGCCTCTACCTGGCCCGGTAGAAACGGCCGATTTGAGCGTTCCTCCAGATGCAGCCTGAGAGGTGCTTTGAGTTCCGTGCGGGCCAACTTTTCCATGCGACCCAGGTAACCAAACAGCCCAAAAACATCTCGCCCGGACCTGGCTGCTAATGCGACCAACCAAACGCGTCCAAAGTGCATCCAAAAAAATGCTGACCGAAGAAACAACTTTTTACAAAAAGATGAATTTTTTAACACGATATAAACGCAGACATTCATGCATACACACATACACTCACCACTATAAATGAACGCACGCACACACTACCCCTATGAACACCTTCGACTCTGAGAGACTGAGCCGACACATCATCTTGAATTGACAAAGTCGTCGCAGACATCTTCGTAGTCGACAGGAACGCCTTCTCCCGTTAAACGCACATCGCCAGAAATGCTGAAATAAATCTAGAAAAATGCGAGTATCAGTGTTAAGTTTATGACTTGAAACTTGATGGGCTGGAATACCATCGTACTCTTAACCATCCAATCACAGATGGACTTTTCGATGCTCACATACTAGCATATGCACTTACATCCCTAACAAATGATGCTTTTATATTGAGAAAACTTTTACATTCATCTCTCAAGTCATATTGTCACTAACAATTAGAAATGAACCTAAGCGGAGTATTATATTCTTAAATGTATTTCCTGTAAAAAAATATTCTTAAATGTAATTTGCTACTTTGCGGAGCGCGGTTCCTCCAACAATGAGTTAGTATGTGATCATCACCTCCATGTCGCCTCATGATCCCATTGAATATACTAGAGAACACAAAGGGGCTGGTTAAAATACTTATGTGATATTTTTAATCTTTTTAGCAAACACATGGACTAGCTTATAAATTGATGTAGATGGTGGTCGCGATAAGTTCACTCCCGACCAAAACGGGACTTCCCATATATAAATCTTTACCTCCGAACCATTTCGGAGCTCCTTGTGACGTCCGGTATCTCATCCGAAACTCTGAACAATATTCGGTTAGCAATGCACATATCCCAATTCTACTCTAGCATCATCGAACGTTAAGCGTGCGGACCCTACGGGTTCGAGAATCATGTAGACATGACTGAGACACCTCTTGGGTCAATAACCAATAGCGGGGCCTGGATGTCCATATTGGTTCCTACATATTCCACAAAGATCTTTATCGGTTGAACCACGATGTCAAGGATTCAGTTAATCCCGTATGCAATTCCCTTTGTCTAGCGATATGTTACTTGCCCGAGATTCGATCGTCGGTATCTCCATACCTAGTTCAATCTCATTGCCGGCAAGTCTCTTTATTCGTTTCGTAATACAAGATCCCGTGGCTAACTCATTAGCCACATTGCTTGCAAGCTCTTAACGATGTTGTGTTACCGAGAGGGCCCAGAGATATCTCTCCGTCATACGGAGTGACAAATCCCAGTCTCGATCCATGCCAACCCAACAGACACCTTCAGAGATACCTGTAGAGCATCTTTATGATCACCCAGTTACGAAGTGACGTTTGATAGCACACAAGGCATTTCTCCGGTATCCGGGAGTTGCATGATCTCATGGTCTTAGAAATAGATACTTGACATGAAGAAAGTTGTAGCAAAAACTAAAGTGATACGGCTAAGCTCATGGTTGGGTCTTGTCCATCACATCATTCTCCTAATGATGTGATCCCGTTATCAAATGACAAATCATGTCCACGGTTATGAAACATTAACCATCTTTGATCAACGAGCTAGTCTAGTAGAGGCTGACTAGGGACACGGTGTAGTTTATGTATTTACACATGTATTTAAGTTTCCGATCAATACAATTCTAGCATGAATAATAAACATTTATCATGAACGAAAAATATGATAATAACCATTTTATTATTGCCTCTAGGGTATATTTCCAACAATAGCAGCGCCATGATCTGGTCGACATGCCTGGGCATGGGGAAAGAGGGGGATGCATGCCCGCCAACGGCCAGCGACAGAGAAGCTCCATCCTAGTTGGCTAGCGGTGGTAGAAGGAGGCGTCAACGGTCCTGCGCCAAACCGGTTGCCTTACCTTATGTGACCTGCTGCGATACATGAGATGTGTGATGGCGATTGTCACTGATATTCCTCTTTCTCGGTTCATGATTGGCTCATCAGTACGAAGGCAAAGAGCAAATGATTGTTCGCTTCATGAAAGGGTACGCACTAAACAGAAAACCGAGTCACACAATTTAACTGAAAAGAAAAAAAAGGTTGATGTGGCAACCTGCTGAGCGGGATAGGCTGTATGTCAGGAGAAATAAGAAAGTGGGGATGAACTAATTAGGTATTATAGATTAGTCAATAGTATCTGACAGAAAATAATCAACTCACGACATATAATAAATTAATGATAGATAGGTTTATGAATAAATACTATTGTAATTCATAATAATTTCCAAGTTTAATCATATAAAGAGTAACATTTTATAACTTCTTCGGCTTTTATGTTGGATAATTGGCATATTGGGGCTAGAATTTCTAAAATTACCTCACACAATTTATTTCGGTTATGCGCATATCCATTTCCACATTCATATTTGTGTCAAAAATCTCGTATCATATATATTTTAAATAAATCTGGATACGGATAATTTCTATTTTAGTTCAGTTGCGGAAGCTTCATAATAGACATTATCTCAAATATGAATATCAGATATTTTGAATTATCCACTACCACTTTTCACCTTAATCTTTCTCATCCATTTGGAAATGAAACAATAAAAAAATACGGTTGGAGAGCCTCCAACAGCATAACTGCATCTACACCTAGCTCAATCAAACCGACAAGCGATCACCTTACTCATGTTCTCAATGAGATATTTTATAAGAACATATGAGCGCTCTCATGGTCGTGCAACTGGGCAGGCGGAATGTTGCGTGCTTTCTTTAGTTTATATTTGCGGGGTTACAAGTTCATTGGTTGTTGTATACTGCTAATTCAATGTAACTTCAATTATTTTGTAATTACGTGACAAACCAATGCACGGGCATTATGCTAACAGTAGACTAAAAAGGCACAACATGAAAGTTACAAAGGGAGGGATGGTTGCGGGGGTGCTCCGCCTACCTTGCATGCTTTGTACATGATGTTCTTTTTTTGCGCAAATAGGTGATTGTATTACTCAATAAACATATCACAATCAAGCCGACATAAATCCACGACATCCAGTGGCGGATCTACTACTAGGACGAGTTAGGGTGGCCACCCCGGATCGCCAGCGGCAGCTACCCCCTACTTATCCTTCTTCTAGTCCTCTTAGTTTTCTTACAGCGACAAATAGTCTATGGTGGCGCAACTGCGTGCCTACTTATGCGAAGGGTGATACGTCTCAAACGTATCTATAATTTAAGAAGTATTCATGCCATGTTTACAACAATTTTATACGTTTTGGTATGATTTGAATGGAACTAACCCGGACTGACGTTGTTTTTAGCAGACTACCGTGGTGTTGTTTTTTGTGCAGAAATAAAAATTCTCAGAATTGGCTAAAACTTTTTGATGATTTTTTGGAACAAAAGAGAACCAGGAAGCTTCGGGGGAGTACCAAAAGACCCAAAGGGGGGCCATGAGGCACCTGGGCGTGCCCAGGGGGTGGCCGCGCCCAGGTACCCCTGTGGGCCCCCTATGGCACATCTTCGCGTGATTCCAACTCTGAAAATTCTTATAAATACCAAAAAACCCGAAACTTAACCTAGAACTTCGACTCCGCCACCAGAAGCCTCTGTACCAAAGAGATCCCATTTGGAGCCCTATTCCGGCACCCTGCCAGAGGGGGAAATCATCACCGGAGGCCATCTTCATCATCCCGGCGGTCTCCATGACGAGGAGGGAGTAGTTCACCCTCGGGGCTGAGGGTATGTACCAGTAGCTATGTGTTTGGTCTCTCTCTCTCGTGTTCTTCATTTGGCACGATCTTGATGTACTGCGAGCTTTGTTATATAGTTGGATCATATGGTGATTCTCCCTCTCTATCTTGTTGTGATGAATTGAGTTTTTACCTTTGAGGTTTCACTATTATCGGATTGAATATTTTGGATTTGAGAACACTTGATGTATGTCTTGCATGTGGATACCCGTGGTGACAATGGGGTGTTCTATTGATTCACTTGATATATGTTTTGGCAATCAACTTGTGGATTTCCGCGTTACATTGTGGTAATCTATGCATAGGGATTGATGCACATTTTTGTCCTACTTTCTCCGGTAGAAACTTTTGGGGCACTCTTTGAAGTTCTTTGTGTTGGATTGAATATTATGAATCTGAAGTTGTTTGATGCATATCAAATAATCGACTCGCGGATACTTGTGGTGACATTGGAGTATCTAGGTGACATTACAGTTGGTTGATGTGTATCATATGGTGTTATTTTAGTACAAACTCTAGGGTTGTTTGTGACACTTATAGAGATGTCTCAGTAGATTGATCGGAAAAGATAACTTTGAGGTGGTTTCGTACCCTACAACAATTTCATCTTATGTTCTCCACTAGATAAGAACTTTGGAGTGATTCTTTGCCGCATGTTGAGGGATTGTTATATGATTTAATTATGTAAGCACTGTTGAGAGATTGCACTAGTGAAAGTATGAACCCTAGGCCTTGTTTTCAAGCATTGCAATACCATTTCTGTTCCATTTTATCACTTGCTACCTTGCTGTGTGATACGTCTCCAACGTATCTATAATTTTTGCTTGTTCCATGTTGTTATATTATCATTCTTGGATGTTTTACAATCATTTTATAGCAACTTTATATTATTTCTTGGGACTAACCTATTGACATAGTGCCCAGTGCCAGTTGCTGTTTTTTGCTTGTTTTTTACTTCGTAGGAAATCAATATCAAACGGAGTCCAAATGCAGCGAAAAATTTTGGAGAATTTTTTTGGACCAGAAGACCTAGGGTGGGCCAAAGAAGTACCAGAGGGGAGCTCCGGGGAGAGCACAACCCACCAGGGCGCGCCTGGGGGGCCAGGCGCGCCCAGGTGGGTTGTGCCCACCTCGGTGGCCTCCCGCACCGCCTCTTCGCCCTATAAATTCCCAAATATTCCAAAAACCCTCGGGGTAACCCTAGATCAGACGTTCTGCCGCCGCAAGCCTCTGTAGCCATGAAAAACCAATCTAGACCCCGTTCCGGCACCCTGCCGGAGGGGGAAATCATCACGGGTGGCCATCTTCATCATCCCGGCGGCCACCATGATGAGAAGGGAGTAGTCCACCCTCGGGGCTGAGGGTTTGTACCAGCAGCTATGTGTTTAACCTCTCTCTCTCTCTCTCTCTCTCGTGTTCTTGAGATGGCACGATCTTGATGTATCGCGGGCTTTGTTAATATAGTTGGATCATATGGTGTTTTCCCCTCTCTATCTTGTTGTGATGAATTGAGTTTTCCCTTTGAGATTTCTTTTTATCGGATTGAATACTTTTATGGATTTGAGAGCACTTGATCTATGTCTTGGCACTCAACTCACGGATTCCCGAGGTGACATTGAGGTAATCTATGCATAGGGGTTGATGCACGTTTTCGTCCTTGTTTCTCCGGTAGAAATCTTGGGGCACTCTTTGAGGTTCTTAATTTGTGTTGGATTGAGTATTATGAATCTGAAATTGTTTGATGCATATCGCATAATCAACTCACGGATACTCGCGGTGACATTGGAGTATCTAGGCGACATTAGAGTTGGTTGATGTGTATCATATGGTGTTATTTTAGTACGAACTCTTGGTTAGATTGATCGGAAAGAATAGCTTGGTGTTATTTTAGTACGGACTCTAGGATAGATTGATCGGAAAGAATAGCTTTGAGGTGGTTTCGTACCGTACAAACAATTTCTTCTTATGTTCTCCGCTAGATAGGAACTTTGGAGTGATTCTTCATCGCACGTTGAGGGAAGGTTATATGATCCAATTATATTAGCATTGTTGAGAGATTGCACTAGCGAAAGTACGGACCCTAGGCCTCATTTTCAAGCATTGCAATACCGTTTGTGTTCCGTTTTATCAATTGCTACCTTGCTGTTTTTTATTGTTCCTACTACAAAAACCAATATCTACTATCCATATTACACTTGTATCACCATCTCTTCGTCGAACTAGTGCACCTATACAAATTACCATTGTATTTGGTGTGTTGGGGACACAAGAGACTCTTTGTTATTTGGTTGCATGGTTGTTTGAGAGAGACAATCTTCATCCTACACCTCCCATGGATTGATAAATCTTAGATCATCCACTTGAGGGAAAATTGCTACTGTCCTACAAAACTCTGCGCTTGGAGGCCCAACACGAGTCTACAAGAATAAAGTTGCATAGTAGACATCACTGTGTTTATATTTTCATATTACAAAAACCTATATGTACTATCCATACTACACTTGTACCACCATCTCTTCGCCGAACTAGTGCACCTATACAATTTACCATTGTATTGGGTGTGTTGGGGACACAAGAGATTTCTTGTATTTGATTGCAGGGTTGTTTGAGAGAGACCACCTTCATCCTATGCCTCCCACAGATTGATAAACCTTAGGTCATCCACTTGAGGAAAAAATGCTAATGTCCTACAAAACTCTGTGCTTGGAGGCCCAACACGAGTCTACAAGAATAAGTTGTGTAGTAGATATCAAAGGGCTATGGGATTGAGGGAGACAAATTTTTGGCTTGGGCTGGAGTAGACACTACCAGTACTATGCTGCAACGATTGCACTTCGGGCACAATTAGAAGTAGAGGATACCCCTCGCGTTGATGCGGGAATCGATTGCAATATATTTTGAGTGATTTGATTGTATGAAACATGAATAGTTGAATTAACTAAAACTAAAAGTACATATTATATGTTATATTTGATTATTATGTATTTGAAAATATTTACTGAATATAAGTGAGATAATATAATGGAAACTTTTCACATGCATGTTGAGTAGACCTTTGATGAGGTGTCATGTGTGATGAGATGGATGTGTGCACGAGATCAATTAATAATGGAAAACTTTTCACATGCATATTGTGGTGGACTTTTGATGAGGTGACATATGTGCATATTAAGATAATAGAGGTTGTGGGATAAATTATCTAGGTACATAGGATTACACAATATGATACAACAACCAAATCAATCCAATAGCGATCGAATCAAATTGGTAAACTTTAAGAAGAAGGAAAAACTGAATCGATCGTCATATCTTCCCAAATCGATTCCCTTCCTAGTACAAAAAAGAAAATTGATCTCCAACAAAAAAATCGACCCAACCTTACCGACTCCCGAGCCCTAGCCAATAGCCACTATTGTGCCGCCACTCGCCGCTCTATGCGGCGTCGTCTCCTTCTGCTCCGACGTCATAATTTCTCCTATTATAGTTCAGAAGGTATACTGCCATCTTATCAAAATATATGACCGCTGTCACATTTGTGCTCCGTTTTATCACTTTCTACCTTGCTATTTTTATATTTTCAGATTACACAAACTAATATTTACTATCCATGCTACACTTGCATCACCATATCTTCGCCGAACTAGTGCACTGATACGTCTCCAACATATCTATAATTTTTTATTGTTCCATGCTATTATAGTATCAATCTTGGATGTTTTATATGCAATTATATGTCATTATATATTATTTTTTAGGACTAACCTATTAACTTAGTGCCAAGTGCCAGTTGCTGTTTTTTTGCCTGTTTTTGGTTTTCCAGAATATCAGTACCAAACGAAGTCCAATTGCCACAAAACTTTGTGGAGATTTTTTCTGGACATAAGAGACCCTGGAAGCGTCGGGAGAGGGCTAGAAGATGAAGTAGTAGCCCACTAGGCACCAAGGCGCGCCCAGGGGGTAGGCGCGCCCTGGTGGCTTATGGGGCCCACCAGCATCCGCTTGACCTAATTCCACCTTTATAAATTCTCTAAAATTGGGAAACCAACAGAGAGCCACCCAAAACACTTTTTCCGCCGCCGCAACCTTCTGTTCTCATGAGATCCCGTCTGGAGGTTTTTTTGGTACTCTGCCGGAGGGGGAATCAACCACGGAGGGGCTCTACATCAACCTTGCTGCCCTTCCATGTTGGGAAACATAGTAGAAAACAAAAAAATTCGCCCTACGATCACCCAGGAACAATATGAAGATGCATAACGAGTTGTGATCAACGATCGTTACCGACTCCAGGAAAGCAGTGGAAGTAGACGAGTCGGTGTAGATTGTACTTGAAGTCCCTCGAACATTGATGTCGATCCCACGGATCGCCCATGAACGATCCCTCGAACGGAAGACCGAAAGCACAAGCTCTCTACTTGGTTGCAAGCGTATGGTCTTCACGATCCGGCAGCGCTTCGCCGTCCAGAGCTAATCATCACCAGAGAATTAGAGGGAGGAGATTAGAACCACACGGGCTTCTAATTATGAGGATTAGAGGTGGCTATGGCTCGCTCTAATTAGTCAACTAGGACCAACTAGAATGTGCACTAGATCAACTAGAGGAGGCTCCAAAACTTGTATGTCCATAGGGTGGAAAACCTCTAGTATATATAGGTTAGAGGGGAGGGAGAGGGCAACCAGCAAAGGGGGAAAGCCCCCCTTTGGGGCGCCGGCCATAGGGGAGGAGTAGGACTCCTCCCCAAGTCCAATTCGCCCCCCCCCCCCCAAGGAAAGGGGGGGCGCCTTCCTACTTGGGCCCTTGTGGCCCAAGTTGCCTTCCACCTCTTGGCCTTTTAAGGCCCATTGATATTTAAATTAAATATAAAATGTTCTAAACATTTTCAGAGCATTATATATATTATTTAACATCCCCGGAAACATTTTCCACCTATATATAATTAATCGGTAATACCCCCTTTTAAGGCCCATTGATATTTAAATTAAATATAAAATGTTCTAAACATTTTCAGAGCATTATATATATTATTTAACATCCCCGGAAACATTTTCCACCTATATATAATTAATCGGTAATACCCGGTATTACCCGATATTCACCGAAACCCTTTAGGTGACCGCGAAATGCTTCCTGAACCTCTCGGAACTATTCCGGATATTAATGAAACAATTCCACAAATATATTCTCATCACTCCCGTCCTACTAACACTCAGCAGATCATGATTACCTTAAGCTTGTGACACCGTAGGTTCGGTAAACCATAGACATGAACGAAATCCCTCCGTTCAATGACCGATAGCGGAACTGTGGACATCCATATCGGTCCCTATGATTACATGAATGATATTCAAGTGAACCTTTGGTTACCATGTGATGTTCCCTTTGCTTCATGATACTTTACAAAACCCGGTGTGCATCGGTATCCTCCTGAGTCATCACCATGCTCACTATACAGTTGCTCCCATTACCGGTTTTGTTCTTCTTTCTCGTTGACATGTTCCAGCATCCCCGTGACGTAGTCACCCGTGTCTGGCCAGACGATGATGGATGCCATCACACCGAGAGGGCCCTAAGAATATATCTCCATCGTTGGAGGAGCAAATCCCACTCTCGAGTTGTCCGGTCACTTGTCAAACATTCTGGTGAGCCTGAAAATTTTCCGTTATGATCACCATGTTACAGATGATGTTTGATCAACCCCAAAGCCCACTGTCCAGTAGGAAGTGACCGATGTCGGTGTCAAAACCGGCGGATCTCGGGTAGGGGGTCCCGAGCTGTGGATCTTGGATCAATGGGGAACAGGGGACGAAGGACACAATGTTTACCCAGGTTCGGGCCCTCTCTAAGAGGTAAAACCCTATGTCCTGCTTGATTATATTGAAGTGTATAGGATGATTACAGAGTCGATCTACCACGAGATCAGATGAACTAAACCCTAGGCTAGTAGGATGATGGTTGTTGTTCTAGCCTATACGGACTAAACCCTCTGGTTTATGTAGGCACCAGGGTGTGGCGCCCCCGACTCAATCATGCACTAATCATACATGCAAACATGCACGATCAAGCACAGGGACTCACGGGAAGATATCACAACACAACTCTAACACAAATAAACGAAGATCCACAATATTACAGACCAGGGATCACGAGGATCCGAATACATAAGTCAGTCATACAAATATTATCTGGGTACAGACATAGTTAGACAAGGTTTTGCCTTAAGAAGGCTAGCACAAACAACGACTCTAGATTGAAAGGCGAAGGCCTCTTGCCTGGGAGCCTCCGAACCTACTCCTGGTCAGCTGGCTCGATCCAGTAGTACGTGTCCTCTGGACCCTCCTGGTAGTAAGCTCCTGCGGGGACATCTGGCTCCAGGGCTCCATCGTCTGATGTATCATCAAAGTGGGGTATGGGGAAAAAGAAGTAACAAAGCAACCATGAGTACTCATCTGAAGTACTCAGCAAGCAAGGATCTACACTACATATGCAACATTATCAAAGGGGAAAGGCTGTATATGTGGACTGGGCTGCAGAAATGCCAGAATAGAGAGAAGGCCTAGTCCTATCGAAGACTAGCATCTTCAAACATCTTCACGAGCCACCATCTTGCAGCAATAGAAGAGAGTAGAATAGCATTTTATTAAGCAAACATGTTGAAGCAATCCTAGAGATCCTTCCTCGACTCCCTGCGAGAAAGTGATCCCGAAGCTTCAATTAAGTAACAAGTATCCAGTTCAAGTAGTAGATCGGGATACACAAACTGAGCGTCCTTTACCGTAGGACCGGCTATCGATAGATTATTCTTCCCTGCAGGGGTGCACTACTCTTACCCAACATGCTCGATCACCTCTGGCCGGACACACTTGCTGGGTAATGCCCGGCCTCGGGAGATCAACACGAAGCAGCGCCCTACCTAGGCTCGGCAGAGAGGTCAGCACGCCGGACTAACCTATGCACCCAGAGGTCTTGGGCCATCGCCCTGGGCACCCTGCGCGTTGCGAGACTGGCCGAGGTGCAGGCGCGACACTGAACTCGTCAGTGAAGTATCCAGCCCAATCCCGACAATCAGCCCGCACGGTGAACCGTGACGTCTGAAGAGCTTTCGGGAGAAACGTACATCGCAGAGGGCCCCATAACCATTATCCCGCGTGGTGGTAGTGCGTAAAGGGCACGACGACCCACTCAGATCACACACCCAAATCCAATAGGCTCAATTAGTATCACGCGGGGACAATCAGAGTCTCTGAAGCTCCGCCACAATATCACACTCGAGTGCCCTCCTGGCACACCCGACATCATAGATCCCCAGCGGGTACCCATCAGGGTCGACCCGCCTGTAACAAAGGTCAAAGTAACCGTGTGGTCATAACATCAAGGGGGAAACCCCGAAGAATCACCCTCGGTGGATTCCGCTCGATGAAATCATCAGGGTGAACGTATGAGGCATCACCCTCGAGGTTCACACTGAGGGGATGCACGACAGAGTCGTATCGGAAGTGGAGAAGGAGGAATCACCCTCGATGACCATGACCGAATAGCTACACTGCAGAGTACTCATCAGGAGTGCGTTACGAAGTATCACCCTCGGCACTCGATAGTAACTAAGCAGAGTCGTACAACTAAGGGGGTGAAGTGATGTGTTGGTCGCTGATCGACGATCACATTGATCGAGTCATCGACGATCAAGCAGGGGCAACAAGGGTAAGGTGGTGGGGGTCACTGATGGTTCACTACCAACCTATACTAAACAGTTTAACATAGGCGGTAAGGTAACAATAAACAGGTTACAAAAGCAGGCTATGCATCAGAATAGGAGCATACATTAACAGTAGCAAAATCTAATGCAAGCAGGAGAAATGGAATGGGCGATATTTGGATGCTCAAAGGGGGGGGGCTTGCCTGGTTGCTCTGGCAAGAGAGAGAGGTCGTCAACGGGTTGCTCGTCTGTAGTGTAGTCGTACCCGGCTGCAACATCATCGGTCTCGGCGTCTATCGAGAGAGAAGGAGGGGGAGAGAAACAATAAATTCACGGCAATAATGCAAACAATATGTATGACATGCCTAAATGATATGCCGGGGTGTTCTACTGCCTAACTAAATGAGTTAGTTAATTTAGGAATTTATTCGGATTTATTTAATTAAAGTTGGGCACTATTCATTTATCGAAATTGGTCTAAAAGTTCCATGTTCATCTAGCTAGGGGCATCTGACAGGAATACAGAGGGCGTATTCAGATTCGTATCGAAATTCTGAGCGACTTTCATATATAAAGTATTTTCATCGGAGTTACGGTTTAATTTATATGATTTTCTAAAGTTTTAATCATTTTTTGAATTTAATTATTTATTTAAATTCAAATTATCCAGAATAGTGAATGATGACATCAGCATGACCTAGGTATGATGTCAGCAGGTCAACAGGGGCTGACCAGGGTCAAACCTGACATGTGGGGCCCACATGTCATACACAGTGACATTAACAAAGGGGTTTAAATTAACTAATTGGGTTAATTAGTGGGTGGGCCCCAGTAGTCAGTGACTAATTAGTGAATTAATTACTAATCAATTAATTAACTAATTATTCTTTTTAATTAATTCATTTAATGGGGTGGGACCCATATGTCATAGACACAGGGAGGCCACGTCATCAGTTGACCTGGTCAACAGGTCAACTGGGGCCCAGGGGTTAGTGGCACTGGGCGGGGCCCACCCAGGCCAGGTCAGCGCTGGCTGGTGATGCGCCGGAGTTAGCTCCGGCGAGCCAAACGTGGCGGCGCACGTCGGGCTCGGCTCAGGTTTTGCACACAGGGGGCCATTCGCGGCGCGGTTGCTTGTGTTCGACGCGGCTCGAGTCGCGCGTCGAACGGTGGCGGTGCGGGGTGCTGGGGAGGCCGGAGTCGAGCGGCATGAGCTCGTCGGTGGCGGGGTGGTTCGGGCATGCGACGGAGATGGGGCTACGGTGCGAGTTCGGGCAATCTAGAGAGCGGGGCGAGGCCTACGTGCACGCGCGAGCAAGACAGGCGCGAGCAAATGACCAAAAGGTCGCCGGAACGACGACGGTGACGAGGTCCGCAGCGGTGGGCTCGGGCTACGGTGGAGCGAGCGCTACGGGCGGCTAGAGGGGGCAGGGGAGGGCGCGTTCGGCGTAGGGGCTCACCGGCGTTGCAGAGAAGGCCCGGGAAAGAACGGAGGAGCTCGGGGCGGCGCGAATCGAAGCGGCGATCGTCGGCGGCCGTAGGGGAAGAAGGTGAAGCAGACCGGTGATGCAGAGCTCCCGGGGCTCGGGCTTGTGGTCGAGGAGGACGGGCTCGTCGTGGCGGAGCTTCTGGACAGGCTACGGAGGCGAGAGGTGGGCTGTGGCCGCGGCTAGCCGGCGTCCATGGCGGCGGCGGTGTTCGGCTGCGACGGGGGAGAGAGGGAGAGGGCGAGTGGAGTAGCTATGGTTCGTCCGCGGGGTTGGGGACAGGCGCTTATAGGCGTCCGCGGCGCGCGGGTGGCCGCTGTCGATCGGGGATGAGGGGGGCCGGTGCGCGCGCCCGTGCGCGTTCGACAGCGAGGGCGAGGAGCAGTGCGGGAGGTGGGGGACGGCTCCAGGTGGGCTGGGCCGACACTGTAGCGGTAGGCTCGAGTGCACAGTAGCGCCTTTAGGCCTTTTCTTTTTTCTCTTTTTCTGTTTCTTTTCTTTTCTGTTTGCTAAATGTTTGGGCACTAAATGAATTTTGTAAAAAGTGTGACCTAGTCTATAAATCACAGTGCATTATACCCTAACACCAAAAACTAGTTTGGGCAAAACATAATTTCATATTTAATTTAGATCAAATAAAAGGCTATTAATTATTGTTTTCAGCCACTGTTAGAGGATGTTTGAGTTACTTAATTAATTTATTAAATGTGGGTTACAATTTTAGAATAGTCTCTGGAATATTTGTTATTTATTGAACATTTTAGTTTCTATTTTGAATAAATTTTATTTTCCACTTTGAATTTAATTGGAGTTTGAACTAGGAGTTTGAAATGCAATATGATGCAAATGAAGATTATGCACTGTTAATCATGCTGACTTGTCATTATCAAAAGTGATTACTGTGGCTAATGACATGGGGTGTTACAATTCTCCTCATCTATCAAGAATTCTCGTCCCGAGAGTTAAGAGGAAGACTGAAAGAAAGCGGGGTATTCTTCACGAAGACGATCCTCGCATTCCCAAGTGGCTTCATCTTCAAATGATTCGACCACTGAACCTTGAGGAATTGGATTGACTTTTGACGAGTCCGGCGTTCAGCTTGATCAAGAATACGAATGGGATCTTCTGGATAAGACAGATCTTCCCGCAATTCAAGCATTTCATGATCCACAGCTCAAATAGGATCCTTGAAGCAGCGACGTAGTTGGGATACATGAAAAACATCATGCACTTGAGAAAGATTTGGCGGCAATTGCAACTGATATGCCACTTCTCCTCGATGGGCAAGAATACGGAACGGGCCAATGTAGCGGGGAGCTAACTTGCCCTTGATTCCGAACCGATGAGTGCCTTTCAATGGAGTGACGCGGAGGTAAGCTTGTTCGCCAGGCTGATAGACCATTTCCTGGTGCTTTCGGCCATAGTTGCTCTTCTGACGAGACTGAGCAGTTTTCAAATGTTCACGGACAATGCGGACTTGTTCTTCAGCTTGCTGAACAATGTCCGGTCCGACGAGTGAGCGTTCCCCAGTTTCTGACCAATTCAGAGGGGTCCGACACTTACGTCCGTATAGAACTTCAAACGGTGCCATCTTCAAACTAGCTTGATAGCTATTGTTGTAAGAGAATTCGGCATACGGGAGAGATTCCTCCCATTTCTTACCGAAGGAGATGACGCAAGCTCGAAGCATATCTTCGAGCACTTGATTAACGCATTCGACTTGACCCTGAGACTGAGGGTGAAAAGCGGTGCTGAAAGACAGGTGAGTTCCCATAGCTTCTTGAAAACTATTCCAGAATCTGGAGGTGAAGAGGCTGCCATGATCAGAACTGATCTCCAAGGGAACACCGTGGAGTGACACAATTCGGGAAACATACAAGTCTCCTAATTGACTAGCAGTGATTGTCTCCTTAACTGGCAGAAAGTGAGCAACCTTTGAGAACCGGTCAATGACGACAAAAATAGCATCATGACCCTTCTGAGATCTGGGAAAACCAGTAATGAAATCCATTTGGACCTTGTCCCATTTCCATTCAGGAATATCAAGTGGTTGCAGAGTTCCAGCAGGCCTTTGATGTTCTGCTTTAATGCGGCGGCAAACGTCACACTCAGAAACATAACGAGCAATGTCTCGCTTCATATTAGGCCACCAGTATCTTTGACAAATGTCACGGTACATCTTTGTGCTACCAGGATGAATTGACAGAGGAGTGTCATGAGCTTCTTTCATAACGTGTTCCCTCTCATCCTTGAACTTGGGTACGAAGAGACGGTGTTGGAAGAATAGGATCCCATCATCATCAAGATGGAATTTCGACGGCTTTCTTTTTTTGAGGTATCGCTTGATCCTTTCAACTTCAGAGTCATACCGTTGCATAGTCTTGATGCTATGCTCTAAATCTGGTTCAACAACCAGGGTATTGAGATAATCCTATGGAACAATATTGAGGTTCAACTTGCGAAGCTCTTCATAAAGCATAGGTTGCGCTTCCTGAACCATAAGATTGCTGCAATAAGCCTTGCGACTCAAAGCATCAGCCATTACATTAGCCTTGCCAGGGGTGTATGAGATATTCATATCATAATCGGCTATTGTCTTGAGCCATCTTTGTTGACGAAGGTTCAGATCTGGTTGAGTATATAAATACTTCAAACTTTGATGATCCGTGTATATCTCGCAATGGTTACCGAGAAGGTAATGTCGCCATAGCTTCAGGGCATAAATAACCGCAGAAAGTTCAAGATCATGCACTGGATAATTTTCTTCATGAGGACGCAATTGTCGAGAGGCATAAGCAATCACTCTACGCTCTTGCATTAGGACACAGCCTGATCCTTGACGAGATGCATCACAGTATATCACGAAATCCTTTTGGGAGTCCGGGGGTGCTAGCACTGGGGCAGATGTTAACTTATCTTTTAGTGTCTGAAAGCTTTCTTGACATTTTTCTGTCCACTCAAATTTAACACCTTTGTGGAGCAGATTCGTCAATGGTTTTGCAATTTTGGAAAAATTCTCAATGAATCGACGGCAATAACTAGCGAGTCCGAGAAAACTTCTGACTTGCTTGACATTCTTTGGGGGAGTCCAATCAAGAATGGCTTGAACTCGTTCCGGGTTAACAACAATTCCATCCTTGGAAATCACATGACCAAGATAGGTCACTTCAGATAACCAGAACTCACACTTGGAGAATTTAGCATACAACTGATGTTCTCGTAGCTTCTCCAATACAAGCCGAAGATGTTCAGCATGTTCTTCTTCATTCTTGGAATATATAAGGATATCATCTAAATAAACCATGACGAATTTTTCGAGGTAATCCATGAAGATATAGTTCATCAACCGGGAGAAAGTTGCTGGAGCATTGGTTAAGCCAAATGACATGACAGTGTACTCATAAGAGCCACATCGAGTAACAAAGGCTGTCTTCGGGATATCCTCTTCGCGAACACGGATCTGATGATAACCCAACCTCAAGTCGAGTTTCGAGAAGATAGAGGATCCAGCAAGCTGATCATAAAGATCGTTGATACGGGGCAGTGGGTATTTATTCTGGATTGTGGCTTGGTTAATGGGCCGGTAATCCTGAACCAATCAGTTAGTTCCATCCTTCTTCTTAACGAAGAGTGACGGTGCTCCCCAAGCAGAGGAACTGGGGCGGATGAAACCTTTCTTAAGTGACTTGTCGATTTCTTCCTTAAGTTCAAGGAGTTCATGCGGTGGCATCTTATAAGGACACTTCGCAATAGGGGTAGTGCCAGGCTTCAAGTCGATGACAAACTCGACAGCCCTAACTGGGGGTATTCCTGGAAGTTCTTCTGGAAAAACGTCCGAAAAATCTCGAACGACAGGAACGTTCTCGATTCCTTCCAGAGGTGAGGCGTTCAAAGCATTCAGAGCATATATCTGAGCTTCAGCATTCCGAGTAATGCGGGCGGTGTAGTTCACTATCTCATCGGAGGGGTGAAGAAGTTGGACAACTTTAGTGGCACAATTGATCGAAGCAATGTGAGCTTTCAACCAATCCATTCCGAGAATGAGGTCTATGGTGGAAGACTTCAATACGATGGGTGAGGCAAGGAATTCCAACCCTTTAATTTCGACGGTAACGCCAGGTGCTATCACGTCGGCATGACAATGACCTCCGGGAGTTTTAATGACTAACGGAGTATGCATCTTCTCATATCGAATGCCATGCATGAATGCAAATTTTCCAGAGATGAATGAATGTGATGCTCCTGAATCAAATAAAACAGAAGCAGGTACTGAGTTAACAAGAAGGGTACCCATCACAGTAGCAGGTTGATCCTGGACTTCTTCAATGTCAATGTTGTAAGCGTGTCCACGACCATGTGCAGCAGACCCAGTATTATAGTTGCGGGCCTGATTGTTACCACGACCATTTCCATGGCCATCACGAGGAAAAGCCAACTGATTTTGAGTCTGGCGGAAGTCTTTAGCCTGGTGACCTGGTTTGCGGCACTTGAAGCACATACCATTCTCAGGGCAAAGAGGGGCATTGTTTTGAATAGCTTGAGCTCTTGGCTGCCTCGGTGGAGGAGGAGGCAGACGTGGTGCAGCATAGTTGTTCTTTGGCGCAGGGGCATTTGGACGGAACACATTGTTGGGGATCCAGACTCGATGCTTTTGTGCTGAGCCCGAAGATGAGCCAGCATCACGATAGTGCTTCTGCGAGTCCTTATGCTTCATCTGAGCGATCTCAACCAGAATAGCCTTGTTCACAAGAGTTGAAAAGTCATTGAAGTCTTGAGCAGCAAGGGCAAGCTCGAGGTCTGGGTGGAGTCCATTACGGAACTTCTCTTGTCTACGAGCATCTGTGGCGATGTCTTCTTCAGCATAGCGGGAGAGGTCAAGAAATTCCCGCTGATAGGCTTCGACAGTCTTGTTGCCCTGAGTGAGGTTGCGGAACTGGGTCTTCATTCGTTCCATAATTGCCTGAGGGATATAACAGGCACGGAAAGCAGCCTGGAACTCATACCAGGTAATGACTGTTCCTGCAGGCAGTGTACGCTTGTGTGTGTCCCACCATTGAGCAGCGGGACCCTTTAGGAAAAAGGCCGCGAAGGTGACGAAGTTGGCAGGGGAGACATTAGCAGACTCCATCTCGTGCGTGATGTCGCGAAGCCAGTCATCAGCATCCAGTGGCTTGTCAGAGTTGCGGAACTGAGTGGGGTTGAGTCGCATAAACTCCGGCAGAGTTATTGAAGGAGGGTTCTGGTTCTGGTTCTGGTGGTTCTGATGCGGAAACTGAGCCATAATCCCAGTCATGAACTGGCGATTGAGCTCGAATTGTTGCATCATAGCTGCCATATAGTCTGGCGGTGGTGGGTGTTCAGGGCCAGGGCCATGACCACGACCACCTGGTCTAACCATCCTGCTAAGTATCAACATGGGGTGGTTGTGACGCCCGGGTAATCAAGCTACAGTAACCCTCTGGTAATGATGCCACGTCACTACGATTACTGTTGCTAATCTCGCGTTAATTCGAAACTGATTCAAATTCAAAATTCAAAATCAAGCAAACAATAAAAGTTTTCAAATATTAAAACTAAAATGTTCAATAAATAGTAGATAAATCAGAGGCTATGATAAAATTGTAAACAACATTATTGAAGTTTGATAAGTGACTTAAACATCCTCAAACAGTGGCTGAAAACATTGTTTAATAACCTTTTTATTAATACAAAATAAATATGAAATGATATTTACCCCAAATTAGTTTTTGGTGGTAGGTTATATCGTGCTGTGATTTGTGGGCCAGCTCTCATATTTTACAAAATTCATTTGATGCCCAAACAATTAGCCAAAACAAAAATAAATAAATAAGAAAAGGAAAAACAGAACTAAAAGAAAATAAAGAAAAGGAGAAAACCCCCCTGGGTCGTGGCCCAACTGGGCCAACCCACCAGGCCCAGCCGGCCACCCACCCCACTCCCCATATCCCCCCTGTCTAGGAAACCCTAGATCGAACCACCCCACTTCCCCCACTCCCTCTCGCTCCCCCCTCCCGATCCGATCTGGATCGGGGCTGCGACCCCGTCGCCGCTCGACGTCCCGGACGCCGCCGCTTGACGCCGTCACTGGACCCCGCCATTGCCCGTCGCCTCGTCCTCCTCGTCTCCTCCTCGCCGGCAACGCGTCCTCGTCCTCCTCCCCAAAGGCTCCACCGAGCCTCGCCGCCCCCCTGCTCACCAACGCGGGTGAGAACCCCGTCGCCCCCCGCCTCTACTCCTGCGCCCGCCGTGGTCTCGCTCACGCCCACTGCCCCGCGGTCGCACTCACCGCGCCTGGTCTCCGCGCTCGCCGCGACCAGGCCGCGCTCCCGCATGCCCCGTCCGCCCCTGCTCACCGCACCGCTCGGCCATGCGCGCGCGCTCGCACTCCCCGCGCCCGATGCCGCGGCCTCCTTCCCCACGCAGCGCCCGGCTGCGCCCGTCGTTGCCCCGCCATGGCCATCGCCTGCGCGACCATGGCCGCGCCCGCGCCACCCCGCTTCTCGCTTCCTGCTGCGCGCTGCGAGATGCTCTGCTCCGCCCGCCTCGCCCTTGCCACGGCCACGCGAGGCCTGCGCCCATAGCTGTCCCGCTGACCGCCTCCACCACCGCGCCCCACTGCCCCGCGGCCCCCTCCGTTCGCCCCGGCGGGCCACCGCTGCAGCTAGTGCACCCCCGCCCGCGGCGCTCGTCGCCGGGTCCGCCCGCACCACCGCCCGTCACCCGGCTCCGCCCGGCGCCCGACGCCCTCATGCCCGCTAACCCGCTAGGCCCCTATGGGCCAATGACAGGTGGGGCCGTCCCCAGAACGAAAATGGATTAAAAAGAAAAGGTTAAAAAAAATGATAATAAGAAATAAATAAATATATATATTAATTAATTAATTAACTTAATTAATCTAGTTTAATTAAACATAACTAATCCTGCTTAATTAAACCCTAATTAACCTATTTAGTCTATGACAGGTGGGCCCCACTGGACCCACACGTCAGTTTGACCGGTCAACACCCTGTTGACTGCTGATGTCATGCTGACGTCAGCAAACACTATTCTGGATAATGTTGAATTAAATTAATTAAATTAATCCTAAAAATGATTTAAATCTTTTAAAATTAATATAAAATAAACTGTAGCTCAGATGAAAATACTTTCTACATGAAAGTTGCTCAGAACGACGAGACGAATCCAAATACGCAACCCACATACCTGTCAGATGCCTCTAACTATCTGAACATGCAACTTTTTGCCTGTTTCTGGCAGGTGAATAGTGCATGACTTTAGTAAAATAATCCCAAATAAATTCCTAAATTAACTAGAACACTTAGATAGGCAGTATAACACACTAGCACTGCTTTTAGACATGTCATGCATCCCTGTTGCACCATGGCAGTGTATTTATTGTTCCATTTCCCCTCCGGTCATCTGTCTGACAAATGCCCGGGACCGGGAATACTTTCCCGGATGGGCTCCCCCTTCCTCGGTACCGTGTAACCTGCGTTAGATCGCCCCTAGCACAACGTATTGCCGCGTCTTGCTTTGTGTTGCATTGATTGCTCTGTTATTTATTGTGTTCCCCCTCCGTTACCTCTTTCCGGTAGACCTCGAGGCCGCTGATGATTTGATGGTCGTCTACTTCGTTTGAAGATCCGTACCTGTATGCAGAGCTTCCAGGCAAGCCCCCCCCCCTTGATCACCAGATATCGCCTATTCTCCTCTATACTGCTTGCATTAGAGTAGTGTAGCATGTTACTGCTTTCCGTTAATCCTATTTTGATGCATAGCCTGACATTGTTGCTACATCTGTTGATACCTTACCTGCAATCCTAAATACTTAGTATAGGATGCTAGTTTATCATCATTGGCCCTACATTCTTGTCAGTCTGCCTTGCTATACTATCGGGCCGTGATCACTCGGGAGGTGATCACGGGTATATACTATACATATATACATACTATACATATGGTGACTAAAGTCGGGTCGGCTCGAAGAGTACCCGCGAGTGATTCACGGATTGGGGGCTGAAAGGACCTTTGTCCCAACGGCCCTTTGTGTGGATCTTTGTGGCGGAGCGACAGGGCAGGTTGAGACCACCTAGGAGACAGGTGGGCCTGGCCCTGGTCGGCGTTCGCGTTTACTTCATAATAACACGCTTAACGAGATCTTGGTATTTGATCTGAGTCTGGCCACTGGCCTATACGCACTAACCAACTACGCGGGAACAGTTATGGGTACTCGACGTCGTGGTATCAGCCGAAGCCTCCTAGACGTCAGCGACTGAGCGGCGCGCGCCGGGTTGGACCGCGTAACGCAACTTCCTTTGTAATGGAGGTTGCTAGGTCTGCTCTCCGGCCGTCCACGCAACGTGCAGGTGTGCAATGGGCGATGGGCCCAGACCCCTGCGCGCATAGGATTTAGACTGGCGTGCTGACCTCTCTGTTATGCCTAGGTAGGGCTGCGACGTGTTGATCTTCCGAGGCCGGGTATGACCCAGGAAAGTGTGCCCGACCAGAGGGATCGAGCGTGTTGGGTAATGTGGTGCACCCCTGCAGGGAAGTTTATCTATTCAAATAGCCGTGTCCCTTGGTAAAAGGACGACCCGGAGTTGTACCTCGACCTTATGACAACTAGAACCGGATACTTAATAAAACACACCCTTTCAAGTGCCAGATACAACCCGGTGATCGCTCTCTCACAGGGCGACGAGGAGAGGATCATTGGGTAGGTTTATGCTATACGAAGCTACTTGGTGAACTTACCATCTACTCTCTCCTACATGCTGCAAGATGGAGGCTGCCAGAAGCGTAGTCTTCGACAGGATTAGATATCCCCCCTCTTATTCTGGCTTTCTGCAGTTCAGTCCACTGATATGGCCCTTTACACATATACCCATGCATATGTAGTGTAGCTCGCTTGCGAGTACTTTGGATGAGTACTCACGGTTGCTTTGCTTCCCCCTTTTCCCCTTTTCTTTTCTTTCTAGTTGTCACAACCAGATGCTGGAGTTCAGGAGCCAGACGCCACCGTCGATGACGACCCCTACTCTGGAGGTGCCTACTACTACGTGCAGGCCGCCGCCGACGACCAGGAGTAGTTTAGGAGGATCCCAGGCAGGAGGCCTGCGCCTCTTTCGATATGTATCCCAGTTTGTGCTAGCCATCTTATGGCAACTTGTTTAACTTATGTCTGTACTCAGATATTGTTGCTTCCGCTGACTCGTCTATGATCGAGCACTTGTATTCGAGCCCTCGAGGCCCCTGGCTAGTATTATGATGCTTGTATGACTTATTTTACTTTTAGAGTTGTGTTGTGATATCTTCCCGTGAGTCCCTGATCTTGATCGTACACGTTTGCGTGTATGATTAGTGTACGATTGAATCGAGGGCGTCACAGTGGTTTAGTAAAAGCAATTGCGAGCGTTCAGCGACAAGCATGATGTAACTCGACAACAATTTAAGTAGTGCAACAGATACATAACAGTAGTCAGTTAAGACATACAGATCCATACACAGAGTCGGGTACATGCGGACAGCATAATGGCGCAAATTAAAAGCTAGACATACTAGGCGGCGCGCAGGCACGCGGTAAGGAAGTACACAACGAGACATAGCAAGGGCTACATCAACGTCGGGGAAAACCACTGAAATGGGGTAACTGCGAGTGCGGACGATGAATGTTCGTCGCGGAAGGATCCTGCGCTCCATGTGCACTCTGATGCAGAACCCGGTCTCGAGCTGTAAGAAGAGGTCCACGTGCAGGTGTGTGACCTCCAACAGCAGGCCAATCAATACCAGCATATATCTGAGTCCTGCGCGGATAAAGGATGTGCTCCGGATGTATCCCTGCACGAATAGCGGGTAGCAACTGCGTCATAGCATCGTAGAGACGTGCTTGAGTGGCAACCAACTCGACGGCAAGAGCCCGAACAGTGCGATCTAGAGCCTGAGTGCACTGAATCAGAACGCGCGGGTCGTAGCGATGAGGCTCGTGCGGGGCACAAATAGCTGTGTAGTATCCAGTAGCATCTCTAGCAGGGGCATAAGGAATGTATCGGAACTCAGAGTCATCCAAGATATCACTGAACTCTCCTCGGAGACGTGCGACAGCAGAGTAGGCGGCATCATGGACTGCCATCTCAATCATCACGCCGATACCATGAAAAAGGTGCAGCTCAGTGTCTGAGTCATCTTGATGATCATAGATACGAACATCAGCATGGTACTGCTCCTGGTTGAACTCGCGGTAATCCTCGTAGACCATGTACTCGGGGTACCAGCGGTACCCAAGTCTGGTCATGAGAGCGATCAGGACAGCTGGAAAACCAGGGGCATCACGAGCCCAAGTTCGAAGCACAAGCTGTGTCGTAGGACGTGGTGGAAACAGACGATCCATCTGAAAGAGAGGAAATTCAGGATTGTCAAACGACAATGAGAAGTTTAACACAACTTGAAGAGAAAGGTTAAACAAAACAATGGAAAGGAAAATGATTATCAGACTAATTAGATCAATGGTAAGGAAGTAAGCACAGATATCCAGCTCTCCGGGTAGACAGGATTTACGAGATCCTAAGTGTCGGCGTTAGTAAATTCACTTAACCCGAATAGAAGAGAGATCAGAGTCCCAGAGTATAGACGAGGAATAAAAGATCCTAATACGACCCAATTGGCAATGTGGGCTCGTAAGCCACACAACCAATTTAGTAAAATAGTTTTTCGGTTTCTAGACTCAACTTTCGACCAAGGAATTTGGAAGGGGCTTCCTACAGGCAGTCGGCTCTGATAACAACTTGTGGCGCCCCTGACTCAATCATGCACTAATCATACACGCAAACATGCATGATCAAGCACAGGGACTCACGGGAAGATATCACAACACAACTCTAACACAAATAAACGGAGATCCACAATATTACAGACCAGGGATCACGAGGATCCGAATACATAAGTCAGTCATACAAATATTATCTGGGTACAGACATAGTTAGACAAGGTTTTGCCTTAAGAAGGCTAGCACAAACAACGACTCTAGATCGAAAGGCGAAGGCCTCCTGCCTGGGAGCCTCCGAACCTACTCCTGGTTGGCTGGCTCGATCCAGTAGTACGTGCCATCTGGACCCTCCTGGTAGTAAGCTCCTGCGGGGACATCTGGCTCCGGGGCTCCATCGTCTGATGTATCATCAAAGTGGGGTATGGGGAAATGTGACGCCCCCAACTCAATCATGCACTAATCATACATGCAAACATGCACGATCAAGCACAGGGACTCACGGGAAGATATCACAACACAACTCTAACACAAATAAACGGAGATCCACAATATTACAGACCAGGGATCCGAAGATCCGAATACATAAGTCAGTCATACAAATATTATCTGAGTACAGACATAGTTAGACAGGTTTTGCCTTAAGAAGGCTAGCACAAACAACGACTCTAGATCGAAAGGCGTTGGCCTCCTGCCTGGGAGCCTCCGATCCTACTCCTGGTCGGCTGGCTCGATCTAGTAGTAAGTGCCATCTGGACTCTCCTGGTAGTAAGCTCCGGCTGGGACGTCTGGCTCCTGGACTCCATCGTCTGATGTATTATCAAGGTGGGGTATGGGGAAAAGAGAAAGTAAAGCAACCGTGAGTACTCATCCGAAGTACTCAACAAGCAAGGATCTATACTACATATGCAACATTATCAATGGAGAAAGGCTGTATATGTGGACTGGGCTACAGAAATGCCAGAATAGAGAGAAGGCCTAGTCCTATCGAAGACTAGCATCTTCACGAAGCCATCATCTTGCAGCAATAGAAGAGAGTAGAATAGCATTTTATTAAGCAAACATGTTGAAGCAAGCCTAGAGATCCTTCCTCGACTCCCAGCGAGAAAACGATCCCGAAGCTTCAATTAATTAAACAAGTATCCAATTCAAGTAAAAGATCAGGATACACAAACTAAGCGTCCTTTACCGTAGGACCGGCTATCGATAGATTATTCATCCCTGCAGGGGTGCACTACTGTTACCCAACACGCTCGATCACCTCTGGCCGGACACACTTGCTGGGTAATGCCCGGCCTCGGGAGATCAACATGAAGCAGCGCTCTACCTAGGCTCAGCAGAGAGGTCAGCACGCCAGACTAACCTATGCACCCAGACGTCTTGGGCCATCGCCCTGGGCACCCTGCGCGTTGCGAGACTGGCCGGGGTGCAGGCGCGACACTGAACTCGTCAGTGAAGTATCGAGCCCAATCCCGACAATCAGCCCGCACGGTGAATCGTGACGTCTGACGAGCTTTCGGGAGAAACGTACATCGCAGAGGGCCCCATAACCATTATCCCGCGTGGTGGTAGTGTGTATAGGGCACGTCGACCCACTCAGATCACACTCCCAAATCCAATAGGCTCATTTAGTATCATGCGGGGACAATCAGAGTTTCTGAAGCTCCGCCACAGTATCACACTCGAGTGCCCTTCCGGCATACCCGACATCACAGATCCCCAGCGGGTACCCACCAGGGTGGACCCGCCTGTAACAAAGGTCAAAGTAACCGTGTGGTCAGAACATCAAGGGGGAAAAACCCGAGGAATCACCCTTGGAGGATTCCACTCGACGAAATCATCAGGGTGAACATATGAGGCATCACCCTCGAGGTTCACACTGAGGGGTTGCACGACAGAGTCGTATCGGAAGTGGTGAAGGAGGAATCACCCTCTATGACCACCACCAAATAGCTACACTGCAGAGTATTTATCAGGAGTGCGTTACGAGGTATCACCCTCGACACTCGATAGTAACAATGCAGAGTCGTACAACTAAGGGGGATGAAGTGATGTGTCGGTCTCTGGTCGACGATCGCATTGATCGAGTCGTCGATGATCAAGCAGGGGCAACAAGGGTAAGGTGGTGGGGTCACTGATGGTTCACTACCAACCTATACTAAATAGTTTAACATAGGCAGGTAAGGTAACATTAATAGGTTACAAAAGCAGGCTATGCATCAGGATAGGAGCATACATTAACAGTAGCAAAATCTAATGCAGGAAGGAGAAATGGAATGGGCGATATCTGGATGCTCAAGGGGGGGCTTGCCTGGTTGCTCTGGCAAGAGAGAGGGGTCGTCAACGGGCTGCTCGTCTGGAGTGTAGTCGTACTCAGCTGCGGCGTCGTCGGTCTCGGCGTCTATCGAGAGCGAAGGAGGGGGAGAGAAACAATAAATTCACGGCAATAATGCAAACAAGATGTATGACATGCCTAAATGGTATGCAGAGGTGTTCTACTGCCTAACTAAATGAGTTAGTTAATTTAGGAATTTATCCGGATATATTTAATTAAAGTTGGGCACTATTCATTTATCGAAATCGGTCCAAAAGTTCCATGTTCATCTAGCTAGGGGCATCTGACAGGAATACGGAGGACGTATTCGGGTTCGTATCGAAATTCTGAGCAAGTTTCATGTATAAAGTATTTTCATCGGAGTTACGGTTTATTTAATATGATTTTCTAAAGTTTTTATTAATTTCTGGAATTTAATTATTTATTTTAAATTCAACATTATCCGAAACAGTGTATGCTGATGTCAGCAGTCAACAGGGCGTTGACTTGGTCAAGCTGACAAGTGGGTCCCACCTGTCATACTCTGTCTATTTAATTAGGGATTAGCTAATTTAATTACTGTTTAATTAAACTAACTAATTGATTAGATTAATTTAATCAGATTTAATTAACTTAATTAATTCACTAATTAATTAATTAATTCATTTTTATTTTATTTTATTTTATAAAAACGTTCTGGGGCGTGGGGCCCCTAGTCAGTGGCACAGGGGCTTCGGCCCCACCTGGCAGTGGCCCAGGAGGCCACAGCGAGCGCAGGCGCGGCCAGGGGCGTGCCCAGGCGCTGGCCAGGCCGACGGGAAGCGGCAGGGCGCCGGCGCAGGGGGTGCAGGAGCGGGGCGAGGTCGACGCCGGCGGTGGGATGAAGGCGGGGCGATGCACGGATGGGCGCCAGGCGGAGCAGCGGCGGTGCGCGTGGGGAAGGAGGCCGCGGTGAGCGCGAGCTGAGCCCGAGGCGACGACGGCCTTGCACGGCAGCGAGAGGGGCGAGGCGGAGCGAGGTCAGCGAGCGCGGGCAGCGCGCGGCGTGCGCGAGCGCGGGCGGTGGACGGCGCGGGGAGCGCGTGTGTGTGGGCGCGGCGGCGATGCGAGCTGACGCGGGCGAGGCGAGGGCGCGTGCGGGCGCGAGGCCAGGCACGGCCAGCTGCGACGGTGAGCACGTGCGGGACGGTGCGGGCGCGCGGTGACCGAGGGGAGAAGGAGGGGGCGGGGCGACGGAGGCCGTGGCCTCACCGTTCGTTGCAGGGGAGAGGGGGCGGCGAGGCTCGGTGGAGCTCGTCGGGGGAGAGGACGAGGAGGACGGCGAGCGGCGTCGGGCGGCGGCGTCGAGCGCCGCGAGGCGCGGATGGAGCAGGCGCAGGGCAGCGCCCGATCCGGATCGGGAGGGGGGGGGGAACAGGGAAGCGGGGTGGGGGGTTAGGGTTTTGGGGGAAAGGGCCATATAGGCCAGGGGAGGTGCGGGGTGGGCCGGCTAGGCCATGGCCCAGTTGGGCCAGGGGGGTTTTCTTCTCCTTTTTATTTTTTGTTTTGCTTTCTTTTTGTCTTTTTCTTTTATTTATTCTTATTTTCTGTTTTGTAATTAGTTAGGCCTCAAAATGACTCTTACAAAATATGGCACTTGTTCCATTAAATGCTAGGCATTATCTACCACTGCCAAAAATTGGTTTGGAGACAATTGGATTTCACACAAATTTTATAATAAATAAAATGTATTAAACCTTGCTGTTTTGCTAAAGTTACAGCCACCTAATTATTTTATTAATTGTTCGTTACAATTTTAGAATAGTCTCTGTAATATTTGTTATTTATTGAACATTTTAGTTTCTATGTTGAACAACTTTTATTTTCCACTTTCATTTAAATTTGAATTTTTACTTAGGAGTTGAAATGCAATATGATGCAAATGATGATTTGGCACTGTTAAACATGCTGACTTGTCATTATCAGAAGTGTTTACTGTGGCTAATGACATGAGGTATTACAGGAAAAAGAAGTAACAAAGCAACCGTGAGTACTCATCTGAAGTACTCAGCAAGCAAGGATCCACACTACATATGCAACATTATCAAAGGGGAAAGGCTGTATATGTGGACTGGGCTACAGAAATGCCAGAATAGAGAGAAGGCCTAGTCCTATCGAAGACTAGCATCTTCAAACATCTTCATGAGCCACCATCTTGCAGCAATAGAAGAGAGTAGAATAGCATTTTATTAAGCAAACATGTTGAAGCAAGCCTAGAGATCCTTCCTCGACTCCCTGCGAGAAAGTGATCCCGAAGCTTCAATTAAGTAACAAGTATCCAGTTCAAGTAGTAGATCGGGATACACAAACTAAGCGTCCTTTACCGTAGGACCGGCTATCGATAGATTATTCTTCCCTGCAGGGGTGCACTACTGTTACCCAACATGCTCGATCACCTCTGGCCGGACACACTTGCTGGGTAATGCCTGGCCTCGGGAGATCAACACGAAGCAGCGCCCTACCTAGGCTCGGCAGAGAGGTCAGCACGCCGGACTAACCTATGCACCCAGAGGTCTTGGGCCATCGCCCTGGGCACCCTGCGCGTTGCGAGACTGGCCGGGGTGCAGGCGCGACACTGAACTCGTCAGTGAAGTATCCAGCCCAATCCTGACAATCAGCCCACACGGTGAACCATGATGTCTGAAGAGCTTTCGGGAGAAACGTACATCGCAGAGGGCCCCATAACCATTATCCCGCGTGGTGGTAGTGCGTATAGGGCACGACGACCCACTCAGATCACACACCCAAATCCAATAGGCTCAATTAGTATCACACGGGGACAATCAGAGTCTCTGAAGCTCCGCCACAATATCACACTCGAGTGCCCTTCCGGCACACCTGACATCATAGATCCCCAGCGGGTACCCATCAGGGTCGACCCGCCTGTAACAAAGGTCAAAGTAACCGTGTGGTCATAACATCAAGGGGGAAACCCCGAGGAATCACCCTCCGTGGATTCCGCTCGATGAAATCATTAGGGTGAACGTATGAGGCATCACCCTCGAGGTTCACACTGAGGGGATGCACGACAGAGTCGTATCGGAAGTGGAGAAGGAGGAATCACCCTCGATGACCACGACAGAACAGCTACACTGCAGAGTACTCATCAGGAGTGCGTTACGAGGTATCACCCTCGGCACTCGATAGTAACTAAGCAGAGTCGTACAACTAAGGGGGTGAAGTGATGTGTCGGTCGCTGATCGACGATCACATTGATCGAGTCGTCGACGATCAAGCAGGGGCAACAAGGGTAAGGTGGTGGGGGTCACTGATGGTTCACTACCAACCTATACTAAACAGTTTAACATAGGCGGTAAGGTAACAATAAACAGGTTACAAAAGCAGGCTATGCATCAAAATAGGAGCATACATTAACAGTAGCAAAATCTAATGCAAGCAGGAGAAATGGAATGGGTGATATTTGGATGCTCAAAGGGGGGGGGGCTTGCCTGGTTGCTCTGGCAAGAGAGAGGGGTCGTCAACGGGCTGCTCGTCTGTAGTGTAGTCGTACCCGGCTGCAACATCGTCGGTCTCGGCGTCTATCGAGAGAGAAGGAGGAGAGAGAAACAATAAATTCACGACAATAATGCAAACAATATGTATGACATGCCTAAATGATATGCCGGGGTGTTCTACTGCCTAACTAAATGAGTTAGTTAATTTAGGAATTTATCCGGATTTATTTAATTAAAGTTGGGCACTATTCATTTATCGAAATCGGTCTAAAAGTTCCATGTTCATCTAGCTAGGGGCATCTGACAGAAATACGGAGGGCGTATTCAGATTCGTATCAAAATTCTGAGCGACTTTCATATATAAATTATTTTCATCGGAGTTACGGTTTAATTTATATGATTTTCTAAAGTTTTAATCATTTTCTGAATTTAATTATTTATTTAAATTTGAATTATCCAGAATAGTGAATGATGACGTCAGCATGACCTAGGTGTGACGTCAGCAGGTCAACAGGGGCTGACCAGGGTCAAACCTGACATGTGGGGCCCACATGCCATACAGAGTGACATTAACAAAGGGTTTAAAATTAACTAATTGGGTTAATTAGTGGGTGGGCCCCAGTAGTCAGTGACTAATTAGTGAGTTAATTAACTAATCAATTAATTAACTAATTATTCTTTTTAATTCATTCGTTTAATGGGGTGGGACCCATATGTCATAGACACAGGGAGGCCACGTCAGCAGTTCACCTGGTCAACAGGTCAACTGGGGCCCAGGAGTCAGTGGCATTGGGCGGGGCCCACCCAGGCCAGGTCAGCGCTGGCCGGCGACACGTCGGAGTTAGCTCCGGTGAGCCAAACGCGGCGCGCGCGTCGGGCTCGGCTCGGGTTTTGCACACAGGGGGCTATTCGCGGCGCGGTTGCTTGCGTTCGACGCGGCTCGGCGTCGCGCGTCGAACGGTGGCGGTGCGGGGTGCTGGGGAGGCTGGAGTCGAGCGGCACGAGCTCGCCGGTGGCGGGGTGGTTCGGGCGTGCGATGGAGATGGGGCTATGGTGCGAGTTCGGGCAATCCAGAGAGCGGGGCGAGGCCTACGTGCACGCGCGAGCAAGACGGGCGCGAGCAAATGACCAAAAGGTCGTCGGAACGACGCCGGTGATGAGGTCCGCGGCGGTGGGCTCGGGCTATGGTGGAGCGAGTGCTACGGGTGGCTAGAGGGGGCAGGGGAGGGCGCGTTCGGCGCAGGGGCTCACCGGCGTTGCAGAGAAGGCCCGGGGAAGAACGGAGGAGCTCGGGGCGGCGCGAATCGAAGCGGCGATCGTCGGCGGCCGTAGGGGAAGAAGGTGAAGCAGGCCGGTGATGCAGAGCTCCCGGGGCTCGGGCTTGTGGTCGAGGAGGACGGGCTCGTCGTGGCGGAGCTTCTGGACAGGCTACGGAGGCGAGAGGTGGGTTGTGGCCGCGGCTAGCCAGCGTCCATGGCGGCGGCGGCGGCATTCGGCTGCGACGGGGGAGCGAGGGAGATGGCGAGTGGAGTAGCTAGGGTTCGTCCGCGGGGTTGGGGATGGGCGCTTATAGGCGTCCGCGGCGCGCGGGTGGCCGCTGTCGATCGGGGACGAGGGGGGGGGCGGTGCGTGCGCGCGTGTGCGTTCGACAGCGAGGGCGAGGAGCAGTGCGGGAGGTGGGGGACGGCTCCAGGTGGGCTGGGCCGGCACTGTAGCGGTAGGCTCGAGTGCACAGTAGCGCCTTTAGGCCTTTTCTATTTTCTCTTTTTCTGTTTCTTTTCTTTTCTGTTTGCTAAATGTTTGGACACTAAATGAATTTTGTAAAAAGTGTGACCTAGTCTATAAATCACAGTGCATTATACCCTAACACCAAAAACTAGTTTGGGCAAAACATAATTTCATATTTAATTTAGATCAAATAAAAGGCTATTAATTATTGTTTTCAGCCACTGTTAGAGGATGTTTGAGTTACTTATTTAATTTATTAAATGTGGGTTACAATTTTAGAATAGTCTCTGGAATATTTGTTATTTATTGAACATTTTAGTTTCTGTTTTGAATAACTTTTATTTTCCACTTTGAATTTAATTGGAGTTTGAACTAGGAGTTTGAAATGCAATATGATGCAAATGATGATTATGCACTGTTAATCATACTGACTTGTCATTATCAAAAGTGATTACTATGGCTAATGACATGGGGTGTTACACAGGGGTACTAGGGTTACACATGGTCGGTTACAACAAGGGAAATAAACATGTCGAATCTTCTATCTTAACTTGGAGGACACACCAAGACTTCGAGGGTTTCCTGTCCGGACACGGAGTCGCCTTGTAGCTCGACCTTGTAGTAGTCATACAACGGCCCACCTATCCAGCCCATAAGAGGTAGGCCGGCAGCCCGAGGACCCCCTAGTCCAGGACTCCCTCAGTAGCCCCCGAACTAGCCTCCAACGCGGGCGTATTGTAACTCCTGAATCTGTTGTCTCCGGCTTGCGGGCGAGTTCTTATCTCCCAGTGTGTTCGGAATAATCTTCCTCGGTCGAATCTCCAAAAAACCCGTTTGGTCGAGTTCGGTCATGCACTTAATTAGGTGGTATCCGGAATCCGGATTATCGGTCTTACTTAGCCTCGAAGGCCAACCACTCGAGCGTGAACAATGCCTTCGCCTGACAACTTTCGACGAAGGGTCACGTCCGGTCATAAAACACCAAACCGTTGTGAGCACTTGATGCGCGGTTCGAGGCAGCCCCTTCATAGGCATGTCTTATCGAGGTGGGGATCGTGCCCTGCCTTTTAGGGGATATGATCAATGGTTTCGATCATCCCACTCGCGCATAACGTTACGAGTATATCGGGAAGTGGGGAGGCCTGCGGCGCAGTAAAAGGACCTTTAGCATTTCGGCAACCTATAAAAGGGGAATGGCCACTGCTATCGGTGTACGCCTTCTCCTTCCTATCGCCATCACTTTCCCAATCTTCGGAGCTCCAGCACCCCGTGCCATTCTTCCAAAGAGAATCCCTTCAAGCCACCCCTCACTCTAGCCATGGCCGGATCTGGTGCCAAAGGCAAATGGGAGGCCTCCACCGCCACCAATGACTACAATGAGGATCTGAAGTGCGCCGGCTACCTCTCGGCCAACATCGCTCACCGGGCCCCAGAGGAGGGCCATGCCGTCCCCACGCCTCGACCAGCGCGAGAGGGTGGTGTTCGTACCTCACTTCATCCAGGGACTGGGCTTCCCGCTCCACCCCTTCGTCAGGGGGCTGATGTTCTACGTGCCGGATTTCCATGATCTGGCCCCGAACTCCTTCCTCCACATCTCGGCCTTCATCATCATCTGCGAGGCCTTCTTGCGGATCCGGCCGCACTTCGGCTTGTGGTTGAAGATATTCAACGTCAAGCCGAAGATAGTCGACGGCCAACAGGCGGACTGTGGCGGGGCAATGATCAGCAAGCTCACCCGGGTCGAGTGGCCGGAGGGCACGTTCATTGATACTGTCAAAGTTTGGAAGAAGGAGTGGTTCTATATCACAGAACCACGAGATGCGGCCTGGACAGCGGCTCCCGAATTCAGATCCGGACCCCCGGCGAGGCTAACCTCGTGGACGAAGAAGGGTCTTGACTGGGGGTCCACCATGGAGGTGGAGGCGTTGCAGAAGCGCGTCTCCAACATGATAAAGGCGGGCGCCAAGCTGACCAACGTGGTTCAGGTGATGCTCTATGGCCGCCTCCTCGATGCTAACAAAGGGCCACCCCAATGTGGTCTTACAAGTGATTGCTTGTATCTACGTTGGTATTTCCCCGAAGAGGAGAGGATGATGCAGCACAACAACGGTAAGTATTTCCCTCAGTTATGAAACCAAGGTTATCAATCCAGAAGGAGAACCAAGCAACACTATGTAAACAGCACCTGCACACAAATAACAAATACTTGCAACCCAACGCGTAACAGGGGTTGTCAATCCCTCCTCGGTATTCAGACAGATAAAATTGTATGAGATTTGATAAATAGACCTGACACAAAATAAAATAAAGAAAGAAAAGTACAGCAAGGTATTCTTGGGTTTTTGGAATAGTAGATCTGAAAATAATATGATAGGAAATAGACCCGGGGGCCGTAGATTTCACTAGTGGCTTCTCTCGAGAAAATAGCGTACGGTGGGTAGACAAATTACTGTTGGGCAATTGATAGAAAATCAAATAATCATGACGATATCCAAGGCAATGATCCTGTATATAGGCAACACGTCCAAGATTAGTAGACCGACTCCTGCCTGCATCTACTACTATTACTCCACACATCGACCGCTATCCAGCATGCATCTAGTGTATTAAGTTCATGGAAAAATGGAGTAATGCAATAAGAACGATGTCATGATGTAGTCAAGATCTATTCATGTAGGAATAGACCCCATCTTTTTATCCTTAGTAGCAACGATACATGCGTGTCACTTCTCCTTGTGTCACTGAGACTAAGCACCGCAAGATCGAACCCATCACAAAGCACCTCTTCCCATTGCAAGAAAAATCAATCTAGTTGGCCAAACCAAACCAAAGTTTCGGAGAAGAAATACGAGGCTATAAAGATCATGCATAAAAGAGTTCAGAGAAGACTCAAATAATATTCATAGATAGACCTGATCATAAACTCGCAATTCATCGGATCCCAACAAACACACCGCAAAAAGTCATTACATCAAATAGATCTCCAAGAATATCGAGGAGAACATTGTATTGAAGATCAAAGAGAGAGAAGAAGCCATCTAGCTACTGCCTACGGACCCGTAGGTCTGTGATAAACTAGTCACGCATCATCGGAGGAGCACCAATGAGGATGATGAACCCCTCCGTGATTGTTTCCCCCTCCGGCAAAGTGCCGGAAAAGGGCTCTAGATTGGATCTCGTGGTTTTGGAACTTGTGGCGGCTGGAATTGTTTTTCGTCGACTCTTCTAGGGTTTTCGGAATATCTAGGTATTTATAAAGCAGAGAGGCAGTGGAGAGGACACCTATGGGCCCCACTACCCACCAGGGCGCGCTAGGGGCCTCTGGCGCGCCCTGGTGCCTTGTGGGCCCCACAGGCCTCCCCTCCTGTACTTCCTTGGCTCCCAAGTTGTCTTCTGGGCAGAAAAAAATCTCCAAAAAGTTTTGTTGCGTTTGGACTCCATTTGATATGGATATTCTGCGAAGTAAAAAAACAAGCAAAAAATAGCAACTGGCACTGGGCACTATGTCAATAGGTTAGTCCCAAAAATGATATAAAGTTGCTAGTAAATGAATGTAAAACATCGAAGAATGATAATATAACAGCATGGAACAATCAAAAATTATAGATATGTTGGAGACATATCAACAAGCTCAAGGATCCGGCCATCGGACAATACTTCTACGACACCACCCACGACAAGCTGTGGAATGTGTTGTTTAAGCCTCAAAAGATGTGGCCGGCCAAGGAGGAAGACATCGGCCTCGACGCAGCGCACCCCCCAAAGGAGGTAACAAAGTTCTTGTTCGTTCTAAGTTCGGATGTTCGCATTCCAGGAGATTTATCCTCCATTCTTTTACTTCCGCAAGGTTGGCTCGAGAAGGCCAAGAAGATCAGTAGTCCGGCCCTGCTGCCCAAAGACCCCCGGCAGCTCTGCTAGAGGAGATGCTAACAGTGGCGTCGTACAAGGTGCCGGAGAAGAAGGAAAAGAAGAAGAAGAAGAAGAAAGAAGCGCCGGAGGCCAGGGAAGGCCTCTGCCCAAGGGGACATCTGGACAACAAGTCCGGAGACACCCTGGCTCCCTTCACTCAAGAGGGGGAGCAGGAAGAGGACAAGGAGGAGAGCGACTCTTCCCATTCCAAGAAGAGGGTGGCGTCTGATGACGCCGAGGAGGAGCAGCCTCCTCATGCCCTGAAGAAACAGTGCATGCCCAAGCTGGTCCTGCCTGACGACAGCTCGGATTCCGATGAGGAGTCCATAGCGTCCGAAGAGGTTCCGGAGAGGAACCCCAGGGTCAAGCCCCCTGCCGAGAGGTATGGATTCTAATATTGTCCAAGCGTTTGTTTCATTAATCTTTTGTTGATAACACATGTGCATCTCATATTACAGCCCACCGCGCGCCCACCCCGCTGACCAAACCTTAGAGGGGACTTCTCCGCCAGCCGAACTGGCGAGAGTGGGTCTGCATCGTGCTCTACGTCTCCCCTGGTCACCCGGGAGACCGGGGAGGTGCTGTCCCAAAGGACCCCCCCCGGCCCGGACACGGGAGGTGGTGGTGACGAGCTCATGGCCGAGGCTAACACCTCGGTCGCTGAAGACCAGGAGGATGGATCCCTCCTGATGAACAAAGATGGGGAGCTCGGCCAGTCCGAGCCCTCCCAAAAGACAATCCTGGAGCCCCCGAGGCCCTCGGAGGTGTCAATTCCACCCTCTATTGAGGGGGGAGCCGGGGCCCCGCCGCCAGCGCCAAACACCAACGATCAGGCTGCGGCAGGGTGGCTGGATGGGATGGAGGAGGTGGTGAACAACTCCTCCATCGTTGCAGAACACCACGCCCTAATGGGCGTGGTTTTACTTAGTATTCGGTCCGTTAACAGCGGACTGAAGGAAGCCTTCGGTGGCCTCCTGACGGGCTTCGAGGTAAGCCATGTAATATTCTTTCCATAGAGCGGATTTGGCTAACAAAGATTCAGCAGTCCTTGTATATAGCAGCCCCCAAGACTCTGTTAGGATTGACAAACCTGACGGAGGATAAAAAATAATTGAATCAAGAGTTAAAATAATGTGATTCATTTGGTATTGCAGGCCTCATCCTTGGCAGCGGCTGCTAATGCCGCGGCATTGGATGAGATGAATCCGAAGCTCAAGAGATCCGATGAGGAGCTCAACCTTGTCAACAAGCGGTTCGGCGAAGCGTAAGGTTAGCCCAATTGAGATTTTACAGTCCTCATGTCGAGCAAAATGTTCGGGATTATTCCTAAGCAGGAGATGCTTAATTATGTTTGCAGCTGTCGCCGCAGAGGTCGAGGGCCTCAAGGCCGAGCTGATGAAGGCCAAGGAGGAAGCGGCCAAACAGAAGGCGGCGGCCGAGAAGGCGGCCGTCAAACTCAAGACGGTGAATGATACGTCTCCAACGTATCTATAATTTATGAAGTATTGATGCCATGTTTACAACAATTTTATATGGTTTTGGTATGATTTGAATGGAACTAACCCGGATTGATGCTGTTTTCAGCAGAACTACCGTGGTGTTGTTTTTTGTGCAGAAATGAAAGTTCTCCAAATGAGCTGAAACTTTTTGACGATTTTTTTGGAACAAAAGAGGCATTAGAAGCTTCGTGGGGGGCCAGAAGGGGAAGGAGGTGGACACCACCCACCAGGGCGCGCCAGGGGCCTTGCCCATGTGCTGGTGGGTGGTGGGCCTCTCGAAGCCCATCTTCGTGTGAAACCGACACCAAAAAATCCTATAAATACTGAAACCCCCAGAAATAAGCCTAGATCAGAAGTTCTGCCACCTCAAGCCTCTGTAGCCATGAAAAACCAATCTGGACCCTGTTCTGGCACCCTGCCGGAGGGGGAAATCATCACTGGTGTCCATCTTCATCATCCCGGCGGCCACCATGATGAGGAGGGAGTAGTCCACCCTCGGGGTTGAGGGTTTGTACCAGTAGCTATGTGTTCAATCTCTCTCTCTCTCTCGTGTTCTTGAGTTGGCACGATCTTAATGTATCGCGAGCTTTGTTAATATAGTTGGATCATATGGTGTGTTCCCTCTCTATCTTGTTGTGATGAATTGAGTTTTCCCTTTGAGATTTCATTTTTATCGGATTGAATACTTTGTTGGATTTAAGAGCACTTGATCTATGTCTTGGCACTCAACTCGCGGATTCCCGAGGTGACATTGGGGTAATCTATGCATAGGGGTTGATGCACGTTTTCGTCCTTGTTTCTCCGGTAGAAATCTTGGGGCACTCTTTGAGGTTCTTTGTGTTGGATTGAGTATTATGAATCTGAAATTGTTTGATGCATGTCGTATAATCAACTCACATATACTCGTGGTGACATTGGAGTATCTAGGTGACATTAGAGTTGGTTGATGTGTATCATATGGTGTTATTTTAGTACGAACTCTTGGGTTGTTTGTGACACTTATAGGGATAGCTCGATAGATCGATCGGAAAGGATAACTTTGAGGTAGTTTCGTACCCTACAAACAATTTCTTCTTATGTTCTCCGCTAGATAAGAACTTTGGAGTGATCCTTCATCGCATGTTGAGGGATGGTTATATGATCCAATTATATTAGCATTGTTGAGAGATTGCACTAGCGAAAGTACGGACCCTAGGCCTCATTTTGAAACATTACAATACCGTTTGTGCTCACTTTTGTTACTTGCTACCTTGCTGTTTTTTATTGTTCCTATTACAAAAATCAATATCTACTATCATTAGTACACTTGTATCACCATCTCTTCGCTGAACTAGTGCACCTATACAATTTACCATTGTATTTGGTGTGTTGGGGACACAAGAGACTCTTTGTTATTTGGTTGCAGGGTTGTTTGAGAGAGACCATCTTCATCCTACGCCTCCCACGGATTGATAAACCTTAGGTCATCCACTTGAGGGAAATTTGCTACTGTCCTACAAAACTCTGCGCTTGGAGGCCCAACACGAGTCTACAAGAACAAGTTGTGTAGTAGACATCAGTGAAAACCGTGAGTGGGAGGCATGAGGCCTGAGTGGCCGATGTGTAGCAGGAGCTCAAGGATGCCATCACTAAATGTGAGGACCTTGAGCAAAAGAATAAGGATCAGTCCTCTGAGCTATCCAGGGTCAAGCAGAAGTTCCAGGAGGCAAGGACGGAGATGCGGGGCGCCCGAGAACAACTCCGCCAAGTGAAGCAGATTGCTGATGGTAAGCCGTATTTACTGCAGAGTGTCTTTGGCGACAACAAGTTTGCGTTGCTCACATGGGTCTGGCGTTCCTCAGGCGCGTTTGCGGAGCTCCCGAGGAGTGCGGCTGATGCGGCGAGGCACTATGCGGCTCGGGAGGGTAACATCGAACACAAGCTATTATGGGCGCAGTTCTAGGCACCTGAACACCCTCCCCTCCTGAGCAACTAGATGAAGCAGCTGATGGAGCTGCATCGGATGGCTGAGCCAGCCATGAAGGACCTGTGTCCGGCTGTGGCCCGCAGAGCCAATACCGAGCAGTTACTTTGGCCTAGTGCAGAAGTTGCGCAACGCACCCTCCCGGGTTGATGCCGTGAAGTGCTCCGCGTGCATCGAAGGAGCTCGGATGGCCTTCGCGAAGACCATGGTGCACTGGCCTAAGATCAAGCCAGTAGAGATGGCCACCAGTCCCCCGCCTGCTGGAAAGGAGCATCGTCGTCCCGAGCAGTATTTCCCCATTGTTATGGATGGTGCTCAGGCGATAGAGGACCAGTGTCCTAAAGATGTAATCCTTGACTGAAATATCATGTATTGAATGACAATCAAACCCTTTGCTTTATAATGGGGCCCTTTGTATGGTTTATCAGACGTGAATGTATGTTGATTTTAGTTTGACTATTATGCGGCCGTTTTGAATCTGAAAGTTACCAGTCGTCGGCTTCAACCCCCATGTAGATACTACGAGGGGTATTCCGTCCCCGCACTGTTACCCTTAGCCGATGTCTCAGTGCCCAGAGGCGGTAGTGCGTGAGAGAAACTAGGCAATCGGACTATGCGGTTTTATTACCTTCACTTGGCCATAGGAGCTTGACTGCGTGGGCTAGTGACTAGCCCCCAGTGTTTTGTGATGTTTGGGAAAGCCAAGCCATATGTCTTTTATCACATGGTTTGTGCAAAGACAAACCCTTCGTATAACACGGGGTAATCGCTATCGATTTTGAGTTTAACACTTGTCATCGCATCGCCGACCAGTTCTCGCCTATTATGACAATCAGTTTTCGGCTTTCTCCACTGAGGTACTTTAACTAGGCTAGCCAGAAGTACAATCGCAGTGGTTCTCCCTTTACCTTCTTAGCCGAATGTGCGAAACGTAAGAAGGTAAACACAGGAGCCGGGCAACCCAACTATTGACCCAAGACATAATTCGGAACTGATGCATATAGTGCAATATCCGAGACGCCGAACACATAAAGAGAGAGTAGTGCCAGACTTCATGCGTAGGGCGGGTAGTAAAACTGAGCCCTCGGTCTATTAGCCGATTGCATTGTAGAAAAAATGTGTGCCGAGCTAGTCGAAGAGCGGAAAAAAAGAAAAAGGGCGATATAAATGACTGCCAGAATACCCTAAAAGGTGGTCTTTATTTCCAATGAGCTCGGGACGTCTATCCATATAATTCGAACTGCCAAGGCATCCGTTACAGGTACTTTATATAAAAATGGAAAGTTTTTACAGATGAAAGGTTTACACAGGGCCTTGATGCATGGGTTGAAGCTTCTATTGTGCCCTGCTGCACGTCTGCGCCTTTGCTTCTGCTGGGGGGGGGGGGAGAACTCCATGGAGAGGGCGGAGAAATCGGCGGACATGCCCTTGACTAGGAGCCTGGAGAGGTAGCCGTGCTGTTCTAGCTTAATGTTGGATAGGTCCTGAATGGTACCTGTTGTCATCCGAAGATGGGTGTGACCATGGTTCAGTTAAGCTGGACACCTGGCATTTTAGTTTAGTTTAGGCCCCACGGTAGCCCATGGTATCTTGAGTGCAAAATTGTGCTGGCGAGCACGTAGTGTGCGACCGGGGTGGGCATGCCGTGGGTGTCGTATCCCTATTTATGTTGAACATAGGGAGGCTCCCTGAACGGGGATAGGGCTCGAGCCCGTTTACCTGCTTCTCAGGCCTTGATAGCGGGCTGGTACTTTGGCCCTTCGACACCGGTTTGGTCTTCGGCTGCCAGAGCTGCGGTTTGTTCCTCTGTCTTGAGTGAGTGCTCCGTATTGCCGTTGACCATGATGAAGCCCTTGGGTCTAGGCATTTTTAATTTGAGGTATGCGTAATGGGGGACAGTGTTGAAACGGGCAAATGTTGTTCGGCCAAGGAGGGCGTGGTAGCCGCTACGAAAGGGGACAATGTCGAAGATCAAGTCTTCGCTGCGAAAGTTGTTCGGCGAGCGGAACACTACTTCCAGAGTCAGGGTGCCCGAGCAGCGGGCCTCTATGGCTGGGATTACCCCTTTGAAGGTAGTGTTACCGGGCTTGATTCTTGACGGGTCAATGCCCATTTTCCTCATGGTATCTACGTAGATCAGATTGAGGCTATTGCCTCCATCCATGAGGACTCTAGTGAGGTGGTACCCATCGATAATGGGGTCGAGAACCAGGGCCGCCGATCCTCCATGACGGATACTGGTCGGATGGTCTCTGCGGTCGAAGGTGATCGGACGTGCCGACCATGGGTTAAATTTCAGGGCTACACGCTCTACGGCGTAGACGTCCCGAAGTGCACGTTTCCTCTCCTTCTTGGGTATATGGGTGGCGTAGATCATACTCACCGTCTTTACCTCAGGAGGGAATTGTTTTTGGCCTCCATTGTTCGGCCTACGAGGTTCCTCATCTTTCTCGCTGCGGGGGGCTTTTGCCTGAATCTTCGGCCGTGAGCTTGCCGGCCTGTTTTATTACCCAACAGTTACGGTTGGTGTGGTTGGCGGGCTTGTCAGAGGTGCCAGGGATCTGGCAAGGACTGTCCAAGATTGTGTCCAACTTGGTGGGTCCATCCTCATTGCCTTTAGAGGGCTTTTTCCATGCTCCTGATTTGGGGTTGCGGAATCCGGCATTCATTGCCGTGTCTTCGGCTTAACCGCCATTTTGACGACGCTTATTCTTGTTGCGCCGTGGTTTCCCGTTTCCGTCCCGGACTTCTGAGGTGCCGGGGTTGCTACTTCTTGAGCTTGCGTTGATTTTTCCCTTGAAGAGGAAAGGGTGATGCAGCAAAGTAGAGATAAGTATGTCCCTCAGTTAAGAACCAAGGTATCAATCCAGTAGGAGGCACAAGCAAGTCCCCAATATATGCACCTGCACAAACTAACAAACACTTGCACACAACACGAAAAAGGGGTTGTCAATCCCTTCACGGTCACGAATAAGAGTGAGATCTAATAGAGATAGGTATAAAAGATAAATAAAAGAGTAAACTAAAGTAAATATAAATAAATTGCAGCAAGGTATTTTTGGGTTTTTTGGTTTATAGATCTGAAAATATATGATGGAAAATAGACCCGGGGGCCATAGGTTTCACTAGAGGCTTCTCTCTTGAAGAAAACATACGGTGGGTAAACAAATTACTATTGAGCAATTGATAGAAAAGTGCATAATTATGAAGACATCTAAGGCAATGATCATGAATATAGGCATCACGTCTGTGACAAGTAGACCGAAACGATTTTGCATCTACTATCATTACTCCACACATCGACCGACTCCTGCCTGCATCTAGAGTATTAAGTTCATAAGAACAAAGTAACGCCTTAAGCAAGATGACATGATGTAGAGGGATAAACTCAAGCAATATGATATAAACCCCATCTTTTTATCCTTAATGGAAACAATACAATACGTGCCTTGCTACCCCTTCTGTCACTGGGTGAGGACACCGCAAGATTGAACCCATCACAAAGCACCTCTCCCATTGCAAGAAAAACCAATCTAGTTGGCCAAACCAAATCGATAGATCGGAGAGAAATACAAAGCTATCTCAATCATGCATAAAAGAGTTCAGAGAAGACTCAAATAATATTCATAGATAACCTGATCATAAATCCACAATTCATCGGATCTCAATAAACGCACCGCAAAAGAAGATTACATCGAATAGATCTCCAAGAACATCAAGGAGAACATTGTATTGAATATCAAAGAGAGAGAAGAAGCCATCTAGCTACTAGCTATGGACCCGTAGGTCTGTGGTAAACTACTCACACATCATCGGAAGGGCAGCAAGGTTGGTGTAGAGGTCCTCCGTGATTGAATCCCCCTCCGGTGGAGTGCTGGAAAAGGCCCCAAGATGGGATCTCACGGGAACAGAGGCTTGCGGCGGCGGAAAAGTATTTTTGGTGTGCCCTCTGGTATAGGGGGAATATTTGAGAATATATAGTGGAAGAATTAGGATTGGAAGCCCCTACGGCTTGTGGCCTCCCCGTAGGGCTTCTGGCCTCCTCTCCAAGTCTCGTGGGTTTCTTCTAGTCCAAGAAAAATCAATGTAAAGTTTTATTCCGTTTGGACTCCGTTTGGTATTCCTTTTATGTAAAAGTAAAAAACAGAAACTGGCACTGGGCACTAGGTTAATAAGTTAGTCCCAAAAATAATATAAAATAGCAATTAATGAATATAAAACATCCAAAATAGATAATATAATAGCATGGAACAATAAAAAATTATAGATACGTTGGATACGTATCAAGCATCCCCAAGCTTAATTCCTGCTCGTCCTCGAGTAGGTAAATGATAAAAACAGAATTTTTGATGTGAAATGCTACCTAGCATATTTATCAATGCAATTTTCTTTATTGTGGCATGAATATTCAGATCCATAAGATTCAAAACAAAAGTTTAATATTGACATAAAAACAATAATACTTCAAACATACTAATAAAGTAATCATGTCTTCTCAAAATAACATGGCCAAAGAAAGTTATCCCTACAAAATCATATAGTCTGGCTATGCTCCATCTTCATCACACAAAGTATTTCATCATGCACAACCCCGATGACAAGCCAAGCAATTGTTTCATACTTTTAATGTTCTCAAGCTTTTTCAACTTTCACGCAATACCTGAGCGTGAGCCATGGATATAGCACTATAGGTGGAATAGAGTATGGTGGAGGTTGTGAGGAGAAGACAAAAAGGAGAAAGTCTCACATCAACTAGGCAAATTAATGGGCTATGGAGATGCCCATCAATTGATATCGATGCAAGTGAGTATGGATTGCCATGCAACAGATGCACTAGAGCTATAAGTGTATGAAAGCTCAAAAAGAAACTAAGTGGGTGTGCATCCAACTTGGTTGCTCATGAAGACCTAGGGCAATTTTGAGGAACCCATAATTGGAATATACAAGCCAAGTTCTATAATTAAAAATTCCCACTAGTATATGAAAGTGATATAATAGGAGACTCTCTATCATGAAGAACATGTTGCTACTTTGAAGTACAAGCGTGGAAAAAGGATAGTAACATGGTCCCTTCTCTCTTTTTCTTTCATTTTTTTGTTTGGGCTATTTGGCCTTTTTTTATTTTGGGCTATTTGGCCTCTTTTTATTTTATTTAAATCCAGAGTCTCATCCCAACTTGTGAGGGAATCATAGCCTCCATCATCCTTTCCTCACATGGGACAATGCTCTAATAATGATGATCATCACACTTTTATTTACTTACAACTCAAGAATTACAACTCGATACTAGAACAAAATATGACCTTATGAATGCCTCCGGCGGTGTACCGGCATGTGCAATGATCAAGAGTGACATGTATAAAAAAATATGAACGGTGGCCAAGCCACAACTACTATGCCAACTATATGATCATGCAAAGCAATATGACAATGATGGTGCGTGTCATAATAAACGAAACAGTCAAAGTTGCATGGCAATATATATCGGAATGGCTATGGAAATGCCATAATAGGTAGGTATGGTGGCTGTTTTTAGGAAGGGTATATGGTGGGTTTAATGTACCGGCGAAAGTTGCGCGGTACTAGAGAGGCTAGCAATGGTGGAAGGGTGAGAGTGCGTATAATCCATGGACTCAACATTAGTCATAAAGAACTCACATACTTATTGCAAAAATTTATTAGCCATCAAAGCAAAGTACTAATACGCATGATCCTAGGGGGATAGATTGGTAGGAAAAGACCATCGCTCGTCCCTGACCGCCACTCATAAGGAAGACGATCAAAAAATAAATCATGCTCCGACTTCATCACATAACGGTTCACCATACGTGCATGCTTCGGGAATCATAAACTTTAACACAAGTATTTCTACTAATCCACAATTACTCACTAGCATGACTCTAATATCACCATCTTTATATCTCAAAACAAATGCAAGGAATCAAACTTCTCATATTATTCAATGCTTTTATATGAAAGTTTTTATTATATCCCTCTTGGATGCCCATCATATTAGGACTAAATTCATAACCTAAGAAAATTACCATGCTGTTTAAAGACTCTCAAAATAATATAAGTGAAGTATGAGAGTTCATCAATTTCTACAAAATAAAACCACAGTCGTGCTCTAAAAAGATATAAGTGAAGCACTAGAGCAACGACCTAGCTCAAAAGATATAAGTGAAGCACATAGAGTATTCTAATAAATTCACGATTAGTGTGTGTCCCTCTAAAAAGGTGTGTACAGAAAGGATGATTGTGGAAAACTAAAAAGCAAAGACTCATATCATACAAGACGCTCCAAGCAAAACACATATCATGTGGTGAATAAAAATATAACCTCAAGTAAATTTACCGATGGATTGAAGACAAAAGAGGGGATGCCATCCGGGGCATCCCCAAACTTAGATGCTTGGTTGTCCTTGAATATTACCTTGGGGTGCCTTGGGCATCCCCAAGCTTAGGCTCTTGCCACTCCTTATTCCGTTGTCCATAAAAATTTACCGAAAACTTGAAAACTTCACAACACAAAACTCAACAGAAAACTCGTAAGATCCGTTAGTATAATAAAATAAATCACCACTTTAGGTACTGTTGTGAACTCATTCTAAATTTATATTGGTGTTATATATACTGTATTCCAACTTCTCCATGGTTCATACCCCCCGATACTACCCATAGATTCATCAAAATAAGCAAACAACACATAGAAAACAGAATATGTCAAAAACAGAAGAGTCTGTAGTAACCAGAATATTAGTCATACTTCTCTAACTCAAAAATTCTAAAAAAAATGGAGAACAGAGGCAATTCATATATCAATCTTGTGTAAAAAATTCAGAATTTTTCCATGCTCCAGTGAATTTAAACAATTCTGTTACTGGACACAAAAGTTTCTGTTTTTGAGCAAAACCAAATCAACGATATACCAAAGCATCCCAAAGGTCTTGCTTGGTTCAAACACTAATTAAAACACTAAAACACAATTATTACCAAGGTAATAATGTGTATTTATTTTAAAACAGGAACAAAAACAAAAAAAACACAAAATAAAAAATTGGGTTGCCTCCCAACAAGCGCTATTGTTTAACGCCCCTAGCTAGGCATAAAACATAGATCTAGGTATTGTCATCTTTGGTATTTAATTATTTAATTGCACATTTATATCCCCTAGGAGATTCATTGGCTTTATTGATGGTCACACTCCTAGGTAAGAAATCAAGAAATTCACTTGTAGCAATTGGTTCTTTTATGATATTGACAAAGCTAGGGTAAATACTTATCATCTTAAGATCTTCGTTTCCTTTACTAGATGATTCACCCTTATTTTTAGGAACATAAATAAACTTAGTAGCTTTAGTAGGAGGAAATTTTGGATTAGTTTTAAGAGCAGCAAAGGCGGAACCCAAGTTGGTAATAATATCTTCTAACTTATCAATTCTAGTAGAACCTTGATCTATTTTCTCATTAACTATATGTTCCTTTTCCTTTAGATTCTTTAAAGTGATTCCTACCTTTAATCCAATTTGAGTAATGTTATTATGAATATTTTTATCCAAATTTTCAATAAGCTCTATGGTAGAAATCTTATTCTCAATAATATCAAGCCTTTGCATCACATGTTCCAAGGTTAAAGATGTTTAATTAACCATAAGTGGTGGTGATCCTACCAAATTTACCATAGCATTGTAAGCATCCAATGTATCACTACCCAAAAAATTACCCCCAGTAATGGTGTCTAGCACATATCTATACCAAATAGTAACACCCACATAAAAATTTCAGAGAAGAACGGTAGTAGATTGCTTACGGGTAGATCTATTCTGAGCATTGCAAATTCTATACCAAGCATCTTTTAAATTGAGAACCTCACTTTTAGGGGTACTAACAATGGTAGAAGGACTAGCCATGATAGCAAAACTAGCGATCTAACACACAAGCAAACAAAAAGCAAACGAAAAGCAAATGAAAGAAGGGCGAATAAAAAGGCAAATATTTTTTTGTTTTTCTGAAAATGTTTTAGAAGTGGGGGAGAGGAAAATGAGAGGAAAATGGCAAATAATGTAAGTGCAAGAGATGAGAGTTTGTGATCGGTACTTGGTAGGGTGTATGTAGAACCACCCCGACAATGGCGCCGGAAATTCTTCCTGCTACTTCTTGAGCTTGCGTTGATTTTTCCCTTGAAGAGGAAAGGGTGATGTAGCAAAGTAGAGATAAGTATTTCCCTCAGTTAAGAACCAAGGTATCAATCCAGTAGGAGGCACAAGCAAGTCCCCAATATATGCACCTGCACAAACTAACAGACACTTGCACACAACGCGAAAAAGGGGTTGCCAATCCCTTCATGGTCACGAACAAGAGTGAGATTTAATAGAGATAGGTATAAAAGATAAATAAAAGAGCAAACTAAAGTAAATATAAATAAATTGCAGCAAGGTATTTTTGGGTTTTTTGGTTTATAGATTTGAAAATATATGATGGAAAATAAACCCAGGGGCCATAGGTTTCACTAGAGGCTTCTCTTTTGAAGAAAACATATGGTGGGTAAACAAATTACTGTTGAGCAATTGATAGAAAATCGCATAATTAGGAAGACATCTAAGGCAATGATCATGAATATAGGCATCATGTCCGTGACAAGTAGACTGAAATGATTCTGCATCTACTACTATTACTCCACACATCGACCGACTCCTGCCAGCATCTAGAGTATTAAGTTCATAAGAACAGAGTTATGCCTTAAGCAAGATGACATGATGTAGAGGGATAAACTCAAGCAATATGATATAAACCCCATCTTTCTATCCTTAATGGCAACAATACAATACGTGCCTTGCTAACCTTCCGTCACTGGGTGAGGACACCGCAAGATTGAACCCATCACAAAGCACCTCTCCCATTGCAAGAAAAACCAATCTAGTTGGCCAAACCAAATTGATAGACCGGAGAGAAATACAAAGCTATCTCAATCATGCATAAAAGAGTTCAGAGAAGACTCAAACAATATTCATAGATAATCTGATCATAAATCCACAATTCATCAGATCTCAACAAACGCACCGCAAAAGAAAATTACATTGAATAGATCTCCAAGAACATCGAGGAGAACATTGTATTGAAGATCAAAGAGAGAGAAGAAGCCATCTAGCTACTAGCTATGGACCCGTAGGTCTGTGGTAAACTACTCACACATCATCGGAAGGGCAGCAAGGTTGGTGTAGAGGTCCTCCGTGATCGAATCCCCCTCCAGCGGAGTGCCGGAGAAGGCCCCAAGATGGGATCTCACGGGAACAGAGGCTTGCGGCGGCGGAAAAGTTTTTTTGGTGTGCCCTCTGGTATAGGGGGAATATTTGAGAATATATAGTGGAAGAATTAGGGTTGGAAGGTCTCCGGGGGGCCCACAAGCCCTGGGGATGCCCCCCTGGGGCGCGCCCCTACGGCTTGTGGCCTCCCCGTAGGGCTTCTGGCCTCCTCTCCATGTCTCGTGGGTTTCTTCTGGTCCAAGAAAAATCACCGTAAAGTTTTATTCTGTTTGGACTCCGTTTGGTATTCCTTTTCTGTAAAAGTCAAAAACAAGGAAAAAACAGAAACTGGCACTGGGCACTAGGTTAATAAGTTAGTCCCAAAAATAATATAAAATATCATATTAATGCATATAAAACATCCAAAATAGATAATATAATAGCATGGAACAATAAAAAATTATAGATACGTTGGAGATGTATCAGAGGTTTTCTCAGAGGCGTAGTCAGCATGTCGGTTAAGTCCTCGACTGTGGCTACTAAGTGGGTGGTGGGTGGGGCGTAAATTTCCCCGTACCTTGCCTCGAGGCCCCGCTTAGCATAGGCCGATGATGGGTCATCCAAGATAGTCATCATCTGGATCCGATCAAGCGCCCCTTTTAACACGGCGAGGCTGGCCGGATTGGCGTATGAGGTTTCTTCGGAGCCGACCTCCGTTGTGATAGTGAGGTGAGGGGCGGGCCCGGCCAGGACTGACTCATGGTCTTCGGATGCCGAATTCACGCCAAGGCCCAAAGCCAGATTTGCGGTAAGGAAAGTATGTCTGGCCGAGGCTGACTCCTGGTCTTCGTACGCCACTCCTGTATCGGGGCTCGAAGTCAGATCCATGATAAGGAGGGGGAGCCCGGCCAAGGGTGACTCCCAGTCTTCGGGCGCCGATCCAGTGTTGAGGCTCAAAGCCAGATCCGCGATGAGAAGAGCGAGTTCGGCAGAGGGTGATTCCCGGTCTTCGGACGTGGTGGCTGCGTCCGAGCTCGATCTAGAGATCGGATCGGGGAGAGGCCCCAAAGTTGATGCTTCAGAGTACGTGGGCGCCTTCGGTGAGGTTGAGAAGCCCATAAAGATCAAATCGCCCCGAGTATCAGCAACATACTCTAGGTTACTGAACCTGATCTGGTGCTCAGGGGCGAAATTGTCGACCTGGTCGAGATGACCGGTCGGATTGGCATGCAGAACGATGCTGCCAAACGCGAAAAGCTGGCCGGAGATGAAGATGTCCCCGGTGTTGATGCCATCTCCGATGATCAGGTGAGCCATTGATCCTTCAGCGATCCAACAACGGAACTCTCAATGAAAGCGCCAATGCGGTGTCAAAACCGGCGGATCTCGGGTAGGGGGTCCCGAGCTGTGGATCTTGGATCAATGGGGAACAGGGGACGGAGGACACAATGTTTACCCAGGTTCGGACCCTCTCTAAAAGTAAAACCCTACGTCCTGCTTGATTATATTGAAGTGTATAGGATGATTACAGAGTCGGTCTACCACAAGATCAGATGAACTAAACCCTAGGCTAGTAGGATGATGGTTGTTGTTCTAGCCTATACGGACTAAACCCTCTGGTTTATATAGGCACCAGGGGTACTAGGGTTACACATGGTCGGTTACAACAAGGGAAATAAACATGCCGAATCTTCTATCTTGACTTGGAGGACACACCAAGACTTCGAGGGTTTCCTGTCCGGACACGGAGTCGCCTTGTAGCTTGGCCTTGTAGTAGTCATACAATGGCCCACTTGCCCGGCCCATAAGAAGTAGGTCGGCAGCCCGAGGACCCCCTAGTCCAGGACTCCCTCAACCGAGACACTCTCATGGTTTGAGGAACTTAAAACACATGCTAACACTCCATGTTATAGCAGATGATTTCAGACGATATGATCACATAGTATAACAGACAAGAATTGGGTCGATATGACCCTTTGGGGCGCCAGCCATTGGGGAGGAGTAGGACTCCTCCCCAAGTCTAATTCGCCCCCCCACACACAAGGAAAGGGGGGCGCCTTCCTACTTAGGCCCTTGTAGCCCAAGTTGCCTTCCACCTCTTGGCCTTTTAAGGCCCATTGATATTTAAATTAAATATAAAATGTTCTAAACATTTCCATAGCATTATATATATAATTTAACATCCCTGGAAACATTTTCCACCTATATATAATTAATCGGTAATACCTGGTATTACCCGATATTCACCGAACCCTTTCGGTGACCCCGAAACGCTTTCGGAACCTCTCGAAACTATTCCGGCTATTAATGAAACAATTCCACAAATATATTCTCTTCACCCCCGTCCTATAACACTCAGCAGATCGTGATTACCTTAAGCTTGTGACCCCGTAGGTTCGGTAAACCATAGAAATGAACGAAACCCCTTCGTTCAATGACCGATAGCGGAACCGTGGACATCCATATCGGTCCCTATGATTACAGAATGATATTCGAGTGAACCTTTGGTTATCATGTGATGTTACCTTTGCTTCACGATACTTTACAAAACCTAGTGTGCAATGGTATCCTCTTGAGTCATCACCATGCTCACTATACCATTGCTCCCGTTACCGGTTTTGTTCTTCTTTCTCGTTGACATGTTCCGGCATCCCCGTGACGTAGTCACTCATGTCTGGCTAGATGATGATGGATGTCATCACACCGAGAGGGCCCTAAGAATATCTCTCCATTGTCGGAGGAGCAAATCCCACTCTTGAGTTGTCCGGTCACTTGTCAAACTTTCCGGTGAGCTTGAAAGTCATCGTTATGATCACCTTGTTACAGATGACGTTTGATCAACCCCAAAGCCCACTGTTCCGGTAGGAAGTGACCGAGACACTCTCATTGTCTGAGGAACTTAAAACACATGGTAACAATCCGTGTTATAACAGATGATTTCAGACGATATGATCAGATAGTATAACAAACAAGAATTGGGTCGATTCAATATGATCATTCTTCTAGCATCATACCCTCAATGTTGTTTTTGGACTATCGTTACACTTAACGATATCCTAAGATCCGGAAAACATGATCACCAACAACACTTGAGCCGGTCTAAGAGGCGAGACCGGGAACCTATTGTTTACCGTTTATCATTTCACACGCGCATATGAGTTTTTCACTGAATCACATATTCCAGGATCATAGCAGTTATAGCATGAAATATAAGCTCTTAATTATGAATAACGGAAATATAATAATACAATATTATTGCCTCTAGGTCATATTTCCAACATTCCGATGATGTGTGAGTAGATTACCACAGACCTATGGGTCCATAGCTAGTAGCTAGATTGCTTCTTCTCTCTCTTTGATCTTAAAATACAATGTTCTCCTCGATGTTCTTGGAGATATATTCGATGTAATCACTTTTTGTGGTTTGTTTGTTGGGATCCGATGAATTGTGAGTTTATGATCAGATTATCCATGGATATTATCTCAGTCTTCTCTCAACTCTTTTATGCATGATTATTATAGCTTTGTATTTCCCTCCGATCTATTGATTTTGTTTGGCCAAGTAGATTGATTTTTCTTGCAATGGGAGAGGTGCTTTGTAATGGGTTCAATCTTGCGGTGATCTATATCCCAGTGACAGAAAGGGACAAGACACGTATTTGTATTGTTGCCATTAGGGATAAAAAGATGGGGTTTATTCATGCGTGAGTTTACTTTGTCTACATCAAGTCATCTTGCTTAAGGCATTACTCCGTTCTTTATGAACTTAATACTCTAGATGCATGCTGGATAGTTGTTGATGTGGGAGTAATAGTAGTTGATGCAGGCAGGAGTCGGTCTACTTGTCTTGGACATGATGCCTATATACATGATCATTGCCTTGGAGATTGTCATGATTATTCGCTTTTCTATAAATTGCCCAACAATAATTTGTTTACCCACTGTATGCTATTTTCAAGAGAGAAGCCTCTAGTGAAAACTATGGCCCCCGGGTCTTATTTTTATGATATATTAAAATCCCAAAAATACTTTGCTACAATTTTCTTTACTTTATTTTATTTTGTGTTTCATCTATCTATCTTTCACTACGAGATTTGATCCTTACAATTAACCGCTGAGGGATTGACAACCCCTTGTTCGCGTTGGGTGCAAGCATTTGTTATTTTGTGTGTAGGTACTGCTAACGAGGTGTTTCTTGGTTCTCCTACTGGATTGATAACCTTGGTTCTTAACTGAGGGCAATATTTATATCTACTGTACTGCATCATCCTCTCCTCTTCGGGGAAATCCCAACGCAGCTCACAAGTAGCATGAAGAATTTCTCGCGCCGTTGTCGGGGAGACATCATCAACATCTATCAAGTACCATCGCATAAACTTTCATCTCCTTGCATTTACAGTATTTGTCATTTGCCTCTCGTTTTCATCTCCCCCACTTCTAAAACGTTTTCACAAAAATACAAAAATATTTTCCATTTGCCTTTGTCGCGTTTGCTTCTTCGCTTGCTTGTTATCTTGTTTGCCTAGTCACGATGTCTCAAGAAAATACAAAATTGTGTGACTTTTCCAATACTAATAATAATGATTTTATTAGTACTCCGATTGCTCCTCCCGCCACTAGTGCAGATTCTTGTGATATTAATGCCGCTTTGCTGAATCTTGTTATGAAAGAACAATTTTTTGGTAGTCCTAATGAGGATGTTGCATCCCATCTTAACACTTTCGTTGAATTGTGTGATATGCAAAAGAAAAAAGATGTGGATAATGATATTTTCAAATTAAAAATATTTCTGTTCTCACTACGAGATCGTGCTAAAACTTGGTTTTCATCCTTGCCACAAAATAGTATTGATTCTTGGGATAAGTATGAGGATGCTTTTATTGCCAAGTATTTTCCTACCGCGAAAATTATTTCTCTTAGAAACAAAATTATGAATTTTAAGCAACTTGAGCATGAACATGTTTCCCAATCTTGGGAGAGGATGAAATTAATGATAAGAAATTGCCCTACTCATGGTTTAAGTTTGTGGATGATCATACAAAAAATTTATGCGGGATTGAATTTTGTCTCTAGAAATCTTTTAGATTCCACCGCGCGTGGTACTTTTATGGAAATTACATTGGGGGAATCTACCAAATTGCTTGATAATATTATGGCAAATTATTCACAATGGCATACTGAAAGAACTCCTACCAGTAGAAAGGTGAATTATGCTGAAGAAATTGGTACTTTGAGTGATAAAGTAGATGCGCTTATGAAAATGGTTGCTAGTAAAAATGCTCATGTTGATCCTAATGATGTGCCATTATCTACTTTGATTGAGCAAAATAATGATCTCATAGATTTATTGCTTGTATCGGCGTTGGTATTTCCCCGAAGAGGAGAGGATGATGCAGCACAACAACTGTAAGTATTTCCCTCAGTTATGAAACCAAGGTTATCAATCCAGTAGGAGAATCCACCCACACTATGTAAACAACACCTGCACACAAATAACAAATACTTGCAACCCAACGCGTTAGACGGGTTGTCAATCCCTCCTCGGTATTGAGATGGATTAAATTGTATGAGATTGGATAAATAAATCTAACAAAAACACAAAATAAAATAAATAAATAAAAATAAAGCAAGGTAGTTTTGGTTTTATATGATAGGAAACTAGACCCAGGGGCCGTAGATTTCACTAGAGGCTTCTCTCGAGAAAATAGCATACGGTGGGTAAACAAATTACTATTGGGCAATTGATAGAAAAGCAAATAATTATGACGATATCCAAGGCAATGATCATGTATATAGGCATCATGTCCAAGATTAGTAGATCGACTCCTGCCTCCATCTACTACTATTACTCCACACATCGACCGCTATCCAGCATGCATCTAGTGTATTAAGTTCATGAAGAAACGGAGTAATGCAATAAGAACGATGACATGATGTAATCAAGATCTATTCATGTAGGAATAGACCCCATCTTTTTATCCTTAATGGCAACGATACATGCGTGTCATGTCTCCTTCTGTCACTGAGATTGAGCACCGCAAGATTGAACCCATCACAAAGCACCTCTTCCCATAGCAAGAAAAATCAATCTAGTTGGCCAAACCAAACCAAAGTTTCGGAGAAGAAATACGAGGCTATAAAGATCATGCATAAAAGAGTTCAGAGAAGACTCAAATAATATTCATAGGTAGAACTGATCATAAACTCACAAGTCATTGGATCCCAACAAACACACCGCAAAAAGTCATTACATCAAATAGGTCTCCAAGAACATCGAGGAGAACATTTTATTGAAGATCAAAAAGAGATAAGAAGCCATCTAGCTACTACCTACGGACCCGTAGGTCTGTAGTAAACTACTCACGCATCATCGGAGGGGCCAGGGTGTTGATGAAGAACCCCTCCGTGATCGTTGACCCCTCCGGCAGAGTGCCGGAGAAGGCCTCTAGATTGGATCTCGTGGTTCTAGAACTTACAGCGGCGGAAACTATTTTCTCCCGACTCCTCTAGGTTTTTTGGGATTTTAGAGTATTTATAGAGCAGATAGCCGGTGGAGAAGCCTCCCGTGGGCTCCACTACCCACTAGGGCGCGCTAGAGGCCTCTGGCGCCCTGGTGCCTAGTGGGCCCCACGGGCCTCCTCTGGTGCACTTCTTGGGCTCCCCGGGTGTCTTCTGGGCAGAAAAATTCTCCAAAATGTTTCGTGGCAATTGGACTCCGTTTGGCATTGATTTTCTGCGAAGTAAAAAACAAGCAAAAAACAACAACTGGCACTGGGCACTATGTCAATAGTTTAGTCCCAAAAATGATATAAAGTTGCTAGTAAATGAATATAAAACATCCAAGATTGATAATATAACAACATGGAACAATAAAAAAATTATAGATATGTTGGAGACGTATCGGCATCCCCAAGCTTAATTCCTGCTCGTCCTCGAGTATGTAAATGATAAAAACAAAAAAAATTATGTGGAATGTTGCCTAACATGTTTATCACATATTCTTTTCTTTTGTAGCATGAACATTTGGACTTTTAGATGATTCAAAGCAATAGTCTATATTTGACATGAGGACATCAATACTAAAGCATATCAACAAGCAACCATGTCTTTCAAAATATCAACACTAAAGAAAGCTATCCCTAGCCCATTATGCTCAATCATTGAACCATTCATGAAACACACTCAAATATTAACTATGCCCAATGCACAAGTACGATAATAGTGTTCCCTAGTTGGCGCTTTATAAGAGAAGATGGAGACTCAATAAAAATTAAAATTGCATAAAAGTAAATAGATAGGTCCTTCGTAGAGGGAAGCAGAGATTTGTAGAGGTGCGAGAGCTCAAAGCTTAAATTAAGAGATAAAATTGTTTTGAGAGGCATGCTTTTCCCGTCAATGAAAACGACCGATAATTCCCAATACTTTCCATGCTAGATACATCATAAGTGGTTCCGAAACATAAAATAAAGTTTATTCCCTTTTCCACCATTCTTTCACAATCCATGGCTAGCCGTATCCATGGGTGCCTTCCATACCAACACTTTTCAAGGAATTTATTATTTGACAGCATAAAATAAAATTCTTTTCATTTCGGGACTGGGCATCCCTATTACCTTGCCACACTCTCGTGCAATGACGAGTGAATAAGCACTCATCTTGAGAATAAAATATCTATCATGGAAAATATTGGCCACCCCCTGCTGCTTCATGAGCGGTACGGGCACACAAAAAGGAAATTCATTTTGAAAATTAGAGTTGGCACATACAAATTTACTTGGAATGACATGGAAATACCACATATAGGTAGGTATGGTGGACTCATTTGGCACAACTTGGTTTAAGGAGTTTGGATGCACAAGTAGTATTCCCACTTAGTACAAGGAAAGGCTAGCAAATAGATTGAGAAGCAACCAACCAAAAAACAAAAACGATCATAAACGAGCATTAAACATAACTAACACCGAATAATGCACCACAAGTAGGATGTAATTTCATTGCACAACTATTGACTTTCATGCTTGCATAGGGAATCACAAACTTTAACAGCAATATTCTTACTAAAGCATAATTACTCACCAACATGACTCACATATTACTATCTCCATATCTCAAAACTATTACAAGGAATCAAGTTTATAATATCCAATGATCTTCATGAAAGTTTTTATTATATCCCCCTTGAATATCTATCACTTTGGGACTAGTTTCATATTTTACCATTGCTACTAACAAAGCTCTCTAATAAATTTAAGTGAAGCATGAGAGCACATATTTCTTCATAACAATTTTCATCTCTCAAAATAATATAAGTGAAGCATTGAGAGGACATTTCTTTAAAAATTTACTAACTCTCAAAATAATCTAAGTGAAGCATGAGAGCATATTTCTTCAAAATTAAACCACCACTGTGCTCAAAAAGATATAAGTGAAGCACTAGAGCAATTTCATAGCTCAACAAATTTAAGTGAAGCACATAGAGCAATTCTAATAAATCATAGCATAATTATGGCTCTCTCAAATAGGTGTCCAGCAAGGATGATTGAGGCAAACTAAAAAGCAAACAAGCAAAGACTCATATAATACAAGACGCTCCAAGCAAAACTCATGATATGTGACAAATAAAAATATAGCTCCAAGTAAAATTACCGATGGTCGTTAGAAGAAAGAGGGGATGCCTTCTGGGGCATCCCCAAGTTTAGTTGCTTGGTTCTCCTTGAATATTACCTTGGGGTGCCATGGGCATCCCCAAGCTTAGGCTCTTTTCACTCCTTATTCCTTCATTCATCATGATCTCCCCCAAAACTGGAAAACTTCAATCACACAAAACTTAACAAAAACCTTCGTGAGATCCGTTAGTATAAGAAAACCAATATTTACTTTAGGTACTGTTGCAAACCCATTCATATTTTGTTATTGCATTATACCTACTATATTCTAACTTTACCATGGCTAATACCCCCCGGTATAGTCCATAGATTCATCAAAATAAGCACACAATGCAACGAAAACAGAATCTGTCAAAAACTGAACAGTCTGTAAAGACTCGAATTTTACTCATATTTCTGTAACTCAAAAAATTCTGAAAAATTAGGACAACAGAGGAAATTCGTATATCAATCTTGGGTAAATAATTAAGATTTTTTCGTCGCTCCAGTGATTTTTAACATTTCTGCTACTAGATGTAAAAGTTTCTGTTTTACAACAAGATCAAATCAACTATCACCCAAGCCATCCTAAAGGCATTACTTGGCACGAACACTAATTAAAACATAAAAAACACAATCATAACAGAGGCATAATTGTGTAAACACACAAAAACAAAAATAAAAAGAAAAAAAAATTCTTCATTGGGTTGCCTCCCAACAAGCGCTATTGTTTTATGCCCCTAGCTAGGCATAATGCATAGATCTAGGTATTGTCATCTTTCTTCTTATTTTCTATAGATCTGTTTTTGTCAGGAGGTTTTTCAAATATAACTTGGAACACATTATCCATAGAAATTTTAGCATTATCAAGTTGTCCATTTGCAAAACCCCTTTGATTACCGGCTACGATCCAAGAATATTGGTGATTAACATCATTGAAGACTTGTTGAATCATATCCAAAATAGGGACTTCCTTTTTAAGGTTCTCATCAAAGATACAATCATTGCCAAGCAAATGTATTAAAACATAATCACTATTGTAAAGGATCTCATCTATTACCGGGTTTTCACGGTTCATACCATAAAATAAAAAATTCCCTAGCTTCCCGTACTATGTGATCGAATTCATTCATAAGAACAAGGGTAGCTATTTTCTTAGCTCTAAGATCCTCTATTACCGGTAGATCATAAAACAATCTTTGGAAGGTAGGATGAGTTTGAATAAATCTATTCTCAAGTTTCAGAACTAGTGCTGAAATAGCTTCTGCATAAGTTTTAGTTCTTTTAACTATAGGAACATCATCACAAGTCAAAGTTCCAACACAATTAAAGAATTCTTGGATGGCTTCTTTTCCTATAACGTTCCCTTGTCCCAAAACAAAAGTTTTAGCATCCAGATTACCAGAACATCCAATTTTAGGAGTTCTGCCATGCCAAAGTCACTCATGATGATAGTTTCAAAGCAAGCAAAGAGTCAAACACGATAAAGGAAAACAGAAAAAGACGGCAAATATTTTTGGATTTTTGCAAAAACATTTTATAAGTGGGGGAGATGAAAACGAGAGACAAATGGCAAATAAAGTAAATTGCAAGAAGATGAGATTTGTGATTGCGTACCTGATAGATGTTGATGGCGTCTCCCTTGTGCCAGAGATTGACATGTGAACGGAAGACTTGATCCTCCCCGGCAACGGTGCCAGAAATTATTCTTGATTGCTTGTATTTGCGTTGGTATTTCCCCGAAGAGGAGAGGATGATGCAGCACAACAACGGTAAGTATTTCCTTCAGTTATGAAACCAAGGTTATCAATCCAGTAGGAGGATCCACCCACACTGTGTAAACAACACCTGCACACAAATAACAAATACTTGCAACCCAACGCGTTAGAGGGGTTGTCAATCCCTCCTAGGTTAAATTGTATGAGATTGGATAAATAAATCTAACAAAAACACAAAATAAAATAAATAAAGAAAAAACACAGCAAGGTATTTTTGGTTTTATATGATAGGAAAATAGACCCGGGGGTCGTAGATTTCACTAGAGGCTTCTCTCAAGAAAATAGCATAAAGTGGGTAAACAAATTACTGTTGGGCAATTGATAGAAAAGCAAATAATTATGACGATATCCAAGGCAATGATCATGTACATAGGCATCACGTCCAAGATTAATAGACCGAGTCCTGTCTGCATCTACTACTATTACTCCACACATCGACCGCTATCCAACATGCATCTAGTGTATTAAGTTCATGAAGAAACAGAGTAATGCAATAAGAACGATGAGATGATGTAGACAAGATCTATTCATGTAGGAATATACCCCATCTTTTTATCCTTAATGGCAACGATACATGCGTGTCATGTCTCCTTCTATCACTAAGATTGAGCACCGCAAGATCGAACCCATCACAAAGCACCTCTTCCCATGGCAAGAAAAATCAATCTAGTTGGCCAAACCAAACCGAAGTTTCGGAGAAGAAATATGTGGCTATAAAGATCATGCATAAAAGAGTTCAGAAAAGACTCAAATAGTATTCATAGATAGAACTGATCATAAACTCACAATTCATCGGATCCCAACAAACACACTGCAAAAAGTCATTACATCGAATAGATCTCCTAGAACATCGAGAATAACATTGTATTGAATATCAAAAAGAGAGAAGAAGCCATCTAGGTACTACCTACGGACCTGTAGGTCTATAGTAAACTACTCACGCATCATCGGAGGGGCAAGGGTGTTGATGAAGAACCCCTTCGTGATTGTTGACCCCTCCGGCAGAGTGCCGGAGAAGGCCTCTAGATTGGATCTCGTGGTTCTCGAACTTGCGACGGTGAAAACTGCTTTCTCCCGACTCCTCTAGGGTTTTTGGGATTTTAGTGTATTTATAGAGCTGATAGTTGGTGGAGAAGCCTCCCGTGGGCTCCATCACCCACCAGGGCGCGCCAGGGGCCTCTGGCATGCCCTGGTGCCTAGTGGACCCCACGGGCCTCCTCTGGTGCACTTCTTGGGCTCCCCGGGTGTCTTCTGGCGCGCCCTGGTGCCTAGTGGACCCCATGGGCCTCCTCTGGTGCACTTCTTGGGCTCCCCGGGTGTCTTCTGGGCAGAAAAAATTCTCCAAAAAGTTTTGTGGCATTTGGACTCCGTTTGGTATTGATTTTCTGTGAAGTAAAAACAAGCAAAAAACAGCAACTGGCACTGGGCACTATGTCAATAGGTTAGTCCCAAAAAATGATATAAAGTTGCTAGTAAATAAATAAAAAACATCCAAGATTGATAATATAACAACATGGAACAATAAAAAATTATAGATACATTGGAGACGTATCATAGATGTGAATTTTGTCTCGCGAAATAATTTCAATAGTAATGCTTATAGAGGTAATTTTAATCCGAGGCCGTTTCATGGAAATTCCTCTAATAATTGTGGCAATTCCTATAGTAATTCTAAAAATAATAATAATAGGATGCCCTATGATCTTGAAAGTAATATCAAAGAATTTATTAATGCTCAAAAGGTTTTCAACACCAGGATAGAAGAAAAATTGAGTAAACTTGATGATATGTCTAGGAGCATTGATAGAATTATTCATGATGTGGAAAATCTTAAATCTAAAATTTTGCCACCCAAGCTTGATATTAATGAATCAATTAAATCTCTTTATGTCTCCATGGATGAGAGTAAAGAAATAATCGCTAGGTTGAGGGCTAAGCGAGAATTCTTAGAAAAAGCGATTCCGCCTGGTTTTTATCGAAGTAACGATGAAGATATTAAAATGATTGGCGTAACACCCATTGAATCTTTTTTTGGTAATGTTAAACTTGATGAAAAGGGGACTGGAGAAGAGTCAACTTTAGCTAGAAGGCGTCCCCATAATTCGGAGGGTGAAAATCTTTATGAAAATTTGATAAAAGTGAGTTTGGAGAGGTAAAAACTTTAAATGTGCCCACTCTTTTGGGTTTCAAGGACTTTAATTATGATAGTTGTTATTTAATTGAGTGCATTTCCTTGTTGCATTCCATGCTAAATTCGCCCAATGCTTATGAACAAAATAAGGCTTTTACTAAACATATTGTAGAAGCGATGATGAAAGCTTTAGAAGAAAAGCTAGAATTGGAGGTTTCAATACCTACGAAATTATATGATGAGTGGGAACCTACCATTATAGTTAAAATTAAAAATTATGAGTGCAATGCTTTATGTGATTTGGGTGCTAGCGTTTCCACAATACCAAAAATCTTTATATGATGTGCTAGGTTTTACCAATATGGATGAATGTTCTATTAATTTGCGCTTAGCGGATTCCACTATTAAGAAACCTTTGGGTAGAATAAATGAGGTTCTTATTCTTGCAAATAGGAATTATGTGCCCGTTGATTTCACCGTGCTTGATATTGATTGCAATCCGTCTTGTCCCATAATACCTGGTAGGCCTTTCCTACGAACCATAGGTGCTATTATTGACATGAAAGAAGGGAATATAAAATTTCAATTTCCATTAAAGAAGGGTATGGAACACTTCCCTAGAAATAGAATTAAGCCACCATATGAATCTATTATGAGGGTCACCTATGGAATTAATTTGAAGGATGACAACACTTGAAACTATGCATTACGCCTAGCTAGGGGCGTAAAACAATAGCGCTAGTTGGGAGGCAACCCAATGGTTATCTTAATTTTTTGTTTATTTTTCTTTTTTGTGTGTGCATGCAATTATGCTACTTTTATGGTTGTGTTTTTGTGTTTAAATTAGTGTTTGAGCAAAGTAAAGCCTTTGGGATGATTTGGATGATAGTTGCTTTGATTCTGTGAAAAAACAGAAACTTTTGCGTCCAGTAGCAGAATTTTTGAGATTTTCTGGAGTGTGATAAAATTCTAAATGTTTTACACATGATTGATATACAAATTTGCCATGCTGTCCTAATTTTTCAGAATTTTTGGAGTTACAGAAGTATGGTCATTGTTCGAATTATTACAGACTATTTTGTTTTTCACAAATTCTGTTTTCCTTGTGTTGTTTGCTTGTTTTGATGAATCTATGGATTGTATCGGGGGGTATAAGCCATGATGAAGTTAGAATACAGTAGGTATAATGCAATAAGAAAATATGAATTGATTTACAACAGTACCTAAAGTAGTGATTTGCTTTGTTATACTAACGGATCTCACGAAGGTTTTTGTTGAGTTTTGTGTGCTGAAGTTTTCAAGTTTTGAGTGAGATCACGATGGATGAAAGAATAAGGAGTGGCAAGAGCCTAATCTTGGGGATGCTCGAGGCACCCCCAAGGTAATACGCAAGGACTCCCAAGCATCTAAGCTTGGGGATGCCCCGCAAGGCATCCCCTCTTTCTTCTACCAACTATCGGTAATTTTAGTTGGAGCTATATTTTTATTCATGACATGATATGAGTTTTGCTTGGAGCGTCGTGTATTATATGAGTCTTTGCTTTGTTTGTTTTTTAGTTTGTCACAATCATCTTTGTTGGAGACACCTTTTTGAGAGGGACACACATTATTCGAGTTTTGTTAGAATACACTATGTGCTTCACGTATATCTTTTGAGCTAGGTAGCTGCTCTAGTGCTTCATATATATCTTTTAGAGCACGGCGGTGGTTATATTTTAAAGAAACAGTTGCACTCTCATAACTGGTACCGTTATGTGTTATACAAACGGTTTTTACCCCCTTTCCGCGACGGAGTTATAAACCGTCGCCTCGTCAGTGTGGGCGATAGGGGGGTCCTTCCCACACGACCCAGAAACCGTCGGGGATAGGCGAGTGGCTACTGACGATTGCCATAGAATAAACGTATGAGAAGTCGCGCCTGTCCCACACGTTACGTCTCGATGTCACGTTTCTGATCCGAGAGACATCCGAAATGATTACGCTGCTATAGTCGTGTGGAAAAGGTGGATATCACAAACATTTAATCTACCGATGTGTTTGCGATAGGTACGTTATCGCACACAGTTCAAAAATATAAAATTTGTGCGGTGGCTCTACTATCGCCGATGTGTCCATTTTCATAACTGTGGGCGATAGGTATTCATATCACACACGGGCTCCATATATGCACCGTCTTCATTTTGTCCAATATTACACACGCAGACAGCTTTGAAACGTTTGCCGTATTACCATGAATCGCACACGCATATGAGAGGAAACCGTGTGTGCGTCCATCGACCATCGCAAACGATTCACGTCAAAGAACCATCTGTTCTCTACTTTTGCATCGCACACGCTGCTTATTTCTAACCGTGTGTACATTATTTAATTCGCTCCTCTTTAATTTTATTTTCCCCTGTAATTTATTATTAGAATTGGAAATTTTGAAATATGAAACATGGAATTCAAATTCTTTGCACAATGGTTCAACAACCAATCCATAAATAAAATTCTCAGTACAATATGTTCAGTAATTACTGTTGGGGACGTTGCATGGGAAACAAAAAAATTTCTACGCTCACCAAGATCAATCTAGGAGATGCACATCTACGAGAGGAGAGATTGGATCTACATACCCTTGTAGATCGCTAAGTGGAAGCGTTAAGAAACGCGGTTGATGTAGTCGAACGTCTTCGTGATCCAATCACGATCCGTCCACGAACTCCCGATCAAGTGCCAAACGGACGACACCTCCAAGTTTAGCACACGTGCGGCTCGGCGGCGTCCTCTCCTTCTTGATCCAGCAAGTGAGATAGAGGGGGTAGATGAGATGGTGGTGGTGGTGGCTGCGGAATTTCGGCAGGGCTTCGCCAAGCGCGTACTGGTGAAACGTGGGAGGAGTTGGGAGAGGTAACGGGCAAGGGTTGAAGGGTGGCTGCCCCACATGCCTCCCCACCTTGATATAGGTGTGGAGGGGGCTGGTGGCTTGCCCTCCAAGTCCCTAGGGTCGTTGGCCAAAGGGGGAGGAAGGAAATCCCACCTTTCCTTCCCCACCGATCGCTATCCCCCCTTTTTAGGGATCCTGGTCTTATCCCCTTGGGATATGATACTATTCCTTTTAAGGGAGTATCTTGGTGCGCCTAGACCAGGGTTGTGGGGACTTTCCCCACTACCCACGTTCATGTGGGTCCCCATGCAGGTGGGCCCTACTCCGGAACCTTCTAGAACCTTCCCGATATAATACCGAAAAAACTCAAACTTTTTTCGGAACCCCGATAACAACTTTCTATATATGAATCTTTACCTCCGGACTATTCCGGAGCTCCTCGTGATGTCCCGGATGTTTCGGAGCTCCTCGTGATGTCCCAGATCCCATCCAGGACTCCGAACAACCTTCAGACTTTCCACTATTAATATCTCAATACTACCCTAGCGCTACCGAACGTTAAGCGTGCGACCCTACGGGTTCGAGAATCATGTAGACATGACCGAGACTCCTCTTTGGTCAATAACCAATAGCGGGACCTGGAAGCCCATATTGATTCCTACATATTCCACAAAGATCTTTATCGGTTGAACCATGATGCCAAGGATTCAGTTAATCCCATATACAATTCCCTTTGTCCGGCGATATGTTACTTGCCCGAGATTCGATCGTCGGTATCTCCATACCTAGTTCAATCTCGTTACCGGCAAGTCTCTTTACTCATTCCGTAATACAAGATCCTGTGACCAAACTTATTAGTCACATGCTTGCAAGCTTCTTGTGATGTTATATTACCGAGAGGGCCCCGAGATACCTCTCCGTCATACGGAGTGACAAATCCTAGTCTTGATCCATGCCAACTCAACAGACACCCTCGGAGATACCTGTAGAGCATATTTATAGTCACCCAGTTACGTTGCGACGTTTGATACACACAAGGTACTCCTTCAGTGTTAGTGAGTTGCATGATCTCATGGTCATAGGAACAGATACTTGACATGCAGAAAATTATAGCAATAAACTTGATACGATCATATGCTACATTTATAGTTTGGGTCTTGTCCATCACATCATTCTCCTGATGATGTGATCCCGTTATCAAATGACAACTCATGTATATGACTAGGAAACCATAGCCATCTTTGATCAACGAGCTAGTCCGGTAGAGGCTCACTAGGGACATGTTGTTATCTATGTATCCACACATGTATTTGAGTTTCCAATCAATACAATTATAGCATGGATAATAGACGATTATCATGAACAAGGAAATATAATAATAACCACTTTATTATTGCCTCTAGGGCATATTTCCAACAATTACAGGATTAGGCAGCAATTAACTATGATGAACCATAATATTTAGAGGCGGTAAAGGTGAAGAGACAAGTGTAAATCATTTTGGCTACCGATGGTGTTGAAGAAGCGGAATGCCCATAATGTGCCCTCCTGCATGCCATAGGCATGAACAACTTTTGTCCATCCGCTTGTGACGATCGCCCACCCATCCTTCACCGCCTTCAGGAAGACTTCTAGACCATTATCATGGTAGTATGAATTATATACTTTAACCTTAGTTGCCTCCACTCCGGTCATGTAGTTTGCAAGGTAATCATCAGTGAATTGCTTCGGAAACCACTGAAAAGAGAAAACTTTCAGATACTCATGTCTAATAGAGTAACTCGTTGTGGGCAGGGGAAAAGGCATCACATTACTTACCATCCTAAAGTTCACTATTGTCTTGGACAAAGTGTAAATAAAGAGCTTAATTCCCATTACCCATCTCTTTCGCCTAACAATCTTTCTTAGTTTCCTCACTTGACGCTTGTTCATGAATATCTCATTGCCCCATACGCAAAAGGGATCGAAGCGTGGATCAGTACCGCTGATATATGTACCTACATGCAACAAGTAAATGGTAGAAGCTAAACTGCGATTGCACAAATGGTGTAAAATACAACCACCTCCATTCCTAAGTAAAAGTATTTTTAGAGATTTCAATATGAACTACATACGGATGTATATAGACATAGTTTAGATTAGAATGTAGATTCACTCATTTTGCTCCGTATGTAGTCTATATTGGAATCTCTAAAAATACTTATATTTAGGAACAAATGGTGTATAAGACATGGGATGCAGCTAACCTCGACGGCAAACAATAGCATCGCCCATTGTAGCCCTGCGTAAGTACATGGAAAGGCAATGTTAACTACAACAGGGTTAACATTCACCAAAAATAGTAAATGGTAATAAAACAACAGCATCTGTAGTGATATCTTCATTGCGAAAGAGTAGCACGGTAGCAAAGGGATGGATTAAAAATGGATAGAATTGTTTACTACAACGGGCACGTTTCACTACAGACAACCTAGTATAGCCATTGAAACTGGTACTGATAGAAATGAAATTGATAGAGTTAAACATCACAAGGCAGGTCCTGCTAGAGCAGAGAATGGCCCTGTTGTCTATAAAAAGGTAGGGAAAATAGATAAGATGGGTTAGGTTTGTTTACTATAACATGCTTAATACATCAACCGTACAAAACATGGCCATTGCAACTGGTATTGGTAAGATTCAACTGGTCAGTTCATACTTGGTAAGTCCTGAGGGGTAGTTGCTGGGGCACTTCATATGGGCAACAGCCCGCCCCAAGTCATCCGCAGCGGAGGCGAGGTGTTCCTCCGAGTCGAAGCGTGGATCAGTGCCGCTGACATGTGTAACTACAAGAAGCAAGTAAATGTTAGAAGCTAAACTACAATTGCACAAATGATGTAAAATATTGTAAGACATGGGATGCAGCTAACATCGATGACAAACAACAGCATCGCCCGTTATGGCCCTGCGTAAGTACATGGAAAGGCATGTTAACTACAATAGGGTTAGCATCCACTAAAAATAGCAAATGGAAATAAAATGACAGCATCTCTGGTATATCTTCATTGCGGAGAGTAGGACGGTAGCAAAGGGACAGATTAAAAAATGGATACAACTATTAATTGCAACAGGCTTAACAACATCCTAAGTCATGTTTTGTAAGTTTGTAGCTGCTATTGGTGAAATTGAGCTAGACAGTTCATACTTGAACATCACACAGTGTGCAGTACTGAAAATAACAAGGCACATTTAACTATAGGCAACCTAGTATAGCCATTGAAACTGGTACTGATAAAAATGCAATTGACAGAGTTAAACATCGCAAGGCAAGTGCTGCCAGAGCAGAGAATGGCCCAGTTGTCTATAAAAAGGTAGGGAAAATAGCTAAGACGTGTTAGGCATGTTTACTACAACATGCTAAATACATCAACCATACAAAACATAGCCATTGCAACTGGTATTGGTAAGATTGAACTGGTTAGTTCATACTTGGTAAGTCCCGAGGGGTAGTTGCTGGGGCACTTCAACTTGGCCAGAGCCCGCCCCAAGTCAGCGGTGGCGGAGGCAAGGTGTTCCTCTGGGTCAAAGCGTGGATCAGTGCCGCTGACATGTGTACTTGCAGGCAACTAGTAAATGTTAGAAGTTAAACTGCAATTGCACAAATGATGTGAAATACTATAAGACATGGGGTGCAGCTAACCTCGACGGCAAACAATAGCACCGCCCGTTATGGCCCTGCGTAAGTACATGGAAAGTCATGTTAAGTACAACAGGGTTAGCATCCACCAAAAATAGCAAATGGAAATAAAATGACAGCATCTTTAGTGATATCTTCATTGCGGAGAGTGACACGGTAGCAAAGGGACAGATTAAAAAGTGGATACAATTGTTAATTACAATAGGCTTAACAACATCCTGAGTCATGTATTGGAAGTTTATTGCTGGTATTGGTGAAATTGAGCTGGACAGCTAATACTTGAACATCACACAATGTGCAGTACTGAAATAAACAAGGCACGAACATGCTTAATACATCAACCGTACAAAACATAGCCATTGCAACTGGTATTGGTAAGATTGAGCTGGTCAGATCATACTTGGTAAGTCCTGGGGGGTAGTCGCTGGGGCACTTCATCTAGGCCAGAGCCTGCATCAAGTCGGCGGCGGCGGAGGTGATGTGTTCCTCTGGGTCGACACGCACAGCGGCCATCACGCCATCGACCGCCATCAGCTCCTCGACCTCCACATGATATGTGGTTAGGCTTGCGCGGTGATGCTCTGGAGGTAGGGGCGGTGGGGATTTGGAGGCATGAGGATGTTTCGCAGGCGCCATTTAAGAAATCAGACCGTGGTCGTAATGGAGATCAGTGGGTTACCTGACTGGATCGACGATGCTCGGGCAGAACGTAGATGTGGTTGAAGCTGTGGTTGCGGCGGCGGTAGCGGTTTGAGCTACAGGGAGGGGGGCATGGGGGGAGATACAGCGGAAATGTGATGGGTGGGGATGTGGTGGGAGGAATAAATTCTGAAATCACGCGCCTAATGAAAATTTCGCTGCGAAACTTGAAACTTGGGCGGGGGAAACACACAACACAAATGAAGCGCGTAAAATTCTCGTGTGCGAGAAAAGAGAAAATTGCGGACCCCGTCTCCAAAAAAATCTACACGTGTAGTTGATTTTTTGGGTCAATGGCACGCTTGCTTTATTAGAAAACATCACACTGTTAAATGACTTATGGATCATTAACGCAAAAAACACACACAGGTACACCATAGAAACCGTGTGTTTTGTGATCTTCTAATAATTCTTATACCTATCAGCATCTACAGCCGCCCCTGCAAATATAAAAATCTCTTTCATTGTAACGGGGTTATTCAATGTACATGAACGAGGCAAAGGTGACACTCAATGAACAATCATTGGTTTATGAAATGCAATCAAGTGTCAACCTGCCTCGCTCACATAGCCAGAATTGATCCTATGCAACAAAAGAGAAGCTTGCTGCCATCCGTCGGCGCGGCTATTTAAGCCGGTGTGCGGCCAACTAGCGCGTCGAGGTGGGACTAAAAACCACCTGCGGCCATCTCTAGTCTCCGGTGGCTTCGGGTGGCTGCGGGCGGACGTTTCGGGAGGATTTAGGGCCGGGGTATGGCTAGAAAATAATAACCCACAAGTATAGGGGATCGCAACAGTTTTCGAGGGTAGAGTATTCAACCCAAATTTATAGATTCGACACAAGGGGAGCCAAAGAATATTTGCACGTATTAGCAGCTGAGTTGTCAATTCAACCACACCTGGAGATTAATTATCTGCAGCAATATGATCAGTAGCATAGTGATATGATAGTAGTGGTGATAGTAGTAGTAATGGTAACAGTGATAGCAATGATTTTGTAGCAAGTGTAACAGTAGCAACAGTAGTAGTACCTTAGCAAGAACAATATATGGAAAATTCGTAGGCATTGGATCGGTGAATTCGTTGGATGATATTCATCATATAACAGTCATAACCTAGGGCGATACAAAACTAGCTCCAGTTCATAAATATAATGTAGGCATGTATTCCGTAAATAGTCATACGTGCTTATGGAAAGAACTTGCATGGCATCTTTTGTCCTGCCCTCCCGTGGCAGCGGGGTCCATAAGGAAACTAAGGGATATTAAGGCCTCCTTTTAATAGAGTCGAAACAAAACATTAACACATAGTGAATACATGAACTCCTCAAACTACGGTCATCACCGGAAAGTATCCCGAATACTGTCACTCCGGGGTTTGCGAATCATAACACGTAACAGGTGCATATAACTTGCAAGATCGGATCTAGAACATAGATATAATGGTGAAACCATAAACGGTTTAGATCTGAAATCATGGCACCCGGGCCCAAAGTGACAAGCATTAAGCATGGCAAAGTCATAGCAACATCAATCTCAGAACATAATGGATACTAGGGATCAAGCCCTAACAAAACTAACTCAATTACATGATGAATCTCATCCAACTCCTCACCGACCAGCGAGCCTACGAGGGAATTACCCACTCCCGGTGGGGAGCATCATGGAATTGGCGATGGAGAAGGGTTGGTGATGATGAAGATCGAAGATCCCCCTCTCCGGAGCCCCAAACGAACTCCAGATCAGGCCTCCCGATGAAGAACAGGAGATGGCAGTGGCTCCGTATCGTGAAATGCGATAATTCTTTCTCCCTGATTTTTTCTCCAAAAATAGGATTTTATAGAGTCGGAGTCAGGGTCTGCGGGGCCACCAGGTGGGCACAACCCACCTGGGCGCGCCTGGAGGGGGGCGCCCTGGTGGGTTGTGCTCACCCAGGGGCCCCTTCCGGTGGTTCTTGGCTCCAGTATTTTTCTTTTATTGTATAAAAATTCTCCAAAAAGTTTCGTTCCATTCTGAGAACTTTTATTTCTGTACAAAAAACAACACCATGGTAGTTCTGCTGAAAACAGCGTCCGTCCGGGTTAGTTTCATTCAAATCATGCAAATTAGAGTCCAAAACAAGACCAAAAGCGTTAGGAAAAGTAGATACGACGGAGACGTATCAACTCCCCCAAGCTTAAACATTTGCTTGTCCTCAAGCAATTCAGTTGATAAACTGAAGGTGAAAAAGAAAAACTTTTACGAACTCTTTTGCTCTTGTTTACATAAATAAGCTTAAGTAGCACCCAAGTTTTCAGCAAAGATTATGACTAACCATGTCGACAATAATTCTTAATAATTATATTAACTCATATCAATGGCATAAGCAACTAGCGAGAAATAATAAAATATCTCAAACGACAACATTTTGTCAAAACAATCGTGATATAATATGACAACAGTGGTATCTCGCTAGCCCTTTCTGAGACCGCAAAACATAAATGCAGATCACCTCCAAAGTTCAAGCAGCGACTAAACATTGTAATTCATGGTAGAAAAGATCCAGTCATGATGCATCCAACATTAGCTATACACAATGCATGAGGATGACAATAGTGCTCTTAGACCTGGCGCTTATTTGAGAAGGTGATGACACAACATAAAATTAAATAGATAGTCCCTTCGCAGAGGGAAGCAGTGATTTGCAGCGGTGCCAGAGCTCAGGTTTTTAAAACAGAGATAAATGAAATTTTGAGAAATGCACCCTTCCTGTTTACTCCGCGACCATTAGTTATCGATATCTTCCATGCTAAACACATTAGTGGCGGTTCCCAAGAGATAAAAGTAAAGGTTTACTCCCCCTCTACCAACAAACACACTCCACGGCTAGCCGCATCCACGGGTACCATCCATACCAACATCATTCCTGGGGGAGTTTTGTTTAATTATTTGCAGTTTCAGATTTCGGGACTGAGAATCCCTATTACCGCCCCTCTCGTGCAAGGACGAGTGAATAAACACTCATCATGAGAATAACCCACTTAGCATGGAAGATACCGACTACCTCCTGTCACTCTATGAACAATCCAGGCACACAAAAACGGATGTTTATTTGAAGTTTTTAGAGGTGGCACCTGCAAATTTACTTAGAACGGCAGGGTAATACCGCATATAGGTAGATATATGGTGGACTCATCTGGAATAACTTGGGTTTTAGGATTTTGATGCACAAGCAGTATTCCCGCTTAGTACAGGTGAAGGCTAGTAAATAGGTTGAGAAGCAGCCAGCTAGAGAGCGAAAACGGTCATGAACATGCATTATGCATAAGTAACATTGGATACTAGCATGAGTAGGATATGAACACCATGAACTTAAATATCATAGAGGCTATGTTGGTTTTGATTCAACTACATGCATGAACATGTGCCAAGTAATGCCACTTGAAACATTCAGAGGAGGATACCATATCATCATACTACATCACAATCATTTTAATGCATGTTGATATCCAAGATAAAGCATTATCCACTCCTAACTACTTAAGCATGGCATGAGAAACTATATTCTCTAATTGTCATTGCAAACATGTTTGATCATAATAGGCTGAATCATGGATACTAGGTTAAGCATATTTACAAAAATAGAACAAGTTGAGTTCATACCCGTTTCTCTCTGCCACAGCCAGTTCATCAAATATCGTCATCATTGCCTTTCACTTGCACGACCGAATGATATGGAAATAATAATAGTGCAAGAGTGCCATGGACTAAGCTGGAATCTGCAAACATTTTATTCAAGAAGGATAAGACAAGGTAATATGGGCTCTTCATTAGATCAATATCAATGCATATGAGAGCCACTCAACATTTTCATTGTGGTCTTCTCCTCAGTATGACTCAATAAAAGGAAAAGAAATTCAGGGAAACACACTGAAATATTTTTGGAGTTTTTAGTTTTTCTTGAAGAAAGCAAATTAAAGAGAAAAACAAAAATGAGAAAAACTATTTACACGGGAGAGCTCCCAACAAACAAAAGAAGAACAAGGAAATCTTTTTGGCTTTTCTTTTAACATTACAACTAATTTAAACTAGAAAGAAAAACCAAAAAGAAGCGAGAAATATTTTTGGGTTTTCTCAAATTTTTCAAACACACAAGAAGAAAGCAAGAAAATAAATCTAGCATGGATAATACAATGAAAAAAAATGTGAACACCGACAACTGGAATGAAATGTGTGAACATGAATATAATGTCGATGGAAATACGTACTCCCCCAAGCTTAGGATTTTGGCCTAGCTTGGTAATCACCATCCGCGGCTTGCATAATAGTCAGAGTGGTAGCTCACGGAGGCTCTTGGTGCAACCTCCTCGGCTTGCCGAGCAGCCACGACCTCAACGTTGTGCGCACGGGCCTTGTTCTAAAAAACATAATACCTTCCTTTGCTGCACTCATCATGAAATCGTCGCTCGGCCATAGGCATGATTTGATAGCGGCATCCCGTACTGAACTTGCACTTGGTTCAACATAAGACCTACGAGTTGAGCCACTACTAGACGATGCCTCCAAGGACCTCCTCCTCAAAAAACTCCTTCCAATGAAACTCATCTTATTCCTATGAAAAAAAATAGTCCACAAAATTTTTGTCAACAAAACTTCACAAGATTGATAGCAACTACTCATAAGGGTCCATAGAGGCCATATTAAGCATTCAAACTACTTAGAACTCTAAGAATTCAACATGCAAGCTCATCTACAACAACACCAAGAGTAGCTAATTATTCAAAATATAAACCACTAAAGCAAAAACTAATTGGAGCAATGGAGGAGTCACATACCAAGTAGCAATCCCCCAAAACAGTTTCGGAAACGGAACTTCGAGCAAAGAGATCAAAATCCGTAGGTTTGAGAGCAAGAACACGAGAGAGAACAATGGTGATTTTTTCTGGAGGTAGGTGATGACATGGGCTAAAGAGATAAGTGAGGGGGCCCACGTGGGGACCACAACCCACCAGGGCGCGCCTGGGGCTGCTGGCACGCCCAGGTGGGTTGTGCCCACCTGGTGCACCCCCTCTGATGTTATTTGTACTAAATATTTAGAAATATTCAGAAAAAAATTGTATTAAATTTTCAGGGCATTCTGAGAACTTTTATTTTTGGGTCATTTTTTATTGCACGGGAAATTCAGAAAATAGACAAAACATGGCATTTTATTTTATTTGACTAAGAAAAACAGAAAAAAAAATGGGAATAGAAGGTTGTGCTTACTAAATTCATCAACTTCATACCTCTCAAAAATGATTTATTAATAAAGTTGATCAAGTCTTATTAACAACCACTTCCGATTAGCATGAAGCCGAAGAACTTTCGTAAAACACTAAGTTACCTCAATGGGGATATGCATGTCCCCAACAATAAGCATTTCATATTTCTTTTTGACAGTAGGTAAAGGTAGTTGAAAACTTCCAATAGTGAGTGTCAGAGATTTTTCAATAACATTAATACCATTCACTTGGAATTGTTTCTTCAGAAAGTGCACCGTGTGTTCATTACCATTGATATGAAAAGTGACCTTGCTTTTATTGCAATCAATAACAGCCCCTGCAGTATTCAAAAAGGGTCTACCAAGGATAATTGACATGTTGTCGTCCTCGGGCATCTCAAGTATAACAAAGTCAGTTAAGATAGTAACATTTGCAACAACAACGGGCACATCCTCACAAATATCGATAGGTAAGGCAGTTGATTTGTCAGCCATTTGCAAAGATATTTTAGTAGGTGTGAGTTTATTCAAATCAAGTCTTTTATATAAGGAGAAAGGCATAACACTAACACCGGCTCCTAGATCACACAAAGCAGTTTTAACATAATTTCTTTTGATGGAGCAAGGTATAGTTGGTATTCCCGGATCTCCAAGTTTTTTAGGTACTCCATCCTTAAAAGAATAATTAGCAAGCATGGTGGAGATTTCACCTTATGGTATTTTTCTCTTATTAGTGATGATGTCTTTCATATATTTTGCATAAGGGGCCATCTTTAGAATATCAGTCAAGCGGGTGCGCAAAAAGACTGGCCTAAGCATTTCAGCAAAGCATTCAAATTCTTCATCATCCTTTTTCTTAGTTGATTTAGGTGGAAAGGGCATGGGTTTTTGAACCCATGGCTCTCTTTCTCTTCCATGTTTTCTAGCAACAAAGTCTCTTTTATCATATCTTTTATTTTTAGGTTGTGGGTTATCAAGATCAACAACTGGTTCTATTTCAACATCATTTTCTGGTTGTTTATCATTGTTTGGTTGAATGTCTTCATGAACATCATAATTATCTTTTTCATTATCACTAGGTGAATGTTCATTACCAGATTGAGTTTCAGCATCAGAAATAGAAACATCATTATTATCAGGAGGTTTTTCCATCTCAGGTTCACTAGAAGCATGCAAAGTCCTGTCATTTTTCTTTTTCTTTCTAGAAGGACTAGGTGCATCAGTGTTAATTCTTTGAGAGTCTTGTTCACTTATTTTAGGGTGTCCCTTAGGATAAAGTGGTTCCTGAGTCATTCTACCTCCTCTAGTCACTACTCTTATAGCATTATCATTCATATTATTATTTATTTCATCAAGCAATTCTCCTTGAGATTTAGCAACTTGTTCTAACTAAGTATGAACCATAGAGGCGTATTTTCCTACATCCCTAACATCATTGGAGATTCTAAATAACAAGTCACTCAAGCGAGCAATCATATTGGAGTTGTATTTCAATTGTTTCATAACATTTTCATTGAAGTGATCTTGTTTTCTAATGTAGTTATCAAACTCATAAAGGCATTGACTAGGATGTTTATTATCACTTTCATCAAATTTCATTAATTTACCTCTACCACCTTTGGTGGTGGTGTGTCAAGCCCATGTATTTCTTCAATAGGAGGTAAAATTTTAACATCCTCTGCTTTAATACCGTTTTCCTTCATAGATTTCTTTGCCTCTTGCATATCTCCAGGACTTAGATATAAGATACCCCTCTTCTTCGGAGTGGGTTTAGACGGTGGTTCAGGAAGGGTCTAATCATCATAATTTTTCAATATATTATTCAATAATTCCTCAGCTTGTTCAATGGTTCGTTCCCTGAAAACACAACCAGCACAACTATCTAGGAAGTCCCTAGAAGCATCTGTTAGTCCATTATAGAAGATATCAAGTATTTCATTTTTCTTAAGAGCATGATCAGGCAAAGCATTAAGCAATTGGAGAGGCCTCCCCCAAGCTTGTGAGAGACTCTCTTCTTCAATTTGCATAAAGTTAAATATTTCCTGTAAGACAACTTGTTTCTTATGAGCAGGAAAATATTTTTCAGAGAAGTAATAAATCATATCCTGGGGACTACGCACACAACCAGGAGCAAGAGTATTGTACCATATCTTAGCATCACCCTTTAATGAGAAAGGAAATAATTTGAGGATATAGTAGTAGCGAATCTTCTCATCATGAGCAAATAGGGTGGCTATATCATTTAATTTAGTAAGGTGTGCCACAACAGTTCCAGTCTCATAGCCATGGAAAGGATCAGATTCAAGCAAAGTAATTTACTCTGGGTCGACAGAGAACTCATAATCCTTATCATCAACAATGATAGGTGAAGTAGCAAACTTTGGATCACATTTCATTCTAGCATTCAAAGATTTTTCTTTCAGTTTGCATAGTAATTTCTTAAGATCACCCCTATCATTGCAAGCAAGAAAATCTCTAGTTGTCTCCTCATCCATAACAAAACCCTCAGGTATCTTAGGCGATTCATATCTAGGAGAGCTAGGCTTAATAGGTGTTTCAAGTACTTCATCAATTTCAGCATTCTCATTTTCTTTAGCTCTAGCAAGTTGTTCATCAAGAAATTCACCTAGTGTCACAGTTTTATCAAGCAAAGTACTAGCATCATCATAAGTATCATTCATAGCAGAAGTAGAATCATCAATAACTTGCGACATATCAGAATTAATAGCATGTGGTGGTGTTGCAAGTCTACTCAAAATAGAAGGTGAATCAAGTGTAGAGTGTGATGGCAGTTCCTTACCTCCCCTCGTCTTAGAGGGAAAAATCTTAGTCTTGGTATCCTTCAGATTCTTCATAGTGATAAATAGATAATAATCCCAAGTGACTCAACAAATATAGCTATGCTCCCCGGCAACGGCGCCAGAAAAAGGTCTGGATAACCCACAAATATAGGGGATCGCAACCGTTTTTGAGGGTAGAGTATTCAACCCAAATTTATAGATTCGACACAAGGGGAGCCAAAGAATATTTGCAAGTATTAGCAGCTGAGTTGTCAATTTAACCACACCTGGAGATTAATTATCTGCAGCAATATGATCAGTAGCATAGTAATATGATAGTAGTGGTGATAGTAGCAGTAATGGTAACAGTGATAGCAATGATTTTGTAGCAAGTGTAACAGTAGCAACAATAGTAGTACCTTAGCAAGAACAATATATGGAAAATTCGTAGGCATTGGATCGGTGAATTCGTTGGATGATATTTATCATATAACAGTCATAACCTAGGGCGATACAAAACTAGCTCCAGTTCATAAATATAATGTAGGCATGTATTCCGTAAATAGTCATACGTGCTTATGGAAAGAACTTGCATGACATCTTTTGTCCTGCCCTCCCGTGGCAGCGGGGTCCATAAGGAAACTAAGGGATATTAAGGCCTCCTTTTAATAGAGCCGGAACAAAGCATTAACACATAGTGAATACATGAACTCCTCAAACTACGGTCATCACCGGAAAGTATCCCGAATACTGTCACTCCGGGGTTTGCGGATCATAACACGTAGCAGGTGCATATAACTTGCAAGATCGGATCTAGAACATAGATATAATGGTGAAAACATAAACGGTTTAGATCTTAAATCATGGCACCCGGGCCCAAAGTGACAAGCATTAAGCATGGCAAAGTCATAGCAACATCAATCTCAGAACATAATGGATACTAGGGATCAAGCCCTAACAAAACTAACTCAATTACATGATGAATCTCATCCAACTCCTCACCGACCAGCGAGCCTACGAGGGAATTACCCACTCCCGGTGGGGAGCATCATGGAATTGGCGATGGAGAAGGGTTGGTGATGACGAAGATCGAAGATCCCCCTCCCCGGAGCCCCAAACGGACTCCAAATCTGGCCTCCCGATGAAGAACAGGAGATGGCGGTGGCTCCATATTGTGAAACGCGATAATTCTTTCTCCCTGATTTTTTCTCCAAAAATAGGATTTTATAGAGTCGGAGTCAGGGACTGCGGGGCCACCAGGTGGGCACAACCCACCTGGGCGCGCCTAGAGGGGGGCGCCCTGGTGGGTTGTGCTCACCCAGGGGGCCCCCTACGGTGGTTCTTGGCTCCAGTATTTTTCTTTTATTGTATAAAAATTCTCCAAAAAGTTTCGTTCCAATCCGAGAACTTTTATTTCTGCACAAAAAACAACACCATGGTAGTTCTGCTGAAAACAATGTCAGTCCGGGTTAGTTTCATTCAAATCATGCAAATTAGAGTCCAAAACAAGAGCAAAAGCGTTAGGAAAAGTAGATACGACGGAGACGTATCACAAAACTTCAGTGAACACATGCTAATCAACGCTCAATGCCCTCAAAGGATGTGCTTATCGACATTGTACGTTAATAATAGATAGTACCAACTTAAAGTACTACTAGTAATTTGCTCTAAAACTAGTATGTAGTGCTGGTAGATGCTCGTAATTAATTATACAAACTTACGGGCGATAGACGCACTAACTACTTCTCACATGCTGGCCAGACGTTGTTGTTCTCCTTCTCGGCCTTGTCGACGGCAGCCCACCATGCTTGGATCTTCGCCGAGCTCTCCTCAGCACGGCGTGCGGCCTCTTCTTTCTTGCGGCTGCAGGACTCTCTTTTCTTGACTGCTTTCTGCCTTTTCCGCTCCTTCTCAGCGGCTTTGGCCGCCTCTTGATCCACCGCCCATTCTGCCACGGCAGCATCAAAGTCCGCCCACGTAGTTGTGCAGCCGCGGGCAGCGATGAACTCGACGCGGCAGGATGCCATCGCTTCCTTACCATGTGTGTGGTCGTGGGCGGCGAGGAACTCGGCGCGGCGGGATGCCATCACTTACTTACCAGTTACTGTGCGGCACGGTGCCATGAACGACGCGTGAGAGAGCTCTGGGGCAGAGTGGCCGGATAGCCGTACAATGCGGTGGTTTTTAAGAGCTCAAGAACAAACGACGATGAAAATTTGGCTTCCCTTACAATCTTGGTCATTCATTTTCGTGCACGGTTCATCTCCGTCGCCTCCAGAAACAGTGTGTGCTAAGCCTATTGTGTGTTGCTTTATGATTGGCCGGAACCCCGGCCACACGGATCACGCGTGTGCACCATAGGATGCACCGCGATCAAACGACAATCCACGTCCCTCTCATCACACCCGTGCAGCTGTAGCTAGATTGGATTTATTTGTGCTAAATGCCTAGAAAATGCACATAATCCCCTAAATATGGGAAATGAGCCCGGAAAAGTGCCAAATTTGAACACGGTGATTTGCAGGGTGTAGGTTCATCGTAGAAAAAAACTCAAGGACAAAGGACAAAGGAAATTTGGATTCCCCTTCAATCTTAGTGATTTCCCTCTCGAAACCATGAAACTTCCTCGGTGATGGTTCGATTTATGAAGGGCGTGCACGACGACATAAGCCAAACCTTCTCAAAATTTTACCATGGCATAGTGAGGCCATACCATGGCACCATGCCAGGTGTCATGTTTTTCAAGCATGTATTTCATTTTTCTATAGTTGAAAAGCCAATAAACGACACGTTTGTGGTTGACTCTTGCCACACATATCCTTACTGCCCATTCCTTGTAAAAGGCATGAGAATTTACTAAATAGCACGCGCATGGTTTTCCAGACCGTTCTTTTGCACCTTTTCATGTTGTTTTAAATAAATTATGTGCATTAATGCCTAGAAAATGCACATAATCCCCTAAATATGGTAAATGAGCCCAAAAAAGTGCCAAATTTGAACACGGTGATTTGCAGGGTGTATGTTCATCATAGAAAAAACTCAAGGACAAAGGACGAAGGAAATTTGGATTCCCCTTCAATCCTTGTGATTTCCCTCTCGAAACCATGAAACTTCCTCGGTGATGGTTTGATTTATGAAGGGTGTGCATGATGACATAAGCCAAACCTTCTCAAATTTTTACCATGGCATGGTGAGGCCATACCATGGCACCATGCGAGGCGTCATGTTTTCCAAGCATGTATTTCATTTTTCTATAATTGAAAAACCAATAAACGACACGTTTGTGGTTGACTCTTGCCACACTTATCCTTGAAATCCCTGCCCATTCCTTGTAAAAGGCATGAGAATTTACTAAATAGCACGAGCATGGTTTTCCAGACCATTCTTGTGCACCTTTTCATGCACCGATTCTTTGAATTTGAATTATGTGCATTACTGCCTAGAAAATGCACATAATCCCCTAAATATGACAAATGAGCCCGGAAAAGTGCCAAATTTGAACATTGATTTGCAGGGTGTATGTTCATCATAGAAAAAACTCAAGGACAAAGGACGAAGGAAATTTGGATTCCCCTTCAATCTTGGTGATTTCCCTCTCGAAACCATGAAACTTCCTCGGTGATTGTTCAATTTATGAAGGGCGTGCATGACAAAATAAGCCAAACCTTCTAAATTTTTTACCATGGCATAGTGAGGCCATACCATGGCACCATGCCAGGCATCATGTTTTTAAAGCATGTATTTCATTTTTCTATAGTTGAAAAACCAATAAACGACATGTTTGTGGTTGACTCTTGCTACACGTATCCTTGAAATCCCTGCCCATTCCTTGTAAAAGGCATGAAAAATTACTAAATAGCACGAGCATGGTTTTCTAGACCGTTCTTGTGCACCTTTTCATGCACCGATTGTTTGAATTTGAATTATATGCATTAATGCCTAGAAAATGCACACAATCCCCTAAATATGGCAAATGAGCCCGGAAAAGTGCCAAATTTGAACACGGTGATTTGCAGGGTGTATGTTCATCGTAGAAAAAAACTCAAGGACAAAGGACGAAGGAAATTTGGATTGCCTTTCAATCTTGGTGATTTCCCTCTCGAAACCATGAAACTTCCTCGGTGATGGTTCGATTTATGAAGGGTGCGCATGACGACGTAAGCCAAACCTTCTGAAATTTTTACCAGGGCATGGTGAGGCAATACCATGGCACCATGCCAGGCGTCATGTATTTCATTTTTCTATAATTGAAAAAACAATAAATGACGCATTTGTGGTTGACTCTTGCCACACATATCCTTGAAATCTCTGCCCATTCCTTGTAAAAGGCATGCAAATTTACTAAATAGCACAAGCAAGGTTTTCCAGACCATTTTTTTGCACTTTTTCATGCACCGATTGTTTGAATCTGAATTTTGTTCATTAATGCCTAGAAAAGGGACATAATCGCCTAAATATGGTAAATGAGCCTGAAAAAATGCCAAATTTGAACATGTTGCACTGGAGGGGGTATGTTCATCGTAGAAAACTAAATGACAAACCAAGAGGGAAATTTGGATTCCCCCTCAATCTCGGTGATTTACTATCGCACACGATTCATCTCCGTCGCCTATGCGAACCGTGTGCGTTCACCCACACATCCAAAAGGAAAAAAGAAAACCGTCACCCCCTGCCCACTTCGTCCCCACCCACTCGCCGTGCACTCCTCCGCAACTCTGCACCTCATCAACTTCTATCGCGGCGGCCACCCTAAGCTCGACGGCTGTCGTCGGCGGATGGAGGTCGCGCTCGAAACGGCACGGGATTTTGCCCCTACCGCTTGCCGCCGCCTATCTGCACCGACTTGCACCGACTTTCTGGACTCTGGTCGATTGCGGTTTTCTGCGGGATTGGGCTGGGGATTTTTCTCATGGAGAAGGTACTTAATTTAGTAAAATATTCACTCATCTCTTATCGTAGTCCGTCCGTCGTTCTTAATCAACCAGCAGAAATCGCCGTGGATTCATTTTCTTCTAGCTGATTCGAGGGTTTTCATTCAAGTGTCCATAGTGCGAGCACAAATCAGGCAAGTGTGGTCGCGGCCAGTCGGAAACGAAGTTCTATCTCACCATTCCAGATGACTTAAGGGAGCGCTCGGTATGTTCAATCTCACCCCACGGTCGGCATGGCCTAAATTTATGAACATATACATTATATTGTTACATTTGGATAAAAGGTACGGTGCCACATGCAGCCTAGACGTCGAAGATGATTTTTTGCTTCTAAATTAGGCAAATTAATGATGTATTGTTCATTCAGTTACTCTCATATCTGCATCAAATATTTGTTACATTATTTATTTTTTATTATATATTTTTGTACTTTGCTTTCAGCTATATATTGTTCTGTTCTCTAAGTTGCTCCCATATTTGCATGTTGCTCTGTTATTTCAATATATCTAATTTACGATCTTACTTTTTATTTCAAGCAGTACATCCCTTGCTTTGCAACAACACGAGTAGAAGGAAATCTTGGGCTTTACTTTGTTGATGACTCCATGGATGTCATATTGACAACGCAACATGGATTTACAATGACAGTTAGCGTAAAACTTGATAAAGATGGTCACTCCTATTTTGATGCGGACCTTTGGAGAAAGTTTTCTAAGTTTTATGAACTGAAAGCTGGCAATAAAATTCTAGTGCGTGCACCACAGCCTTGTCCAATTAACATGGATGTTTACTTCCCCAATGTCATCAGCCGATCACAGTCTGATCGAGGTTAGTGTTCTTTCAACTTTCTCCATGCTGGCATATTACTTAGCAAAATCGGGGTATTTGTTCTGACTAACTGATCACTATTTAAGCAGCCAATTGTGATTTCATTTTGTGACTCCATTCCTAGGCAGTAACAAATTATATTTACCAATTTATTCCCACTATATATTCTTCTGCCATGTTCTGAATAAATAATACCTTTCCACCTTTCAAGCAGGATATGTTGGATGCATAGTTAATGATATGTATGTTACTCGGCGAACCAAATTTCACTTGAAAGACTTGAAGCATGTCATAAAATTTGTTGATAATCTGACAGAGATAGCACAACTTATGAACACTGGATTTTGGATGGGATTAATTCTACCTATGGTGCACAGATTGAACAAGACCAATTGTGTGCACAAAACACTGGCACAAAGTCTTATTTTTATGTTGATGTTCATAAACTATATATATCTTCAACGATATGTTACAATTGGTTTTTATTCTACATTGCAATAGAAATTGTTCGCTGCAGCTATTCCTGAATCGATTTCCCGGCGTGGTCGAATTACACTTGTGCCTGCTAATAACGCCAAAGTGATTGCAAGGTACTGCATTTCCCGCAGAAATGGAACCATTCAAATTAACAAGTTCTCGCTTGTCGTGGCAATGCATCCACATTGGAAAATTGGAGACACTGTTCTACTCATGCTCTACCAAGGCACAGGAGGGTTCTTCATTTTCATTGACGAGATGTCGAGTCTCCGTGATCAAGCTGCTTCCAGTGGATAGTTGTGGTTGTTGGCCCTCAGCCTCTTAAAATGTGTTAGTTGTTGCTATGTTAAGTATGTAGATATAGACCATATGGTTGTCAAAATTGTTAAGTACCGTGTTACCAAGATCCCCCTTTTGTCGAATAGTGTCACCACTATATATATGTTACTCAAATGTTGTCAACCAAGTTCTTAAATTTTCATGGAAAGTATTAGTATCGTACACAGTTCATTCAGTTTAAGCGTGTGCCCTGTAGAGTAGAGGATGTCCATGTTTTCGACGTGGCGATCAACACCGATGTCCAGAAGGAATTTGCATATTAATTGTCCATATTGCAAATTGAGATAATATATGGATAGGCTAGCCCATACAATTGACATATTTGACATGCATGAACAAATCAATAGTTCGACGAGTCATTTACAAACCATTAGCTTGCTAATTTACAAGAATATAACGAACTGCGCGCGCACAAAAGAGCTACTGTGCACCTGACGCCGACCCACCACACACATCCACCATCGTCCATCAGCGTGTCGATCATGGGCTCAGTGGGAGCGGAGGGCACCAAGTTGATGACCTACACACCTTGATCGATCGAGGTTGGGGCAGACTCAACATCGGGGATCGCCGGTACTGCCTCGGGCGCAGCGCTCACCAGGGCTACCGCGACCGCCGGGTCTGCCCTGGCGACGTCTGGCGAGACGACGTTGGCTCTCGCCAAGGCTGCTATGACGCCCCCCAGGCATGCCCCGTCGACGTTCGATGATGCGCCCTCCTCCATCTGGGACATAAGCATGCGCCTCGTGTGGCGGCCTCCACGGCCATAGTTGTCCTTGAGTCGTCCCGGTTCCTGCTCCGCCGCCCGCACCATCCGCCGCACTCTGCACCGAGCCAGCAGTATCACCCGCTGGCGATCCCTGTTCGCTTTAGGACGACCCTGGCTAACCTGGCGGCTTGCTCGTACCGCGTTTCCTGCTTCCTCTGGCCATCGTCGGGAGAGGCGGCGACATGGCCGTCGACCGCCAAGCCGACCATCGTGCCTTCAGCCTCTATTCCGCTGTCGCGCAACTCCATCAGGCCGTCGCCCGTTGGGGGGTATGCCGGTATGTGTGGGTAACTAGCTAGCAAGTGGATCAATAGCGAGTCGCCGCCGGCGGCCATTGCTGTGGTTATTTATAGCTAGCAGCTGGCTAGGGGATTGGGGATTTTACAATTCACCTTTGTGGAGCGCGGGAAGACTAAGTGGAGCACACAACCTGACAACCGTATGCGGTGTCACGTGTTACCACACATGTGTTAACATAAGGAAACGTATGTGTAACTTACTAATCATCACACACGAGTACTTGCACACGCATCGTGTGGGATACTCCTAGCCATCGCAAGCAACTAGTTTGCATTTTTCAAAGTTTTTTCTACACACAGAATCGCACACGAATTAACTCTAGTAATCGTCTGTGTTATATTTTCTCATCGCAAACAGTTCATCCGAGTGGGCTGTTTGCCGCGTATCACACACATCTTGTTTGCACGAATCATTTGTGTTCTTTTAGCTCATAGCAAACAGTTCATCTATGTGAATTGGGGCCGCATATCACACACATCTTGTTAAGTTGAACCATTTCTGTTGTGTTGCCTAATCGAAAACAGTTCATCCGAATGAACTGTATGCCGTATATCGCACACACCTTGATCACGCTAACCGTTTCTGTTGCGTTCCCTGATCGCAAACAGTTCATCCAAGTGAACTGTATGCCGTATATCACACACAACTTGATATGGCTACCCGTTTCTGTTGTTCTGGCTCATCGCAAACAGTTCTTCTGGATTAACCGTCTGCCATGCATCACACACGCAACTAAAATTTGGATCGTGTTTGATGTCTCCGCCATCGCAAATGTTTTGTATCATTTTTACGGTTATTTTACATCATCGTTTGCGATTAATGCATCACACACAGTTTTGTCAAAGGGTCTCTGATTGGACTGTTGCGTTTGGACCATCCTGCAGTAGTGCATGCTTCACTTATATCTTTTTGAGAGTTGATAATAGTAATGGCAATTAGTACAAGTTATGAATTTGGTCCCAATATGATAGGTATTCAAGAGGGATATAATAAGAACTTTCATGTAGATCACTGAATATGATATTTTGATTCCTTCCAATAGTTTTGCGATATAAATGTGGTAATATGTGGGTTGTCCTAGTGACTAATTGTGGTTTATTAAGAATATTATTGTTAAGGTTTGTGATTCCTGAAGCATGCACGTATAGTCTTTCGTTATGCTATGAAGTTGGAGCATGATTTCTTATTGATTGTCTTCCTTATGAGTGGCGGTCGGGGACGAGCGATGGTCTTGTCCTACTAATCTACCCCCCTAGGGGCATGTGTAGTAATACTTTGCTTCGAGGGCTAATAAACTTTTGCAATAAGTATGTGAGTTCTTTATGACTAATGTGAGTCCATGGATTATATGCACTCTCACCTTTCCGCAATTTGCTAGCCTCTTCGGTACCGTGCACTGCCCTTTCTCATCTTGAGATGTGGTGCAAACTTCACCGGTGCATCCAAATCCCGTGATATGATATGCTCTATCACACATAAGCCTCCTTATATCTTCCTCAAAACAGCCACCATACTGATACGTCTCCAACGTATCTATGATTTTTGATTGTTCCATGCTATTATATTATCAATCTTGGATGTTTTATATACATTTACTAGCAAGTTTATATCATTTTTTGGGACTAACCTATTAACTTAGTGCCCAGTGCCAGTTGCTGTTTTTTGCTTGTTTTTTACTTTGTAGAATATCAGTACCAAACGAAGTCCAAAAGCCATGAAACTTTTTGGAGATATTTTTCTGCCGATAAGAGACCCCGCAGCTTCGAGAGGGAACCAAAAGATGAAAGAGGGGCCCACTAGGCACTGATACGTCTCCAACGTATCTATAATTTATGAAGTATTCATGCCATGTTTACAACAATTTTATATGGTTTTGGTATGATTTTATTAGAACTAACCCGGACTGACGGTGTTTTCAGCAGAACTACCGTGGTGTCATTTTTTTTGTGCAGAAATAAAAGTTCTCGGAATGAGCTGAAAATTTACGGAGAATATTTTTGGAAAATATAAAAAATACTGGAGCGAAAAGATACCAGAGAGGAGTCCCGAGGCAGCCACAAGGGTGGGGGCGCGCCCCCCTGCCTTGCCGCTGCCTCGCGGACCCCCTTGACTTGTCCCCAACGCCAAAAACTCCTATAAATAGAGAAAACTCTAGAAAGAAACCTAGATCGGAAGTTCCACCGCCGCAAGCCTCTGTAGCCACGAAAAATCAATCTAGGCCCTCTCCGGCACCCTGCCGGAGGGGCCATCATCACCGGAGGCCATGCAGGAGGAAGCCGGAAGGGGCCATCATCACCATGGAGGCCAAGGACCAGAGGGAGAACCTCTCCCCATCTAGGGGGGAGGCCATGGAGGAGGAAGCACAAGGGGGAGACTCTCTCCCCCTCTATCTCGGTGGCGCCGGAGTGCCGCCGGGGGAACCATCGCCGCGGTGATCGTCTTCATCAACATCACCATCTTCATCACCTTCCTTGTCTCTTTTAAGCGGTCCACTCTCCCGCACCCCACTGTAATCCCCTACTTGAACGTGGTGCTTTATGCCACATATTATGATCCAATGATGTATTGCCATCCTATGATGTTTTGAGTAGATTTCTTTTGTCTTTTGGGTTGATTGATGATCTAGATTGGTTTGAGTTGTATGTTTTATTTTGGTGCTGTCCTATGGTGCCTTCCGTGCCGCGCACACGTGAAGGATTCCCACTGTAGGGTGTTGCAATACGTTCATGATTCACTTATAGTGGGTTGCTAGAGTGACAGAAGCTTAAACCCGAGTAAGGGAGTTGTTGTAATAACCATTGAGGCTTGCCAGTTTGTAATAACCATTACCTTGTCTCATGAACTTCCTGTTTCCTTCCACCCACCAGAACACTTTTGCTGATGCATGCTTGTTTCGCACCCCATCATTTTGATTTGCAGTTTTATATCATTGAAATCCTACGAGGCGGCTGGGTTTTGTACATGTGGGACATGCTATCATTAGGACCAGCGCGATGCACTGCTGAGCAGGAGGAGCGTCACGAGCTCACCCATATCATTGACCCATCATCAGGACCGGGCTGACTAATGGGTCCAGCAACTACAGTACCGAACAGATGCGATGGCGCTTCCAGGGAGGAATGGACCCGCGCCAGCATGCCGTTAACGATGCATCCACGGACGCTGCCCGCCCGTCATCTAACACCCGACGTACAGGACCCCACATGCGTGTATTCCTCCTTATTCTGTACCTGTATTTCCAATTGAATAATGGCTGACACACATCCCACAGCTAACATGGACGATACAGATATAGGGAGCACCTGGTCCCGGGAGCCAAAACTCCCCTCCCGTATACCTCAGTTTTTGTTTTGTTCACATGATATGCGTATTTTGTGTTTATTTTTCTTTTCTTTTCCTTATTGCACCATGCTAGTATGAGATAGTCCTTCATTGATTTATAGAATGCTTCATGTGCTTCACTTAAATCTTTTGAGTATGGCTTTATAGAATGCTTTGTGTGCTTCACTTATATATTTTGAGCTTGGATATTAGTAAATCTATATTAATTGTAGAATGCTCCATGAACTTCACTTATACCTTTTAGAGTATGAATAAAAGTATCATCGAAATTGGGCTTGGAAGAGTATCATTAAAATATCATGCCTAGCTAAAAAGGCATTAAAGAAAAGCGCTTGTTGAGAGACAACCCAATATTTACCCCTACTGTTTTTGTGTGTTCTCATGATTTTTCTACTGTATTAATCATGTTTTATAGTTTTTGTTTCAATAAAGTGCCAAGTAAAGCCTTTGGGATAGTGTGGATGATAGTTGACTTGATTCTGTGCAAAAACAGAAACTTTTGCGTCCAGTACAGAAATTCCTATATTTTACTGGAACGTGGAAAAATTCTGAAATTTTTACAGTCCATTGATATAAAAATTGTCTATGTTGTTCTAATTTTTCAGAATGTTTAGAGTAACATAAGTATGAGCTTAATTCATATCTTTACAGACTGTTCTGTTTTTGACAGATTCTGTTTTTGATGCATAGTTTGCTTGTTTCCTAGTTTCTATGGCTTATATTGCTCAAGATAAATTGTAGAAATGATAGGGTACAGTAGGTATCATGTGATAAAAAAAAAATCTTGTCTTGACAGTACCAAAGTGAATGATTTGTTTTATCATACTAACCCATCTCACGAAGTTCCGTTAAGTTTTGTGTGATTGAAGTTTTCAAGTTTTGGGTGAGAAATCGATATGAGGAGAATAAGGAGTGACAAGACCCTAAGCTTGGGGATGCCCAAGGCACACTAAGGTAATATTCAAGGAATATCCAAGCAACTAAGCTTGGGGATGCCCCGGAAGGCATCCCTTCATTCGTCTTCAACATTATCGGTAACCTCACTTGGAGCTATATTTTTATTCGTCACATGATATGAGTTTTGCTTGGAGCGTCATTTTATTTTATTAGTATTTTCTTGCTGTTATTTATAATAATGTTTTTCATCTTTTAGTTCAATAAAAATGTCAAGTATAGCCTTTACCATGCTTATTTTGCAAGTCTATATGTTGCTGTTTTGAAAACAGAAAGTTTTCTATCATTGTATGAATTCTTATGGAAAGTCAGAACGCGATAAAATCTTGAATTTTTTTACACAATGAGTAACAACAAATTTTATACAGTGTGGTAATTTTTCAGAATTTTTGGAGTTAGGTAATATGAGTACAATTGCACTCTTTACAGACTGTCCTGTTTGGACAGATTGCTGTTATGTTTGCATTGTTTGCATATGTTTGCTTGTTTAACGGTTCTATTTGAGGATAGGAGTATTAAATATGCAGAGGCATTTAGCATGCAATGTTAAATAATAATTTTAGTGATTTGCTACAGTAGAGAATGATAAGGTTTTGCATTTGATTTATACTAACTTTTCTCACAAGTTCTTGTTGAGTTTTGTGTGCATGAAGTTTTTAAGATTTAGGGAAACCGTGATATAAAAGGAATTAAGGAGACACAAAAGCTCAAGCTTGGGGATGCCCAAGGCATCCCTAGTTAATATTTCAAGAAGTGTCAAGCATCTAAGCTTGGGGATGCCCCGGTAGGCATCCCACCTTTCTTCATCAAGAATTATCGGTTAGTCTCGGTTGAGCCTAAGTTTTTGCTTCTTCACATGATATGTGCTATCCTTAGAATATCATTTTATTTTACTGGCTGCTTGAATAAAATCATTGGATCTGAAATCTTGAATGGGAGAGAGTCCTCACATGGCTATTTAACTACTGGGCTACTCATTGATCTTCACTTATATCTTTTTGGGAGTAGTTTTGTCATTTACTCTCGTGCTTCACTTTTATCCCATGAGTAAATGGTTGAATGAATTGAATATCATAAATCTGAAATTATATATGATTCATATGCTTATCCCATGGGGAGTAATGACTTCACATATATGAAGTATAGGTGGTAAAATTTATTGAAAGTTAGGAAACACCGCATTGGTCACTTGAACAATTCATGAAAGAATATTGAAGGAAGAGAGATTCCACATATAAATATACTATCTTGGACATCTTCTATGATTGTGAGCCCCATTTATTATTTTCAAACTTGAGCAAATTAGTTGAAGTTGGACAAGGAAGACAACGTAATGAGTTATGTTTGGGTATGTTTGCATAGAAGTTATATTGTTATGGATCCTCTAACATGTGGTGCTTGCTTAGGATCTTTTGCTAGCCAAAATTTTGTACTAAGTAGAGATACTACTTGTGCATCCAAAACCCTTAAACCCCATTTCATGCCATGAGTGTCCACCATATCTACCTATGGATTGAATAAGATCCTTAAAGTAAGTTGTCATCGGTGCAAAAAGTAATAAAAATTGCTCCTAAATATGTTTGATCTTTTATTGTAAGGGAAAATAAGCATTGTACAAACTTGTGATAGTAAAGAAATAAAAGCGACGGACTGCATAATAAAGGTTGCTATCACAAAGGGCAATAGAACGTGACGTTCCTTTGCATTAAGGGTTTGTACATCCAAAATTAAAAAGCGCATGACAACCTCTGCTTCCCTCTGCGAAGGGCCTATCTTTTACTTTCATGTATTTACTTTTATGCAAGAGTCAATAGTATTCCTTCTTATTTCAACCTCAATTATTCTTCAGTTGGCAAGCATCATGTGGTGGGGTAGATACAAGCATATATGGCCATTCAAATATATTTGACCATGAATTATTATTGTTGACAATTATCTATATGGTAAATGAGTTGGGAGGCGAAACATTAAGCCCCTATCTTTCTCTGTGTTCGACGGATGCTATTTTTTCTAAAAATATGCTTTGAGTGGTAGCAATCATGGAAGACTATATGATAGTTGAGTATGTGGAATTTGCTAAATCAAAGGTCTTACATAGCCCCTTCCTGAAATAAGATGAATTGCAATTGTTTGATGACTGAGAACGTAGTTTGTTAGTTTTCAAGAAAGTTTACGGTCTATACTTTAACATGAAAATAGCTTGTTACTTGATCATGAGAAGTTTTATGATATGAGCTACTGTTATGATGCTAGAAAAAGTGGTTGAAATTATTATTGATCAAACTTGTGCACTTGCTAGCATTCACACTTCATAAATTATTTCTTTTATCATTTACCTACTCGAGGACGAGCAGGAATTAAGCTTGGGGATGCTGATATGTCTCCAACGTATCTATAATTTATGAAGTATTCATGCCATGTTTACAACAATTTTATATGGTTTTGGTATGATTTTATTAGAACTAACCCGGACTGATGCTGTTTTCAGCAGAACTACCATGGTGTCATTTTTTTGTGCAGAAATAAAAGTTCTTGGAATGAGCTGAAAATTTACGAAGAATTTTTTTGGAAAATAAAATACTGGAGTGAAAAGATACCACAGAGGAGTCCCGAGGCAACCACAAGGGTGGGGGCGCCCCCCCTAGGGCGCGCCCCCTGCCTTGCCGCCGCCTCGCGGACCCCCTTGACTTGTCCCCGATGCCAAAAACTCCTATAAATAGAGAAAACTCCAGAAAGAAACCTAGATCGGAAGTTCCGCCGCCGCAAGCCTCTGTAGCCACGAAAAATCAATCTAGGCCCTCTCCGGCACCCTGTCGGAGGGGGCCATCATCACCGGAAGCCATGGAGGAGGAAGCCAGAAGGGGCCATCATCACCATGGAGGCCAAGGACCAGAGGGAGAACCTCTCCCCATCTAGGGGGGAGGCCATGGAGGAGGAAGCACAAGGGGGAGACTCTCTCCCCCTCTCTCTCGGTGGCGCCGGAGTGCCGCCGGGGGAACCATCGCCGCGGTGATCGTCTTCATCAACATCACCATCTTCATCACCTTCCTCGTCTCTTTTAAGCGGTCCACTCTCCCGCACCCCGCTGTAATCCCCTACTTGAACATGGTGCTTTATGCCACATATATGATCCTATGATGTGTTGCCATCCTATGATGTTTTGCGTAGATTTCTTTTGTCTTTTGGGTTGATTGATGATCTAGATTGGTTTGAGTTGTATGTTTTATTTTGGTGCTGTCCTATGGTGCCTTCCATGCCGCGCACACATGAAGGATTCCCACTATAGGGTGTTGCAATACGTTCATGATTCTCTTATAGTGGGTTGCTAGAGTGACAGAAGCTTAAACCCGAGTAAGGGGGTTGTTGCGTGATTGCGGCTAGAACTATGTCGGTATTTCCCCAAAGAGGAAGGGATGATGCAGCACAGCTACGGTAGGTATTTCCCTCAGTGATGGGACCAAGGTTATCGAACCAGTAGGAGAACCACGCAACACTACGTGAACGACACCTGCACACAAAGAACAAATACTTGCAACCTGATGTGTAAAAGGGGTTGTCAATCCCTTTCGGGTAGCGGCGCCAGAAATTGGCAAACGGATGTGAGAAAGTTGTAATAAATTGATAGATGCGAATAAAAGCAAATAAAATTCAGCGAGGTATTTTTGGGTTTTTGATAATATAGATCTGAAAATAAAAGATGCAAATAACTAAAAAGGCAAATAGCAATATAGATCTGAAAGTATATGATGGGAAAATAGACCCGGGGGCCGTAGATTTCACTAGTGGCTTCTCTCGAGAAAAATAGCGTACGGTGGGTAAACAAATTACTGTTGGGAAATTGATAGAACTTCAAATAATCATGACGATATCCAGGCAATGATCATTATATAGGCATCACGTCCAAGATTGGTAGACCGACTCCTGTCTGCATCTACTACTATTACTCCACACATCGACTGCTATCCAGCATGCATCTAGTGTATTAAGTTCATGGAGAAATGGAGTAATGCAATAAGAACGATGACATGATGTAGACAAGATCTATTCATGTAGGAATTAGACCCCATCTTGTTATCCTTAATGGCAACGATACATACGTGTCATTTCCCCTTCTGTCACTGGGATTGAGCACCGTAAGATCGAACCCATCACAAAGCACCTCTTCCCATGGCAAGAAAAATCGATCTAGTCGGCCTAACTAAACCAAAGATTCGAAGAAGAAATACGAGGCTATAAGTAATCATGCATATAAGAGATCAAAAGACTCAAATAACTTTCATGGATAAAAAGATAGATCTGATCATAAACTCAAAGTTCATCGGATCCCAACAAACACACCGCAAAAAGAGTTACATCAAATAGATCTCCAAGAGACCATTGTATTGAGAATCAAAAGAGAGAGAGGAAGCCATCTAGCTACTAACTACGGACCCGAAGGTCTACAATGAACTACTCACGCATCATCAGAGAGGCACCAATGAGGATGATGAACCCCTCCGTGATGGTGTCTAGATGGGATCTGTGGTTTCTAGAACTTGCGGCGGCTGGAATTGTTTTTCGTCGACTCCCCTAGGGTTTTTGGACGTCCAGGGTATTTATAGAGCAAAGAGGTGGTGTGGGAGGCGGCCGAGGTGGGCACAACCCACCTGGGAGTGCCTGGGCTCCCAGGCGCACCCTGGTGGGTTGTGCTACCCTCGGAGCCCCCCTCGGGTACTTTCTTGGCCCATCGTGTGTCTTCTGGTCTAGAAAAAATCACCAAAAAGTTTCGCTGCGTTTGGACTCCGTTTGGTATTGATTTTCTGCGAAGTAAAAAACAAGCGAAAAACAGCAACTGGCACTGGGCGCTATGTCAATAGGTTAGTCCCAAAAAATGATATAAAGTTGCTATAAAATGATTGTAAAACATCCAAGAATGATAATATAACAGCATGGAACAATAAAAAATTATAGATACGTTGGAGACGTATCATTGCGTATGGGATAAAGGGGAATTGATACTTTAATGCTATGGTTGGGTTTTACCTTAATGATCTTTAGTAGTTGCAGATGCTTGATAGAGTTCCAATCATAAGTGCATATTATCCAAGTAGAGAAAGTATGTTAGCTTATGCCTCTCCCTCATATAAAATTGCAATAATGACTACCGATCTTGTTAACAATTGCCTAGGATAATTCCGCACACCGATCCATCATTATTCCACACTCGCTATTTATAATATATAGTAATATATTCTAACTTTATGTTAACAGCACCTATTTTTATATTTTAGCTCTCCGATATCATGCAAAGCTATCCTCTTGATACCCACAACATAGTTTTATTTCTCGTTTCTAGATGAAAGCAAACGCTCGGTGTATGTAGAGTTGTATCGGTGGCAGATAGGACTTGAGAGAATATTGATCTTACCTTTAGCTCCTTGTGGGTTCGACACTCCATACTTATCACTTCCATCTTTGGAAATTTCTATGATGATTCCTTGCACTTGGGGATTATCAGGCACCAGGGCGCGCTAGGGGCCTCCTGCGTGCTCTGGTTGGTAGTGGGGCCCACGGGCATCGTTTTGACCTACCTCCGCCTCTATAAATACTCTATAATCCCAAAACCCTCAAGGGAGTCCATGAAATACTTTTTTCCTCCGCCGCAAGTTCCAGAACCATGAGATCCCATCTAGAGGCCTTTTCCGACACTCTGCCGAAGGGGGAAACGATCACGGAGGGGTTCTTCATCATCCTTCCTGCCCCTCCGATGATGCGTGAGTAGGTTGCCACAGACTTACGGGTTCGTAGTTAGTAGTTAGATGGCTTCTTCTTTCTTTTTGATCTTCAATACAATGTTCTCCTCGGTGTTCTTGGAGATATATTTGATGTAATTCTTTTTACGGTGTGTTTGTTGGGATCCGATGAATTGTGAGTTTATGATTAGATCTATCCATGAATATCTTTTGAGTTTTCTCTGAACTCTTTTATGCATGATTGTTATAGCCTCGTATTTCTTCTCAGATTTATTGGTTTGGTTTGGCCAACTAGATTGATTTATCTTGCCATGGGAAGGGGTGCTTTGTGATGGATTCGATCTTGCAGTGCTCAATATCAGTGACAGAAAGAGACATGACACGCATGTATCGTTGCTATTAAGGGTAACAAGATGGGATTTATTTCATATGTGAGTTTATCTTGTCTGCATCATGCCATCTTGCTTAAAGCATTACTCCATTTTTCCATGAACTTAATACACTAGATGCATGCTGGATAGCGGTCGATGTGTGGAGTAATAGTAGTAGATGCAGAATCATTTCGATCTACTAATCTTGGACGTGATGCCTATATACATGACTATTGCCTTGGATATCGTCATAATTATTTTCTTTTATAACAATTGCTCAACTGTAATTTGTTTACCACCGTATGCTATTTTTCTCGAGAGAAGCCTCTAGTGAAAACTATGGCTCCCGGTCTATTTTCTATCATATATTAAAACCAAAAATACCTTGCTGCAATTTTCTTTTATTTATTTTATTTTGTATTTTTGTTAGATCTATTTATCAAAACCTATACAATTTAATCTTTCTCTTGACCGTTGAGGGATTGACAACCCCTCTACGCGTTGGGTTGCAAGTATTTGTTGTTTGTGTGCAGGTGCTGTTTACATAGTGTTGCTTGGTTCTCCTACTGGATTGATAACCTTGGTTTCATAACTGAGGGAAATACTTATCTCTACTGTACTGCATCATCCCCTCCTATTTAGGGAAATCCCAACGTAGTTCACAAGTAGCACTGATACATCTCCAACGTATCTATAATTTTTTTATTGTTCCATGCTATTATATTATCATTCTTGGATGTTTTACAATCATTTTATAGCAACTTTATATCATTTTTGGGACTAACCTATTGACATAGTGCCCAGTGCCAGTTGCTTTTTTTGCTTGTTTTTTACTTCGCAGAATATCCCTATCAAACGGAGTCCAAACGTAGCGAAACTTTTTGGAGATTTTTTTTGGACTAGAAGACAACTTGGGAGCCAAGGAAGCACCTGGGGGGAGGCCCGCGGGACCCACAAGACACCAGGGCGCGCCAGAGGCCCCTGGCGCACCCTGATGGGTTGTGGGGCCCTCGGGGGTCTCCTCCACCACCTCTCAGCTCTATAAATACCCAAATATTACAGAAACCCTAGGGGAGTCGACGAAACACAAGTCCAGCTGCCGCAAGTTCGAGAACCACGAGATCCAATCTAGTGCCATATTCTGGTACTCTGCCGGAGGGGAACACGATCACGGAGGGGTTCATCATCCTAATTGGTGCTCCTCCGATGATGCGTGAGTAATTCACCATAGACTTACGGGTCCGTAGGCAGTAGCTAGATGGATTCTTCTCTCTTTTTGATTCTCAATACAATGGTCTCTTGGAGATCTATTTGATGTAATGACTTTTTGCGGTGTGTTTGTTGGGATCCGTTGAAGTTCGAGTTTATGATCAGATCTATATCCATGAAAGTTATTTGAGTCTTCTTTGATCTCTTTTATGCATGATTATTTATAGCCTCGTATTTCTTCTCTGAATCTTTGGTTTAGTTAGGCCAACTAGATTGATTTTTCTTGCAATGGGAAGAGGTGCTTTGTGATGGATTCGATCTTTTTGAGCATGGTGTGCTTTAATATGTTTTGAAGAGATTCTCTCATGCTTCAGTTAGATTTATTTGAGAGTAAGTAAATTTTTTGAAGAAATTCTCTCATGCTTCACTTATATTATTTTGAGAGAAGAAATTTTTTATGCCCATGTTCTTCACTTAAATTTGTTTGAGCTTATCAAAAGCAATTGCAATATATGAAATTAGTCCCAAAGTGATAGATGCATGCTGGATAGCGGTCGATGTGCGGAGTAATAGTAGTACTCCCTCCGTTCCAAATTACTCGTTGTGGTTTTAGTTCAAATTTGAACTAAAGCCACGACGAGTAATTTGGAATGGAGGGAGTAGATGCAGAATCATTTTGGTCTACTAATCTTGGACGTGATGCCTATATTCATGATCATTGTCTGGATATTGTCATAATTATTTGTTCTTCTATCAATTGCCCAACAGTAATTTGTTTACCCACCGTATGCTATTTTCTCGAGAGAAGCCACTAGTGAAATCTACGGTCCCCGAGTCTATCTTTTATCATATTGCTTTCAGATCTATCTTTTATCATATTTGTTTTCGGATCAATTATTCCAAAAACCCAAAAATACCTTGCTGCACTTTTTCTTTACTTATTTTATTTTGTGTTTTATTCAGCTCTATTTATCTAATCTCATACAAACCAATCTATCTTTTTACCATGGAGGGATTGACAACCCCTCTTACGCGTCAGGTTGTAAGTATTTGTTCTTTGTGTGCAGGTACCATTTACATAGTGTTGCTTGGTTCTCCTACTGGATTGATACCTTGGTTTCATAACTGAGGAAAATACTTACCGTAGTTGTGCTGCATCATCCCTTCCTCTTTGGGGAAATACCGACGCAGTCTAAGCCACGTCAAAGGAATTTCTGGCGCCGTTGCCGGGGAGACATCATCAACATCTATCAGGTTCCTAATCACAAATCTCATCTCCTTGTAATTTACATTATTTGCCATTTGCCTCTCATTTTCATTTCCCCCCACTTCACAAAACTTTGCCATCTCTTTTTCGTTCGCCTTTTTCTCGTCAGATCTATTTTTTGCTTGCAATTTTGTTTGCGTAGTCGCGATGGCTAAAGAAAATATAAATTTTGTGATTTTTCCAATACCAATAATAATGATTTTATTAGTACTCTGATTGCTCCTCCCGCCACTAGTGCGGAATCTTGTGATATTAATGCCGCTTTGTTGAATCTTGTTATGAAAGCTCAATTTTCCGGTACTCCTAATGAGGATGTCGCGTCCCATCTAAATGCATTCATTGAATTGTGTGATATGCAAAAGAAAAAATATATGGACAATGATATTGTGAAGTTGAAATTGTTTCCTTTCTCTTTGAGGGGTCGTGCAAAATTTTGGTTTTCTTCTTTGCCTCGCAATAGTATCGATTCTTGGGATAAGTGCAAAGATGCTTTTATTACTAAGTATTTTCCGCCCGCGAAAATTATTTCCCTTAGAACTCAAATCATGAATTTTAAGCAACTTGAGCATGAACATGTTGCCCAATCTTGGGAAAGAATGAAATTGATGCTAAAAAATTGTCCTACTCATGGTTTAAATCTTTGGATGATTATACAAAAAAAATATGCGGGATTGAATTTTGTTTCTAGAAATCTTTTAGATTTCACCGTGGGTGGTACTTTTATGGAGATTACTTTGGGTTAAGCTACTAAATTTCTTGATAATATTATGGCAAATTATTCACAATGGCATACCGAAAGAGCACCTACTAGTAAAAAAGTTAATTCGGTTGAAGAAATTAGTACTTTGAGTGAAAAAGTTGATGCCTTATGAAGTTGGTTGCTAGTAAAATGCTCCTATTGATCTTAATGATGTGCCTTTGTCTACTTTGATTGAGAAAAATAGTGACCCCGTAGATGTGAATTTTGTCTCGCGAAACAATTTTAATAACAATGCTTATAGAGGTAATTTTAGTCCTAGGCCTTTTCCTGGAAATTCCTCTAATAATTATGGCAATTCCTAAGGTAATTCTTCTTACAATAATAATAGGAACCCCTCTGATCTTGAGAGTAATATTAAAGAATTTATCAATGCTCAAAAAGTTTTCAGTACTACGATAGAAGAAAAATTGAATAAGATTAATGATATGTCTAGAAGCATTGATAGAATTTCCCTTGATGTAGAAAATCACAAGATTAAAAATTTTCCACCTAAGGTTGATGTCAATGAACCAATTAAAGCTTTATATGTTTCCATGGATGAAAGTAAGAAAAGAACCGCTATGCTTAGAGCTAAAAGAGAATTTTTAGAAAGAGCGTTTTCTACCGATTGCTTTCATAAAAATGATGAAGATCTTAAAGTAATTGGTGTTTCTTCTATTGATTCCTTGTTTAGTAAGATTAAAATTGATGATAAAGGGACTGAAGAAGAGTCAACTTTAGCTAGAGGGCGTCCCGATAATTCGGAGGGTGAAAATCTTGATGAAAAAATTGATAAAAGTGGGTTTGAAGAGGTCAAAACTTTAACTAGTGATGTGCCCACTCTTTTGGATTACGAAGACTTTAATTATGATAATTGCTCTTTTATTGAGTGTATTTCTTTGTTGCAATCCATGATAAATTCACCCCATGCTTATGAACAAAATAAAGCTTTTACTAAACATATCGTAGATGCCATGATGAAAGCTTTAGAAAAAAAGTTGGAATTAGAGATTTCAATTCCTAGAAAATTACATGATGAATGGGAACCTACCATTAAAGTCAAGATTAAAAATTATGAGTGCTTTACTTTATGTGATTTGGGTGCTAGTGTTTCCACAATTTCGAAATCTCTATGTGATGTGCTTGGTCTTACCAATATTGAAGAATGTTCTCTTAATTTGCACTTGGCGGATTCTACTATTAAAAAGCCTTTGGGAAGAATTAATGATGTTCTTATTCTTGCAAATAGGAACTATGTGCCCATAGATTTTAGGGATAATTGATATTATGGCCCTAGTTGGGTCACACTCGACAGGTTTACCCCTACTTTTCGAAAATACTCGTTCCTGCCCAAACCACTTTGCTTCTCTTGTGTTTTTGCCCTTCCGTCTCAATTCCGTCTGGTCAAAGGCATTTGACTGTTAGAGAGAGATTTTTCAGGACCATTTTGCCCCTCCTTACAACTCCAGTTAAAAATCAAAGAAAAAAACAATGTTACACTTACATGTGGGACCCAATTAAATGCAAAAGAAAAAATCCTTCCCTCTCTCTTCCCTGTGGGACCCACGCCCCCATCCACCTTCCTATCTTCTTCCTCCCCCAGCTCCGGCATGGCTTCCCCGCTCACCCCGCTGCCGGTCACCCGCGCGAGTACCTCCCCGATCTCGAGCCCTGGGACGAGCAGCTGCTGCCCATCTGCCCGCCGCTGGTCGCCAGTGCCTCCCCAACCTTCATCCCGGCCAGATCCGGTCCAGCATGAGCCTCCCGCGGCCGGATCTGCCATCTCCGCCGTGCCCCCATGCCCCGCACCGATCCTGGCCTCCCCTGCATCACGCCGGCATCCCATGCCCAAGGATCCCCGCCGCCCATCCCTGGACCCACCTTGTCTCGATGGCTCCGGCCATCCGCGTCGAATCTCGGGCACTGTGGCCTCGAGGTCCAGCGTGTGCTCATCAGAGGCGCCGGCTGGCGAGAGGTTGGCTGCCCCCGCCATGCAGTCCATCAGTGCGCTGATCGGCAGAGCTGGGCGGTGTCTGGGATGGGAGAGGGAGGTGGTAGTGGGGGGCGCCGACGGCAGGTCCAGTGACGCCGACGGCAGGTCCAGCGACGCCGGCGGCGCGGCTGAGGCGACACCAGGATGGGGAAAGTGAGGTGTTTCGGCAGGGAGAGAGAGTGTATGTTTTTCTATTTTTTTTTTCTTTTGCATTTAGTTGGGTCCCACGTGCAAGCTTCACATTGTTTTTTTTTTCTTTGATTCTTAACTGAAGTTGGAAGGAGGGGTAAAATGGTCCAAAAAAATGTTGCTCTGACGGTCAAACGCCTTTGACCGGACGGAATTGAGACGGAAGGGTAAAAACACAAGAGAAGCAAAGTGGTTTGGATAGGAACGAGTATTTTCGAAATGTAGGGGTAAACTTGTCGAGTGTGACCCAACTAGGGGCATAATATCAATTATCCCTAGATTTTATTGTTCTTGATATTGATGGCAATCCGTCTTGTCCCATTATACTTGGTAGACCGTTTTTATGAACTATAGGTGCCGTGATTGATATGAAAGAAGGTAATATTAAATTTCAATTTCCACTAAGAAAGGGTATGGAACACTTCCCTAGAACAAGAATTAAGCCACCATATGAATCAATCATGAGGGCATCCTATGGATAAAAAACTAAAGATGACAATACTTGAATCTTTGCATTATGCCTAGCTAGGGGCATAAAATGATAGCGCTTGTTGGGAGGCAACCCAATGAATAAATTTTATTTTTGCCTTTTTATTTGTGTTCTTGAGTGTTTACAAATTTATGCCTCTGTTATGATTGTGTTTTTTATGTTTTAATTAGTGTTTGTGCCAAGTAAAGCCTTTGGGATAGCTTTGGGTGATAGTTGATTTGATCCTGTTGAAAAATAGAAACTTTTGCATCCAGTAAAAGAATTGTTTAAATTCACAGAAGCGACGAAAAATTCTGAATTTTTTTAAACAAGATTTATATACAAATTTCCTCGGTTGTCCTAATTTTTCAGAATTTTTGGAGTTACAAAAGTATGAGTAAAATTCGCTTCTTTACAGACTATTCTGTTTTTGAAAGATTCTATTTTCTTTGCATTGTGTGCTTATTTTGATGAATCTATGGATTGTATCGGGGGGTATAAGACATGGTAAAGCTAGAATACAGTAGGTATAATGCCATAACAAAATATGAATGGGTTGGCAAAAGTACTTAAAGTGAAGATTGGTTTTCTTATACTAACGGATCTCACAAAGGTTTTGTTAAGTTTTGTGTGATTGAAGTTTTCAAGTTTTGGGTGAGATCACGAAGGATGAATGAATAAGGAGTGAAAATAGCCTAAGATTGGGGATGCCCATGGAACCCCAAGTTAATATTCAAGGAGAACCAAGTAACTAAGCTTGGGGATGCCCCGGAAGGCATCCCCTCTTTCTTCTGACAACCATCGGTAATTTTACTTGGAGCTATATTTTTATTCGTCACATATCATGAGTTTTGCTTGGAGCGTCTTGTATTATACGAGTCTTTGCTTGTTTTGATTTTTAGTTTGTCATGTTTATCCTTGCTGGACACACCTACTTGAGAGAGCCAAAATTATGCTATGATTTGTTAGAATTGCTCTATGTGCTTCACTTAAATTTAATGAGCTATGGAATTGCTCCAGTGCTTCACTTATATCTTTTTGAGCACGGTGTGCTTTAATATGTTTTGAAGAAATTCTCTCATGCTTCACTTAGATTTATTTGTGATTTAGTAAAAATTTTGAAGAAATTCTCTCATGCTTCACTTATATTATTTTGAGAGAAGAAATTTTTTATGCCCATGTTCTTCACTTAAATTTGTTTGAGCTTATCAAAAGCAATTGCAATATATGAAATTAGTCCCAAAGTGATAGATATTCAGGACGGATATAATAAAACCTTTCATGAAGATCATTGGACAAAATAAACTTGATTCTTTGTAATAGTTTTGAGACATGATGATAGTAATATGTGAGTCATGTTGGTGAGTAATTATGCTTTAGTAAGAATATTGGTGTTAAGGTTTGTGATTCCCTATGCAAGCACGAAAGTCAATAGTTATGCAATGAAATTACATCCTACTTATGGTGCATTATTCGGTGTTAGTTATGCTTAATGCTTGTTTATGAGAATTTTTTTTCTTGGTTGGTTGCTTCTCAATCTTTTTGCTAGCCTCCACTTGTACTAAGTAGAAATACTACTTGTGCATCCAAAATCCTTAAACCAAGTTTTGCCATATGAGTCCACCATACCTACCTATATGCGGTACTTCCGTTCCGTTCTAAGCAAATTTGTATGTGCCATCTCTAATTTTCAAAATGAATTTCCTTTTTGTGTGCTCGTACCGCTCATGAAGTGGCGGGGGGTGGCCAATATTTTCCATGCTAGATGTGTTATTCTCAAGTTGAGTGTTTATTCACTTGTCATTGCACGAGAGTGCGGCGGTAATAGGGATGCCCAGTCCCAAAATGAAAAAAGAAATTTACTTTATGTTGTCAAATAATAAATTCCTTGGAAAGTTTTGGTATGGACAGTACCCGTGGATACGGCTAGCCGTGGAGTGTGAAAGTATGGTGAAAAAAGGAATAAACTTTATTTTATGTTTGGGAAGTATTGGGAACTACTCGGTCGTTTTCGTTGACGGGAAAAGCATGCCTCCCAAACATTTTATCTCTCAATTTAAGCTTTGAGCTCTGGCACCTCTACAAATCTCTGCTTCCCTCTGCGAAGGGCCTATCTATTTACTTTTATGCAATTTTATTTGTATTCCGAGTCTCCATCTTCTCTTATAAAGCACCAACTAGGGAACACTATGATCGTACTTGAGCATTGGATGTAGCTAATATGCGAGTGTGTTTCGTGAATGGATCAATGATTGAGCATGATGGGCTAGGGATAACTTTCTTTAGTGTTGATATTTTGAAAGACATGGTTGCTTGTTGATATGCTTGCGTATTGAAGTCTTCATGTCAATTATAGACTATTGCTTTGAACCATCTAAAAAGTCCAAATGTCCATGGTACAAAAGAAAAGAATATGTGATGAACATGTTAGGCAGCATTCCACATCAAAAATTTTGTTTTTATCATTTACCTACTCGAGGACGAGTGATACGTCTTCAACGTATCTATAATTTATGAAGTATTCATGCCATGTTTACAACAATTTTATATGGTTTTGGTATGATTTGATTAGAACTAACCCGGAATGACGCTGTTTTCAGCAGAACTACCGTCGTGTCGTTTTTTATGCAGAAATAAAAGTACTCGAAATGGGCTGAAAATTTATGGTGATTTTTTACGGACCAAAATAGACCCCCAAAGCACCAGAGCTGGGCCAGGAAGTGACCGAGGAGGCCACAAGCGTAGGGGCGCGCCCACCCCCCTAGGGCGGGCCCCCCGGCTTGTGGGCCCCTCGGGCACCCCCTTGATGTGAGACCGACGCCAAAAATTCCTATAGATTCCGTAACCTCCAGAAAGAACCCTAGATCAGAAGTTCCGCCGCCGCAAGCCTCTGTAGCCATGAAAAACCAATCGGGAGCCCGTTCCAGCACCCTGTCGGAGGGGGAAACCATCACCGGAGGCCATCTTCATCATCCTGGCGGTCTCCATGACGAGGAGGGAGTAGTTCACCCTCGGGGCTGAGAGTATGTACCAGTAGTTATGTGTTTGATCTCCCTCTCTCGTGTTCTTGATTTGGCATGATTTTGATGTATCGCGAGCTTTGTTAATATATTTGGATCTTATGGTGTTCTTCCCTCTCTACCTTCTTGTGATGAATTGAGTCTTGCTCTTTGAGGTTTCGTTATGTTGGATTGAGTATTGGATTTGAGAACACTTGATGTATGTCTTGCGATGGGATATCTGTGGTGACAATGGGATGTTCTATTGATTCACTTGATGTATGTTTTGGCACTCAACTCGCGGATTCCCGAGGTGACATTAGGGTAATCTATGCATAGGGGTTGATGCACATTTTAGTCCTACGTTCTCCGATAGAAATTTTGGAGTGATTCTTTGTTGCACATTGAGGGATTGTTATATGATCCAATTATGTTATCATTGTTGAGAGAATTTGCACTAGCGAAAGTATGAACCCTAGGCCTTGTTTTCATGCATTGCAATACCGTTTTGCTCACTTTTGTTACTAGTTACCTTGCAATTTTTATATTTTCATATTACAAAAGCCTATATCTACTATCCATATTACACTTGTATCACCATCTCTTCGCCGAACTAGTGCACCTATACATTTTACCATTGTATTGGGTGTGTTGGGGACACAAGAGACTCTTTGTTATTTGGTTGCAGGGTTGTTTGAGAGAGACCATCTTCATCCTATGCCTCCCATGGATTGATAAACCTTAGGCCATCCACTTGAGGGAAAATTGCTACCGTCCTACAAAACTCTGCGCTTGGAGGCCCAACACGAGTCTATAAGAAGGTTGAGTAGTAGACATCAAGCTCTTTTCTGGCACCGTTGCCGGGGAGGTGAGTGCTTGAAGGTATATCTTTAGATCTTGCAATTGAATCTTTTAGTTTCTTGTTTTATCACGAGTTTGGTTTATAAAAAGAAAACTACAAAAAAAATGGAATTGAGGTTGCCTCATATTATTCATCTTTATAATGTGTTTCTTGAAAATGATGGAAAGTAAAATTGTGCTCAATTGATAGAAGAAGAAGTCAATAAAATGTTTGGCATAAAATATTTGAATGATGAGCATGATTGCAATGTTGTTAGTATGAATTCTTTGAATATTCATGATGCTAATGATATGCAAAGCCATAAGCTTGGGGATGCTATGTTTGATGAAGATGATATTTTTAGTCCCCCAAGTTTTGATGAGAAAATTTATTATGATGATAGCATGCCTCCTATTTATGATGATTATATTGATGAAAGTGGATTTGGAGAGGCCATGACTTTATTTAATGATGAATCGACTATTTTGGAAGAGGTTTCAATTGACTATGATAAAAAAGTTGCTATCTATGATGATTATTGTGATGACATGTATGCTATAAATAATAATGATAAACATGAAACTTGTCATCATGATTTTAATGCTCAATATGATTATGCCAATCAAGTAACTCATGATAGTTATTTTGTTAAGTTTGCTCCCACTACTATTGATGAGAATAAATTTGCTTATGTGGAGAGTAATAAAATTTCTATGCTTGTGGATCATGAAAATAATGCTTTATGTGATAGTTATATGGTTGAATTAATTTATGATGCTACTGAAAATTACTATGAGAGAGGAACATATGCTTTTACATATCTCAATAATATCAAGTTTCCTCTCTATGTGTTGAAAATCTTGAAGTTTTGCTTGTTTTGCCTTCCTATGCTAGTTGATTCTTGGTCCCATAAGTTATTTGCTCACAAAATCTATATGCATAGGAAGTGGGTTAGGCTTAAATGTGCTAGTCATATGCTTCATAATGCTCCCATTATGTTTCAATTCTTATCTTTTATGTGAGCATCATTGAAATCATCATGCCTAGCTAAAAAGGCATTAAAAAAGCGCTTGTTGGGAGACAACCCAATATTTACCCCTACTTTTTTTGTGTGTTCACATGATTAAGTTACTGTAGTAATCATGTTTTATAGCTTTTTTTTGAATAAAGTGCCAAGTAAAGCCTTTGGGATAGTGTGGTTGATAGTTGATTTGATTCTGTGCAAAAACAGAAACTTTTGCGTCTAGTAACATAATTGTTTTCGAGGATTGATATACAAATTTTCTACGTTGTCCTAATGTTTTAGAATTTTTGGAGATACAGAGGTATCACTATAATTCAGATCTTTACAGACTATTCTGTTTTTGACAGATTCTGTTTTCAATGCATAGTTTGCTTGTTTTCTAGTTTCTATGGCTTATATTGGTCAATATAAATTGTAGAAATGATATGGTACAGTAGGAATTATGTGGAAACAATTATTAATCTTGTCTTTGACAGTACCCAAGTGAATGATTTGTTTTACTATGCTAACCCATCTCACGAAGTTCCATTAAGTTTTGTGTGATTGTAGTTTTCAAGTTTCGGGTGAGATATCGATATGAGGAGAATAAGGAGTGTCAAGACCCTAAGTTTGGGGATGCCCAAGGCACCCCAAGGTAATATTCAAGGAATATCCAAGCAACTAAGCTTGGGGATGCCCCGGAAGGCATCCCCTCTTTTGTCTCCAACATTATCGGTAACCTCACTTGGAGCTATATTTTTATTCATCACATGATATGAGTTTTGCTTGGAGCGTCATTTTATTTTATTAGCATTTGTTTGCTGTTATTTAGAGTAGTGTTTTGCATCTTTTAATTTCAATAAAAGTGTCAAGTATAGCCTTTACCATGCTTATTTTGCAAGTCTACTTGTTGTTGTTTGAAAACAGAAAGTTTGTTGTTATGCTTTGAATATTTGTGAATAGTCAGAACATGATAAAATCGAAGGGTCAATTCCATTTTCCCCCTAATCTTGCCCCAGTCTCATCTTTACCCCTAAAAAAAGCATGTGCTCAACTTTGCCCCTCTTCCGTCTGGTGCCGTTTCAGAAATACCCCTCCTCGCCGTTTCCGTCCAGTCAAAGAGCTTTGACCGTTTTCAGGACAATTTTGGGACAAGTTTGCCCCTACTTACATGTGGGGCCCACCAAACAGTTATCTCTCTCGGTTTTCTTCTTCCTCCCAACGCTAAGAACAGAGTGTAGGAGGAGGCGGCCGCACAGGAGATTTCGACGGCTCAGTGCTGGAGAGCTAGGAAAGGAAGATGGCGTCCATGTCCTCGACGGCTCAGTGCTTGGTGACTTCAGCCGCGGATGATGAGGTTAGTAAAGTCTGCATATTTAGGGATTTGAGATCTAGGGTTTGTGCGGATTTGAGATTTTTTATCCATGTGTATCCGATTTCGTTTGTAGGTGGATGGTTGCGGCATTGTGCAGTTTAGGTCAGAGCATTTCATTCCCAATCCCATCTTTTGTGGCCTTGAGGAGCGCTCGAAGCGTAGATGCCCAGGGCACGGGCTAGTTCCGGCTCGCCGTGTAGCTTGGGGAGGAGCAAGCACTAGTAGACGTTTTTTGGGTTGTCCAGTTGATGTAAGTGCTAGATTTCCCTCAATTTGATATATTTTTCTGTCGAATTGATGCTAAGATTTCAGTTTGACATTATTTTTGAACTATGCTTTTGCAGCTTCCTGATGAATGTGATTGGGTTGTATGGATTGACCCCCCTCCTACTGACTATGTTGGGCTTGCTTTTGAGGATTTACATGCTGCCCTTGAACACAGTTGGATCAAAGCAAGCAATCTGGAGAGGAGGGTTATGAATCTTACCACTAAAAACAAGAAGCTGAAGCAAAAGTTGAAGAAAAAGAATGAGTTGATGGAAACAATGTGCTTTGTCATTGTTCTTGGCATAAGCATTGTGGCTAGTCTTGTTTCCATGTGGTCAAATTAGGCTAATTAAGTGTTTGTTGATCTAGGTTATCTAGTTATGTTCTGGAGCCTTTATGTAATGGAGCCTTTATATAATGGTGTGAACTATGAAATTGTAGTACATGTAATGGTATGTTGTGACCTTTAAATGTACTGATGCTTAATGTGGTTTAAATCCTTTATGAATGCACATTGAGGTACTTTTGGCTAGTCTTGTTTCCATGTGGTAAATATGAGCACAGATATATATCAATTCAGGGGCAAATATGAGCACACAAGTGTAGCACAGGGGCAAATATGAGCACACAAGTGTAGAACAGGGGCAAATATGAGCACACAATTGTAGCACAGGGACAAATATGAGCACACAAGTGTAGCACAGGGACAACATTGGCACATTACACAGGAGTTCACAACAGTTTGATAACATGCAAAGCAACCAACATCAGTTAACACATTACATCAAACATAGCAGTTCATCACTCTAGTTGAACAGAACCAACATAAGCTGATCACACTAGTTTGGCCCTCTTGCTCCTAGTGTTGCAGCAGGATTTGCAGCTTTGCTCCTTGTGCTGACATCAGTTTTGCCGCCTTTCGCCTTCTTCTGTGGTGACCCCCACCTAGTTCCTCTCTCAACAGCTCTTTTAGTATATTTCTTTGGACTGAGAAGCATGTAAACAATCCAGATGAGTATGAAATAATGAAGTTACACAATGAATGCATGAACATGTAGTAGAAAACATACCTGGCAAGTGCTGGTGGAGAGCTTGGAGCTGGTGGAGAGCTTGGAGCAGTTGGTGGAGAGCTTGTAACAGTTGATGGAGAGCTTGGAGCAGTTGCAAGAGCATTTTCTGCACCCCAATGCTCATCTTCTCCAAATGCAGGATCAATTGACTCTTTGCAATGGGTGTCTCTGTGACCAAGTCTTCCACATCTACTGCATTTCTTTTGCCTTCCTCCAAGACCCTTTCCTTCTGCCTGTGCCCTTATCCTAGTTTTCCTTGGTCTTCCAGGTGGTCTATTTTGCACTGGTGCACACAGTTTAAACCCAGTATCAACAATGTCCCACTGCTGCTTCCCCTCCATTGTAGGCAAATTCTCTGCATAAGTAAGATTGAATCTTTGCACAGAGTAAAAGTCATGCACATACTGATCAATCTCACTTGCTGGACCTCTGAGTGAAGTAATGAAATATAATGCATGAATGCAAGGTTGTCCAGTGATTTGCCATTTTCTACAGCTACAAGTTTGTGCTTGCAGATCAACATGATACCTCCACTCTCTCTTCTCTTTATCAATTGCAGTCACCTCTGCCTCATGAGTACTTCTCTTAACAATGCTCATTTCTAAGGTCTTTGATTTTGCCATTAACTGTTTCATCACTTTGGGGACTATGATATGCCCTCCATAAGTGCCAGCAGAAATGCTTTGCCTTAGATCAAATTTCTCCATTAAGACTTGCCTGATTTTGTCTAGCAGGTCTACAATGTGTAGTCCTTTCCATTTCCTGATTTTGGAATTGAAGGACTCTGCAAGGTTATTGTTCACATAATCTAACTTGCACTTATCATTGAACAGTGCCCTGGCCCATATCTTGCTGTGATGTTCATCCAGATAATCCTTGACATCTGGCTTGCTATACAACTGCCTGAGATGGTAATTGTGTTTCTTTAAGCTAAATGTTAGGGAACAGGGCCACAAGTTCTCATCAAAAAATTTCCCTTTAAACTTCTTGGAGAAGTTTGCAGCTAAGTGCCTCATGCATTCTCTGTGCTCTACTCCAGGGAAAACATCATCTACAGCTGCCTCTAATCCTTTACAGGCATCAGTGTGTATGACCAGACCATCTGGGTGGCCTATCAGGTTTTTCAAGTGCTCAAAGAACCATGTCCAACTCTCCGGGTTCTCTACCTCTAGCACACCATATGCAACTGGAAATATCCAGTTGTTTGCATCTACAGCACAGGCACTGACTAGTTGTCCTTTGAACCTACCATTGAGTGCAGTGGCATCTACTGCCAGATATGGCCTACAACCATCTAAAAAACCCTTCCAACATGCCTTAAATGACACAAACACTCTCCTAAAGCACTCTTTGGACCTGCTCTGACCATTTTTTTCAAACTGAACAGTGTGACTATCAATGTGAACTACACTACCAGGTGATACTTTCTCTACCTCAGCCTTGAATGTGTACAATAATTGAAAACTGTCAGTCCACTTACCATAGATGTTGTCAATGGCCATCTGCTTACCATAAAATACTCTCATGTATGGCAGCTGCAATCCATACTTCTTCTTCAGGTCAATTTGAAGTTGTGTGACAGTTATATTGGAGTTTTCTCTCACCCAGTTCTTAACTGCATCTGCAATCCATCTACACTTTGCTGACCTCAACCTTTGTCTTCTTGTCACACTTGGGCATGTGTGAGGATTTCTGTTTACTTTGACCTGCAATTAAACATTGTAACAAGGATCAGAATCATAAACAACATCACAATCATAAACAACATGCACAATTAACTGTTAGTCTACCTGAAATAGTTTGGTATTTTTCAGAAAGGATGCATGCATCCTCCACTTACACCTTCTATATGCACAGTGTACTGTTAGCCTACCAGGCTCACTCTTGTCAATTTTGAATTCACTTTGAGTCTTGATTGCATAAGTGGCTAATGCATTTCTGCACTCCACAACATCAGAGAATATAGTTCCTTCTGCAAGAGAAGGATCATCTCTGTCAAAATGCACATCTGGCCTGGCCTCATCAGAACTCTCAGAGTAACCCATGTCATTCTCCTCCTCTCTCTCATCTGAATCTGTTTGATCAAACTCTAGAGGAGCAATGTAATCATCCTGTTGAGCTGCTTCCTTCCCCTTTGGCTTCTTCCCTATTACAAATTCAGGATGCATTAATTCATCCTCATCATCTGTGGGTACATCATCAGTTTGTTCCTCTTCTATGATTGGATTAGCATCTGCTTGTTTGCTACTGCTAGGACCTGGTTCATGCACTGAACTATTTTCTGAATTTCTTCTTCCACCTGAACTACCTCTGCCACCTGAATTCCCACTTGCACCTGAACTCCCTCTTCCTCTTGTTTGACTGCACCTAGCTTGAGAACTGTGAGCTTGAGATCTAGTTCTTCTCCTCTCAGTCTCTCCTCTAAGCCTTTGTATCACATTAATTTCTAACTCTACTATCTTAGTTTCAGCATTGGTTGCAAACATAATTCCCAATTCATCATCAGACTGCACTGGCACCCAATTAGTATTTCCCATGTCCCAATACCTAATTTCTACAGCATCATATAGGCCCCATGGATATTTATCTGAGATTGCAGCTCTAAACTTCACAAATGTTGATGTGCAGTCAACTACAAGACGGAAATTAAACCCTGTGCCGGATCCTTTTGTACCAGAACTGCCTAACACGGCGGTTTCCATCCTACAGTTGAGATAGAAAGCTCTAGCTGGATCCATCCTACGGTAAATGTTGAGAAAAAATAGAGGAAGTCAAAGACAGTGAGCATAGCAATCGCGCGAGTAAGCTAATGGTGACTGTGCAGAGACACTTACCCTGTTGGAACACACGGTGTGGTCGCCGCTGTGGTCTGAGAGCTCTCAGCTCTGTCGCTGCCGGCACCGCTTCCACGAACGGCAGCCATCCGCGAAATCCCTCGGTGAAGAGGAGCGGCGTGTCAGATCCAGCCGCCGCGCATCTCAATCCCCGCGCTATCCCTCCACTGCGGCCGACGGCGAACGAAATCGCGGGCAGGCTAGGGTTAGGGTTCTAGTCGCCAGAGAGAAGAGAAGAGAGGAGAGGAGAGGAGATCTGCGAGTGAGTGTAACTATTCAAAGGGCCCCACATGTAAGTACCAGGGGTAAATTGTCCGAAATGTGTCTCCAGCATGGTCAAAGCTCTTTGACTGGACGGAAAGGGTACGGAGGGGTATTTCTGAAACGGCACCAGACGGAAGAGGGGCAAAGTTGAGCACATGTTTTTTTTAGGGGTAAAGATGAGACCGGGGCAAGATTAGGGGGAAAAATGTAAATGTCCCATCATATGTTTACATGTTGAGCTATAAAAAAATTCTGCAGTGTGGTAATTTTTTAGAATTTTTGGTGTTAGGGAAGTATGAGTATAATTGCACTCTTTACAGACTGTCCTGTTTTAACAGATTGCTGTTATGTTTACATTGTTTGCATATGTTTGCTTGTTTAATGATTCTATTTGAGGATAGGAGTATTAAATATGCAGAGGCATTTAGTATGCAATGTTAAATAATAATTTTAGTGATTTGCTACAGTAGATAATTATAAGGTTATTGCATTTGATTTATACTAACTTATCTCACGAGTTCTTGTTGAGTTTTGTGTGGATGAAGTTTTTAATGATTAGGGAAACCGTGATATGTGAGGAATTAAGGAGGCACAAGAGCTCAAGCTTACGGATGCCCAAGGCATCCCAAGATAATATTCCAAGAAGTCTCAAGCATCGAAGTTTGGGGATGCCCCGGTAGGCATCCCACCTTTCTTCATCAACAATTATCCGTTAGCCTCGGTTGAGCCTAAGTTTTTGCGTCTTCACATGATGTGTGCTATTCTTGGAATATAATTTTATTTTTGTTTTGCTTGCTGTTTTAATAAAATACTTAGATCTGAAATTCTTAGATGAGAGAGAGTCTTCACATAGCTACATAATTATTTGACTACTCATTGATCTTCACTTATATCTTTTTGGAGTAGTTTGTCATTTACTCTCATGCTTCACTTATATCCTATGAGTAAATGGTTCAATGAATTGAATATCATAAATCTGAAATTATATTGTTTCATATGCTTATCCCACGAGGAGTAATGACTTCACATATAAGAAGTATAGGTGGTAAAATTTATTTGAAAGTTAGCAAACACAACATTGGTCACTTGAACAATTCATGAAAGAATATTGAAGGAAGAGAGGTACCACATATAAATATACTATCTTGGACATCTTCTATGATTGTGAGCCCCATTAATTATTTTCAAACTTGAGCAAATTAGTTGAAGTTGGACAAGGAAAACAACGTAATGAGTTATGTTTGGGTATATTTGTATAGAAGTTATATTGTTATGGATCCTCCAACATGTGGTACTTGCTTAGGATCTTTTGCTAGCCTTCACCTATACTAAGCAGGAATACTGCTTATGCATCCACTTCCTTACACCCAAAGTTATTCCATATGAGTCCACCATACCTACCTATATGCGGTATTTACCTGCCGTTCCAGGTAAATTTGCATGTGCCAAACTCTAAATCTTCAAATAATAATATGATTTGTATGCCCAAATTGCTCATGAAGCGACAGGGGGCGGTCAGTATCTTCCATGCTAGGTGGGTTATTCTCACGATGAGTGTTTATTCGCTTGTCATTCATGAGAAAGTGGCTGGTAATTGGGATGCCTAGTCCTATGATCAAAATAAAAATCAAAATATAATAATAAAACAAAACTCCCCCGGATTGTTGTTGGTATGGAGGGCACCCGAGGATTCGGCTAGCCATGGCTTGTGTTTATTGGTGGAGGGGGAGTAAAACTTTACCTTTCTGTTTGGGAACTGCCTATAATGTGTCTAGCATGGAAGATATTGGGAACTCTCTTGGTCGTTACGTTGACAATGAAAGCATACCTCTCAAAATTATATTCATCTCTGTTTTAAAAGCTTCAAGCTCTGGCACCTCTACAAATCCCTGCTTCCCTCTGTGAAGGGCCTCTCTTTTACTTTTATGCAAGAGTCAGTAGTATTCCTTCTCATTTCAACCTTAATTATTCTCTAGTTGGCAAGTATCATGTGGTGGGGAAAGATCCAAGCATATATGGCCATTCAAATATATTTGATCATGAATTATTATTGTTGACAATTATCTATATGATAAATAAGTTGGGAGGCGAAACATTAAGCCCCTATCTTTCTCTGTGTTCGATGGATGCTATTTGTTCTAAAAATATGCTTTGAGCATCAGCAATCATGGAAGACTATATGATAGTTGAGTATGTGGAATTTGCTAAATCAAAGCTCTTACATAGACCCTTCCTGAAAATAAGATGAATTGCAATTGTTTGATGACTAAGAACATAGTTTGTTAGTTTTCAAGAAAGTTTATGGTCTATGCTTTAACTTGTGAATAGCTTGCTACTTGATCATGAGAAGTTTTATGAGATGAGCTACTGTTTATGATATATATTGATGCTAGAAAAAGTGTTTGGAACTATCATTGATCAAACTTATGCAATATGCTAGCATTCACACTTCATAAATTATTTCTTTTATGATTTACCTACTCGAGGACGAGCAGGAATTAAGCTTGGGGATGCTGATACATCTCCAACATATCTATAATTTATGAAGTATTCATGCCATGTTTACAACAATTTTATGTTGTTTTGGTATGATTTGATTGGAACTAACCCGGACTGACGCTGTTTTCAGCAGAACTACCGTGGTGTCATTTTTTGTGCAGAAATAAAAGTTCTCGGAATGGGCTGAAAATTTATGGTGATTTTTTATGGACCAAAAGAGACCCCCGAAGCACCGGAGCTGGGCCAGGAAGTGACCGAGGAGGCCACAAGCCTAGGGGGCGCGCACCCCCCTAGGGCGCCCCCGACTTATGGGCCCCTCGGGCACCCCCTTGACGTGAGACCGACGCCAAAAATTTCTATATATTCCGTAACCTCCAGAAAGAACCCTAGATCGGAAGTTCCACCGCCGCAAGCCTCTGTAGCCATAAAAAACCAATCAGGAGCATGTTCCGGCACCCTGTCGGAGGGGGAAAGCATCACCGGAGGCCATCTTCATCATCCCGGTGGTCTCCATGACGAGGAGGGAGTAGTTCACTCTCGGGGCTGAGGGTATGAACCAGTAGCTATGTGTTTGATCTCCGTCTCTCATGTTCTTGATTTGGCATGATTTTGATGTACCGCAAACTTTGTTAATATATTTGGATCTTATGGTGTTCTTCCCTCTCTACCTTCTTGTGATGAATTGAATCTTACTCTTTGAGGTTTCGTTATGTTGGATTGAGTATTGGATTTGAGAACACATGATGTATGTCTTGCGATGGGATATCTGTGGTGACAATGGGATGTTCTATTGATTCACTTGATGTATGTTTTGGCACTCAACTCATGGATTCCCGAGGTGAAATTGGGGTAATCTATGCATAGGGGTTGATGCATGTTTTCGTCCTATGTTCTCCAATAGAAATTTTGGAGTGATTCTTTGTTGCATGTTGAGGGGTTGTTCTATGATCCAATTATGTTATCATTGTTGAGAGAATTTGCACTAGCGAAAGTATGAACCCTAGGCCTTGTTTTCAAGCATTGCAATGCCGTTTTTGCTCACTTTTGTTACTAGTTACCTTGCTGTTTTTATATTTTCAGATTACAAAAACCTATATCTACTATCCATATTACACTTGTATCACCATCTGTTCGCCGAACTAGTGCACCTATACAATTTACCACTGTATTGGGTGTGTTGGGGACACAAGAGACTCTTTGTTATTTGGTTGCAGGGTTGTTTGAGAGAGACCATCTCCATCCTACGCCTCCCACGGATTGATAAACCTTAGGTCATCCACTTGAGGAAAATTGCTACTGTCCTACAAAACTCTGCGCTTGGAGGCCCAACACGAGTCTACAAGAAGAAAGGTTGCGTACTAGACATCAACGAGCAGGAATTAAGCTTGGGGATGCTGATACGTCTCCAACGTATCTATAAATTTTTATTGTTCCATGCTGTTATATTATCATTCTTGGATGTTTTACAATCATTTTATAGCAACTTTATATCATTTTTTGGGACTAACCTATTGACATAGTGCCCAGTATCAGTTGTTGTTTTTTGCTTGTTTTTTACTTCGCAGAATATCCCTATCAAACGGAGTCCAAACGCAGCGAAACTTTTTGGAGATTTTTTTTGGACCAGAAGACAACTTGGGAGCCAAGGAAGCACCTGGGGGAGGCCCATGGGGCCCACAAGACACCAGGGGCGCCAGAGGCCCCTGGCGCGCCTTGATGGGTTGTGGGACCCACGGGGGTCTCCTCCACTGCCTCTCAGCTCTATAAATACCCAAATATTCCAAAAACCCTAGGGGAGTCAATGAAACACAATTCCAGCCGCCGCAAGTTCTAGAACCACGAGATCCAATCTAGAGCCCTATTCCGGCACTCTGTCGGAGGGGAACACGATCACGGAGGGGTTCATCATCCTCATTGGTGCTCCTCCGATGATGCGTGAGTAGTTCATGATAGACCTACGGGTCCGTAGGCGGTAGCTAGATGGCTTCTTCTCTCTTTTTGATTCTCAATACAATGGTCTCTTGGAGATCTATTTGATGTAATGACTTTTTGCGGTGTGTTTGTTGGGATCCGATGAAGTTTGACTTTATGATCAGATCTATATCCATGAAAGTTATTTGAGTCTTATTTGATATCTTTTACGCATGATTATTTATAGCCTCATATTTCTTCTCCGAATCTTTGGTTTAGTTGGGCCAACTAGATTGATTTTTCTTGCAATGGGAAGAGGTGCTTTGTGATGGGTTCGATCTTACGGTATCCTCACCCAGTGACAGAAGGGGTAGCGAGGCACGTATGTATCATTGCTATTAAGGATAAAAAGATGGGGTCTATTCCTACATGAATAGATCTTGTCTACATCATGTCATCGTTCTTATTGCATTACTCCGTTTCTCCATGAACTTAATACACTAGATGCATGCTGGATAGCGGCCGATGTGTGGAGTAATAGTAGTAGATGCAGAATCGTTTTGGTCTACAAATCTTGGATGTGATGCCTATATTCATGATCATTGCCTGGATATTGTCATAATTATTTGTTCTTTTATCAATTACCCAACAGTAATTTGTTTACCCACCGTATGCTATTTTCTCGAGAGAAGCCACTAGTGAAATCTATGGCCAACGGGTTTATCTTTCATCATATTGCTTTCAGATCTATCTTTTATCATATTTGTTTTCAGATCTATTATTCCGAAAACCCAAAAATACCTTGCTGCACTTTTTCTTTACTTATTTTATTTCGCGTTTTATTCATATCTATTTATCCAATCTCATGCAAACCAATCTATCTTTTTACCGTGGAGGGATTGACAACCCCTCTTACGCATCGGGTTGCAAGTATTTGTTCTTTGTGTGCAGGTACCATTTACATAGTGTTGCTTGGTTCTCCTACGGGATTGATACCTTGGTTTCATAACTGAGGGAAATGCTTACCGTAGCTGTGCTGCATCATCCCTTCCACTTCGGGGAAATACCGACACAGTCTAAGCCACGTCAAGCACATACCTACCTATTATGGCATTTCCATAGCCATTCCGAGATATATTGCCATGCAACATCCACCGTTCCGTTATTATGACACACATTGATACGTCTCCAACGTATCTATAATTTATGAAGTATTCATGCCATGTTTACAACAATTTTATATGGTTTTGGTATGATTTTATTAGAACTAACCCGGACTGACGCTGTTTTCAGCAGAACTACCGTGGTGTCGTTTTTTGTGCAGAAATAAAAGTTCTCGGAATGGGTTGAAAATTTACGAAGAATATTTTTGGAAAATATAAAAAATACTGGAGCGAAAAGATACCGGAGAAGAGTCCCGAGGAAACCACAAGGGTGGGGGCGCCCCCCCTAGCTTGCCGCTGCCTCGTGGACCCCCCTGACGTGAGACCGACGCCAAAAACTCCTATAAATACAGAAACCCCCGAAAAGAAACCTAGATCGGGAGTTCCGCCGCCGCAAGCCTCTGTAGCCACAAAAAACCAATCGGGACCCTGTTCCGGCACCCTGCCGGAGGGGGAAACCATCACCGGTGGCCATCTTCATCATCCTGGCGGTCTCCATGACGAGGAGGGAGTAGTTCAGCCTCGGGGTTGAGGGTATGTACCAGTAGCTATGTGTTTAATCTCTCTCTCTCGTGTTCTTGATTTGGCACGATCTTGATGTACCGCGAGCTTTGTTATTATAGTTGGATCATATGGTGTTTCTCCCCTCTCTATCTCTTGTTGTGATGAATTGAGTCTTGCTCTTTGAGGTTTCATTATGTTGGATTGAGTATTGGATTTGAGAACACTTGATGTATGTCTTGCGATGGGATATCTGTGGTGACAATGGGATGTTCTATTGATTCACTTGATGTATGTTTTGGCACTCAACTCGTGGATTCCCGTGGTGACATTGGGGTAATCTATGCATAGGGGTTGATGCACGTTTTCGTCCTACGTTCTTCGATAGAAACTTTGGAGTGACTCTTTGTTGCACGTTGAGGGATTGTTATGTGATCCAATTATGTTATCATTGTTGAGAGAACTTGCACTAGTGAAAGTATGAACCCTAGGCCTTGTTTCCAAGGATTGCAATGCCGTTTTTGCTCCGTTTTACTACTAGTTACCTTGCTGTTTTTATATTTTCAGATTACAAAAACCTATATCTACTATCCATATTACACTTGTATCACCATCTCTTCGCCGAACTAGTGCACCTATACAATTTACCATTGTATTGGGTGTGTTGGGGACACAAGAGACTCTTTGTTATTTGGTTGCAGGGTTGTTTGAGAGAGACCATCTTCATCCTACACCTCCCACGGATTGATAAACCTTAGGTCATCCACTTGAGGGAAATTTGCTACTGTCCTACAAAACTCTGCGCTTGGAGGCCCAACACGAGTCTACAAGAAGAAGGTTGCGTAGTAGACATCACACATCATTATTGTCATATTGCTTTGAATGATCATATGGCTGACATAGTATTTGTGGCTCAGCCACCGTTCATCATTTTTATACATGTTACGCTAGATCATTGCACATACTGGTACACCGCCAGGGGCATTCACATAGAGTCATATTTTGTTCTAGTATCGAGTTGTAATTTTTTGAGTTGTAAGTAAATAGAAGTGTGATGATCATCATATTCATTATTAGAGCATTGTCCCAAGTGGGGAAAGGATGATGGAGGCTATGATTCCCCCACAAGTCGGGATGAGACTCCGGACGAAAAAAAAAGAGGCCCAAAAGAGCCCACAAAAAATAGGCCAAAACGAGCCCAACAAAAAAAGGGAAAAGAAAAAAATGAGAAAAAAGAGAGAAGGGGCAATGTTACTATCCTTTCCAGGCTTGTGCTTCAAAGTAGCACCATGTTTTTCATATAAAGAGTCTCCTATGCTTTGATTTTCATATAACTAGTGGGAATTTTTTATTATAGAACTTGGCTTGTATATTCCAATGACGGGCTTCCTCAAATGCTCGAGGTCTTCATGAGCAAGCAAGCTAGATGCTGATACGTCTCCAACGTATCTATAATTTTTTATTGTTCCATGCTATTATAGTATCAATTTTGGATGTTTTATATGTCATTATATGCAATTATATATATCATTGTTTGGGACTAACCTATTAACTTAGTGCCCAGTGCCAGTTGTTGTTTTTTGCATGTTTTTGGCTTTTCACGAAATCAATATCAAACGAAGTCCAAACGGAGAAAAAACTTTGGATTAATTTTTTCTGGACCAGAAGAGACCCTAGAAGGTTCGGGAAAAGGCCAGAAGAGCCACGAGGGAGCGACAAGCCCTAGGGGCGCGCCCCCAGGCTTGTGGGCCCCTCATGGCACCTCCAACCCTAATTCCACCTCTATAAATTCTCAAATATTCCCCTGACATCAGAGAGACACCCGAAATACTTTTTTCGCCGCCGCAAGTTCGAGAACCACGAGATCCCATCTAGAGGCCTTCTCCGATACTCTGCCGGAGGGGGAATCGATCGCGGAGGGGCTCTACATCAACCTTGCTACCCTTCCGATGATGCGTGAGTAGTTTACCATAGACCTATGGGTCCATAGTTAGTATCTAGATGGCTTCTTCTCTCTCTTCTTCAATACAATGTTCTCCTTGATGTTCTTGGAGATCTATTCGATGTAATGACTTTTTACGGTGTGTTTGTTGGGATCCGATGAATTGTGAGTTTATGATCAGATCTATCCATGAATATTATTTGAGTTTCCTCTGAACTCTTTTATGCATGATTACTATAGCTTCATATTTCTCTCCGATCTGTTGATTTGGTTTGGCCAACTAGATTGATTTTTCTTGCAATGGGAGAGGTGCTTTGTAATGGGTTCGATCTTGCGGTGCTCAATCCCAGTGACAAAAGTAGACATGACACGTATGTATCATTGCTATTAAGGGTAAAAAGATGGGGTTTATTCATACATGAGTTTATCTTGTCTACATCATGTCATCTTGCTTAAGGCGTTACTCCGTTTTCTATGAACTTAATACACTAGATGCATGTTGGATAGCGGTCAATGTGTGGAGTAATAGTAGTAGATGCAGAATCGCTTCGGTCTACTTGTCTTGGACGTGATGCCTATATATGATCATTGCCTTGGATATCGTCATAATTATTTGCTTTTCTATCAATTGCCCAACAGTAATTTGTTTACTCACCGTATGCTATTTTCAAGAGAGAAGCCTCTAGTGAAAACTATGGCCCCGAGGTCTATCTTTTATCATATATTAAAAACAAAAATACCTTGTTGTGTTTTTCTTTTATTTATTTTATTTTGTATTTTTTATCTATCTATCTATCACCATACAATTTAATCTTGCTTATAACCGTCGAGGGATTGACAACCCCTTGTTCGCGTTGGGTTGCAAGGATTTGTTGTTTGTGTGCAGGTGCTGCTAACGAGGTGTTGCTTGGTTCTCCTACTGGATTGATAACCTTGGTTCTTAACTGAGGGAAATACTTATCTCTATTGTACTGCATCATCCTCTCCTCTTCGGGGAAATCCCAACGCAGTTCACAAGTAGCAGATGCACACCCACTTAGTTTTATTTTTGAGCTTTCATACACTTATAGCTCTTATTGCATCTGTTGCATGGCAATCCCTGCTCCTTGCATTTACATCAATTGATGGGCATCTCCATAGCCCGTTGATTAGCCTCGTCAATGTGAGACTTTCTCCTTTTTTGTCTTCTCCAAATTATCTCCATCACCAGACTCTATTCCACCCATAGTGCTATATCCATGGCTTGCGCTCATGTATTGCGTGAGAGTTGAAATTTTTGAAGCGCGTTAAAAATTACTCCCTCAGTCCCAAAATTCTTGTCTTAGATTTGTCTAAATACGAATGTATCAAGTCACGTTTTAGTATTAGGTACATCCGTATCTAGACAAATCTAAGACAAGAATTTTGGGACGGAGGGAGTATGAACCAATTGCTCAGCTTTTCATTGGGGTTGTGCATGATAAATACTTTGAGTTAAGAAGATGGAGCATGACAAGACTATATGATTTTGTAGGGATAACGTTCTTTATCATTGATATTTTGAAAGGCATGATTGCTTGTTGGTATGCCTTTATATTATTGTTTTTATGTCAAACTATAGACTATTGCTTCGAATCACTCGAATCTTAATATTCATGCCACAAAAGAGAGATTACATGATGAACATGTTAGGTAGAATTCCACATCAAAAATTCTGTTTTTATCATTTACCAACTCGAGGACGAGCAGGAATTAAGCTTGGGGGTGCTTGATATGTCTCCAATGTATATATAATTTTTTATTATTCCATGCTATTATAATATCAATCTTGGATGTTTTATATGCAATTATATGTCATTATATATCATTTCTTGGGACTAACTTTTAACTTAGTGCCAAGTGCCAGTTGTTGTTTTTTTTTGCCTATTTTTGGTTTTCCAGAATATCAGTACCAAACGAAGTCCAATTGCCACGAAACTTTTTGGAGTTTTTTTCCTGTACATAGGAGACCCTGGAATCTTCGGGAGAGTGCGCGAAGATGAAGGAGTAGCCCACAAGGCACCAGGGCGCGCTCAGGGGGGTAGGCATGTCCTGGTGGCTTGTGGGGTGCACGAGCATCCGTTTGACCTAATTCCGCCTCTATAAATTCTCTAAAATTGGGAAACCAACAGAGAGCCACCCAAAACACATTTTCCGCCGTGACAAGCTTTTGTTCTCGCGAGATCCCATATGGAGACCTTTTCCGGTAATCTGTCGAAGGGGGAATCAACCACGGAGTGGCTCTACATCAACTTTGTTGCCCTTCCGATGATGTGTGTGTAGTTTACCACAGACCTACGGGTTCATAGCTAGTAGCTAGATGGCTTCTTATCTCTCTTTGATCTTCAATACAATGTTCTCCTTGATGTTCTCGGAGATATATTCGATGTAATCACTTTTTGCGATATGTTTGTTGGGATCCGATGAATTGTGAGTTTATGATCAGATTATCCATGAATATTATTTCAGTTTTCTATGAACTCTTTTATGCATGATTATTATAGCTTTGTATTTCTCTCCAATCTATTGATTTGTTTTGGCCAACTAGATTGATTTTTCTTGCAATGGAAGAGGTGCTTTGTAATGGGTTCAATCTTGCGGTGATATATATCCCTGTGGCAGAAAGGGACAAGACACGTATTTGTATTGTTGCCATTAAGGATAAAAAGATGGGGTTTATTCATGCGTGAGTTTACTTTGTCTACATTATGTCATCTTGCTTAAGGTGTTACTCCATTCTTTATGAACTTAATACTCTAGATGCATGCTCGATAGCGGCTGATGTGTGGAATAATATTAGTAGATGCAGGCAGGAGTCGGTCTAATTGTCATGGATGTGATGCCTATATGCATGATCATTGCCTTGGATATTGTCATGATTATTCACTTTTCTATCAATTGCCCAACAGTAATTTGTTTACCCACTGTATGCTATTTTCAAGAGAGAAGCCTCTAGTGAAAACTATGGCCCCCGGGTCTTATTTTTATCAGATATTAAAATCCCAAAAATACTTTGCTGCAATTTTGTTTACTTTATTTTATTTTGTGGTTTATCTATCTATCTTTCACTATGAGATTTGATCCTTGCAATTAACCGCCGAGGGATTGACAACCCCTTGTTTGCGTTGGGTGCAAGTATTTGTTATTTTGTGTGTAGGTACTACTGACGAGGTGTTGATTGGTTCTCCTACTGGATTGATAACCTTGGTTCTTGTTGGAAATATGCCCTAGAGGCAATAATAAAGTGGTTATTATTATATTTCCTTGTTCATGATAATCGTTTATTATCCATGCTATAATTGTATTGACCAGAAACTCAAATGCATGTGTGGATACATAGACAACAACATGTCCCTAGTGAGCCTCTACCGGACTAGCTCGTTGATCAAAGATGGCTGTGTTTTCCTAGCCATAGACATGAGTTGTCATTTGATAACTGGATCACATCATTAGGAGAATGATGTGATGGACAAGACCCAAACGATAAACGTAGCATATGATCGTGTCAAGTTTATTGCTATCGTTTTCTACATATCAAGTATATGTTCCTATGACCATGAGATCATGCAACTCACTGACACCAGAGGAGTACCTTGTGTGTACCGAACGTCGCAACGTAACTGGGTGACTATAAAAGGTGCTCTATAGGTATCTCCGAGGGTGTCTGTTGAGTTGGCATGGATCAAGACTGGGATTTGTCACTCCGTGTGACGGAGAGGTATCTCAGGGCCCACTCAGTAATACAGCATCACAATGAGCTTGCAAGAAATGTGACTAATGGGTTAGCCATGGTATCTTGTATTACGGAACGAGTAAAGAGACTTGCCGGTAACGAGGTTGAACTAGGTATGGAGATACCGACGATCGAATCTCGGGCAAGTAACATACCGATAGACAAAGGGAGCTGCATACGGGATTAGCTGAATCCTTGACATCGAGGTTCGACCGATACGATCTTCATAAAATATGTGGGAACTGATACGTCTCCAACGTATCTATAATTTTTGCTTGTTCCATGCTGTTATATTATCATTCTTGGATGTTTTACAATCATTTTATAGCAACTTTATATCATTTTTTGGGACTAACCTATTGACATAGTGCCCCGTGCCAGTTGCTGTTTTTTGCTTGTTTTTTACTTCACAGAAAATGAATACCAAACGGAGTCCAAACGCAGCGAAACTTTTTGGAGATTTTTTCTGGACCAGAAGACACCTGTTGGGCCAAAGAAATACCAGAGGGGGGCTCCGAGGGGAGCACAACCCACCTGGGCGCGCCTGGGGGCCCAGGCGCGCCCTGGTGGGTTGTGCCCACCTTGGCCGCCTCCCGTGCCGCCTCTTTGCTCTATAAATACCCCGAAAATCCAAAAACCCTAGGGGAGTCGACGAAACACAATTCCAGCCGCCGCAGGTTCCAGAACCACCAGATCCAATCTAGACACCATCACAGAGGGGTTCATCATCCTCATTGGTGCCTCTCCGATGATGCGTGAGTAGTTCATTGTAGACCTACGGGTCCTTAGTTAGTAGCTAGATGGCTTACTCTCTCTCTTTTGATTCTCAATACAATGGTCTCTTGGAGATCTATTTGATGTAACTCTTTTTGAGGTGTGTTTGTTGGGATCCGATGAACTTTGAGTTTATGATCAGATCTATTTATCCATGAAAGTTATTTGAGTTTCTTTGATCTCTTGTATGCATGATTACTTATAGCCTCGTATTTCTTCTTCGAATCTTTGGTTTAATTAGGCCAACTAGATTGATTTTTCTTGCCATGGGAAGAGGTGCTTTGTGATGGGTTCAGTCGTGCGGTGTTCTTTCCCAATGACAGAAGGGGCAGCAAGACACGTATTGATCATTGCTATTAAGGATAACAAGATGGGGTCTATTCCTACATGAATAGATCTTGTCCACATCATGTCATCATTCTTATTGCATTACTCCGTTTTTCCATGAACTTAATACACTAGATGCATGCTGGATAGTGGTTGATGTGTGGAGTAATAGTTGTAGATGCAGGCAGGAGTCGGTCTACTAATCTTGGACGTGATGCCTATATAATGATCATTGCCTGGATATCATCATAATTATTTGAAGTTCTATCAATTGCCCAACAGTAATTTGTTTACCCGCCGTATGCTATTTGTCTCGAGAGAAGCCACTATTGAAATCTACGGCCCCCGGGTCTATTCTTTATCATATTTGCTTTGAGATCTATTTTTATTTGCTTTTGTTTTTAGATCTATTGTTCTAAAAACCCAAAAATACCTTGCTGCACTTTTTCTTTATTTATTTTATTTTGTTTTATTGCGAGATCTATTTATCCAAAATCATACAAACCAATCTATCTTTTACCCGAGTGGGATTGACAACCCCTCTTACGCGTCGGGTTGCAAGTATTTGTTCTTTGTGTGCAGGTACCGTTTACATAGTGTTGCTTGGTTCTCCTACTGTTTTGATAACCTTGGTTTCATAACTGAGGAAAATACCTACCGAAGCTGTACTGCATCATCCCTTCCTCTTCGGGGAAATACTGACGCGGATACGAGCCATCAAGAAAGGATTTCTGGCGCCGTTGCCGGGGAGACATCATCAACATCTATCAGGTTCCTAATCACAAATCTCATCTCCTTGCAATTTACATTATTTTCCATTTGCCTCTCATTTTCATCTCCCCCACATCACAAAATTTTTCCATTTTATTCGCCTTTTCTTTTTCGTTCGTCGTTTTCTCGTCAGATCTATTTTTTTGTGCAATCTTGTTTGCGTAGTCACGATGACTCAAGAGAACACCAAGTTGTGTGATTTTTCCAATACCAACAATAATGATTTTATTAGCACTCCGATTGCTCCTCCCGCCACTAGTGCGGAATCTTACGATATTAATGCCGCTTTGTTGAATGTTGTTATGAAAGATCAGTTTTCCGGTACTCCTAATGAGGATGCCGCGTCCCATCTTAACACATTCGTAGAATTATGCGATATGCAAAAGAAAAAAGATATGGACAATGATATTGTGAAGTTGAAATTATTTCCGTTTTCTTTGCGAGATCGTGCAAAAATTTGGTTTTCTTCTTTGCCTAGCAATAGTATCGATTCTTGGGATAAGTGCAAAGTTGCTTTCATTACTAAGTATTTTCCAGCGCAAAAATTATTGGGATAATTAGATTTATGCCCCTAGTTGTGTCCCACTCGTCTGTTTTACCCCTAATTTCCAAAAGTCACCGGTTCTGTCCAAGCCACTTTGCTCCTCTTATGCTTTTGCCCTTTGACCATTTGACCGTCAGTTTGAAAACTTCATAACTAATTCAAACTAAATCAGAAAAATGCAAATAAGATACCAAAATGTTCAAAAAAACATCACCTGTATGTCAGTGTCATTTGCATTCATGAAAAAAGTGTTGGAAAGTGCACATCCGAGTTTTAGCTCTTTTGATACCACCATGAATAGTAAAATCTAAAAAATTCAAAAAAATATGGTGGCCAAGAACGATAAATGTTCTAAGTGCTTGGCAAGTTTCATCAGGGAACGACATTCGTGGAAGTCGTGGCAAAAAAATAATCTATTTTGGAGTGTTGATTGTTTTTTTTGCCGCGGCACCCACGAACGTCATTTCCTGATGAAACTTGGCAAGCACTTAAAACATTTGTCATTCTTTGCCACCAATTTTTTTTTGAATTTTTTGAATTTTTTTAGATTTTACTATTCATGGTGGTAGCATAAGAGCTAAAACTTGGATCGGCACTTTCCAACACTTTTTTCATGAATGCAAATGGCACTGACATATAGGTGATGTTTTTCCAAACATTTTGGTATGTTCTTTGCATTTTTCTGATTTAGTATGAATTAGTTGTGAAGTTTTCAAACTGACGGTCAAACGGTCAAAGGGCAAAAGCATAAGAGGAGCGAAGTGACTTGGACAGAACCGGTGACTTTTGGAAATTAGGGGTAAAACAGCCGAGTGGGACACAACTAGGGGCATAAATCTAATTATCCCAAAATTATTTCCCTTAGAACTCAAATCATGAATTTTAAGCAACTTGAGCATGAACATGTTACGCAATCTTGGGAAAGAATGAAACTGATGCTAAGAAATTGTCCTACTCATGGTTTAAATCTTTGGATGATCATATAATTTTTTTATGCGGGATTGAATTTTGTCTCTAGAAATCTTTTAGATTCCGCCGCGGGTGGTACTTTTATGGAAATTACTTTGGGTGAAGCTACTAAATTGCTTGATAATATTATGGCAAATTATTCACAATGGCATACCGAAAGAGCTCCTACTAGTAAAAAAGTTAATTCGGTTGAAGAAATTAGTACTTTGAGTGAAAAAGTTGATGCTCTTATGAAATTGGTTGCTAATAAAAATGCTCCTATTCATCTTAATGATGTGCCTTTGTCTACTTTGATTGAGCAAAATAGTGATTCCGTAGATGTGAATTTTTTCTCGCGAAACAATTTTAATAACAATGCTTATAGAGGTAGTTTTAATCCTAGGCCTTTCCTGGAAATTCCTCTAATAATTATGGTGGTTCCTATGGTAATCCATCTTATAATAATAATAGGAACACCTCTGATCTAGAGAATAATATTAAAGAATTTATCAATGCTCAAAAAGTTTTCAATAATACGATAGAAGAAAAGTTGAATAAGATTGATGATATGTCTAGAAGCATTGATAGGATTTCTCACGATGTAGAAAATCTCAAGTTGAAAATTTGCGTACCCAAAGTTGAGGAATCAATTAAAGCTTTATATGTTTCTATGGATGAAAGTAAGAAAATAACAACTATGCTTAGAGCTAAAAGAGAATTTTTAGTAAGAGCGTTTTCTAGTGATTGCTTTCATAAAAATGATGAAGATCTTAAAGTGATTGGTGTTTCTTCTATTGATTCCTTGTTTAGTAAGATTAAAATTGATGATAAAGGGACTGAAGAAGAGTCAACTTTAGTTAGAAGGCGTCCCGATAATTCGGAGGGTGAAAATCTTGATGAAAATTTTGATAAAAGTGGGTTTGGAGAGGTCAAAACTTTAACTAGTGATGTGCCCACTCTTTTGGATTACAAGGACTTTAATTATGAGAGTTGCTCCTTGATTGATTGAATTTCTTTGTTGCAATCCATGATTAATTCACCCCATGCTTATGAACAAAATAAAGCTTTTACTAAACATATTGTTGATGCTATGATGAAAGCTTTTGAAGAAAAGTTGGAATTAGAGATCTCAATTCCTAGAAAATTACATGATGAATGGGAACCTACCATCAAAGTCAAGATAAAAAATTATGAGTGTTTTGCTTTATGTGATTTGGGTGCTAGTGTTTCCACAATTCCGAAATCTTTATGTGATGTGCTTGGTTTTACCAATATTGAAGAGTGTTCTTTAAATTTGCACTTGGTGGATTCTACTATTAAAAAGCCTTTGGGAAAAATTAATGATGTTCTTATTCTTGCAATTAGGAATTATGTGCCCATAGATTTTATTGTTCTTGATATTGATTGCAATCTGTCTTGTCCAATTATACTTGGTAGATCGTTTTTACGTACTATTGGTGCCGTGATTGATATGAAAGAAGGCAATATTAAATTTTAGTTTCCACTAAGAAAGGGTATGGAACACTTCCCAAGAACAAGAATTAAGCCACCATATGAATCAATCATGAGGGCATCCTATGGATCTAGAACTAAAGATGACAATACTTGAATCTATGCTTTATGCCTAGCTAGGGGCGTAAAACGATAGCGCTTGTTGGGAGGCAACCCAATGAAAAAAAATTATTTTTTCCTTTTTCTTTCTGTTCTTGAGTGTTTGCACAATTATTCCTCTGTTATGATTTTGTTTTTTATGTTTTAATTAGTGTTTGTGCCAAGTAAAGCCTTTGGGATAGCTTTGGTGATAGTTGATTTGATCTTGTTGAAAACCAAAAAATTTTGCGTCCAGTAAATTAATTGTCTAAATTCACAGAAGCGACAAAAAATTATGAATTTTTTTACAAAAAATTGATATATAAATTGCCTATGTTTTCCTTAGTTTTCAGAATTTTTGGAGTTACAAAAGTATGAGAACAATTCCTATCTTTACAGACTGTTCTGTTTTTGACAGATTCTATTTTCTTTGCATTGTGTGCTTATTTTGATGATTCTATGGATTGTATCGGGGGGTATAAGCCATGGCAAAGTTAGAATACAGTAGATATAATGCAATAACAAAATTTGAATGGTTTTTCTACAGTACTTAAAGTAAATATTGGTTTTCTTATACTAACAGATCTCATGAAGGTTTTGTTAAGTTTTGTGTGATTGAAGTTTTCTAGTTTTGGGTGAGATCAAGATGGATGAAGAAATAAGGAGTAAGAAGAGCCTAAGCATGGGGATGCCCACGGCACCCCAAGGTAATATTCAAGGAGAAACAAGCAACTAAGCTTGGGGATGCCCCGAGTGGCATCCCCTCTTTCTTCTAACGACCATCGGTATTTTACTTGGAACTATATTTTTATTCGTCGCATATCATAAGTTTTGCTTGCAGCGTCTTGTATTATATGAGTCTTTGCTTGTTTTGCTTTTTAGTTTGCCACAAGTATCCTTGCTGCACACACCTATTTGAGAGAGCCAAAATTATGCTATGATTTGTTAGAATTGCTCTATGTGCTTCACTTAAATTTTTTGAGCTATGGAATTGCTCTAGTGCTTCACTTATATCTTGCACGGTGTGCTTTAATATTTTTGAAGAAATGCTCTCATGCTTCACTTAGATTTACTTGAGAGTTAGTAAATTTTAAAGAAATCCTCTCATGCTTCACTTATATTATTTTGAGAGATGGAAATTTTTATGCTCATGTTCTTCACTTAAATTTATTTGAGCTATCAAAAGCAATATATGAAACTAGTCCCAAAGTGATAGATATTCAAGAGGGATATAATAAAAACTTGCATGAAGATCATTGGACAAAATAAACTTGATTCTTTGTAATAGTTTTGCGATATGATGATAATGATATGTGAGTCAGGTTGGTAAGTAATTATGCTTTAGTAAGAATATTGGTGTTAAGGTTTGTGATTCCCTATGCAAGCACGAAAGTCAATAGTTATGCAATGAAATTACATCCTACTTGTGGTGCATTATTCGGTGTTAGTTATGCTTAATGCTCGCTTATGTGATTTTTTGTTTCTTGGTTGGATGCTTCTCAATCTTTTTGCTAGCCTTCACTTGTACTAAGTAGGAATACTACTTGTGCATCCAAAATCCTTAAACCTAGTTTTGCCACATGAGTCCACTACACCTACCTATATAAGGTATTTCCATGCCGTTCTAAGCAAATTTTTATGTGCCATCTCTAATTTTCAAAATAATTTTCCTTTTTGTGTGCTCGTACCGCTCATGAAACGGTAGGGGGTGGCTGATATTTTTCCATGCTAGATGTGTTATTCTCAAGATGAGTGTTTATTCACTTGTCATTGCACGAGAGTACGGCAAAGGTATTAGGGATGCCTAGTCCCGAAATGAAAAATGAATTTACTTTATGTTGTCAAATAATAAATTCCTTAGAAAGTGTTGGTATGGACAGCACCCGTGGATACGGCTAGCCGTGGAATGTGAAAGTATGGTGGAAAAGGAATAAACTTTATTTTCTGTTTGGGAACCTCCTATTGTCGTGGTTCAACACGGCCACCTATGGGACCATCGACCCCTTGTGGTTCGGCAAGGGGGAAGGGCGCGTTGCACAAAGAGCGGAGACCGTAGAGCAGCACGTCAGTGATGACACGAGTAGTTTTTACCCAGGTTCGGGCCGCCGCGAGGCATAAAACCCTACTCCTGCTTTGGTGGATTGATGAAAGGACCGTGGTGGAGACGCAGCGCTCGAGCCCGGCAAGGTTGCCTCGGGACAGGAGCAGCTACGCGCGTATGAGTGTACAAGGGTCTGAATCCTTTCTAAGGTTGCCACAACCCTCCTTTTATAGGTCAAGGGGTTACCACAATAGCAAAACAGTCATTATCCAGTGATTAGATAGCCACAGTGCTATCATACCTAACTCTGCAGACAGGATAGGGTGCATTAAATGCACTGCTTAGTGTCACATCGCGGGGGAGCCCGGCAAGCCTTGCCATGCTATTCATCCACCTTCTTGCCTGCCTACGTGACACGCCTTTGGATGGGTGTCGTCTGGGGGTGATCTTCCTCAGAAATGGCTGCCACGTGCCAAATAACAGCCACTTAATCACTTGGGGGCTCGACACCGCACCAATAGGTGACTTGCGTTGCCGTGAGGTGGAGCGGTGGCGCCCTGGCGGGGTGATCCGCCCTTGGCATCTCCGACAAGCTTGCCAAGGGAGTCTTGAGACTTGTCTTCGGGGTGACCTCGACCTTGCCAGGCTCGCCTGCCCGGCAAGGGAGGTTTTTCCTTAGTGATATCTTGCTTCTTTGGTTTGTCTTGGTCTTCTTGATCGGCCCTTTGATTTCCCAAAGAGCTATATTCTTCTGCTTGGCCTTGTCTTGGATGCTGTAACCTTGCTCTTGAGCCTGTGTATAGTCCGGGCAACATACACCAGGGTTTGTTGCACCGACAGGAGCTCCCAGGCCTGGTCCGAACGCGCTGCCGAGCGTCGTCGGGGTAGGCCCTATCCACTAAACAGGCGAAGAGCTTGTGGTCGGTCATCCTTGAGATTTTCTTTGCTTCTTCATTAACCCATGCTTGAGTCAGTTTTCGGTTTTCCCGCGTGTCGTGCACGACGTTATTAGGGAGTTGCGAGCCATGATCCATGGGCTACCCACGTCCCACATTCACGGCGTGGTAACTGCCACTCCACTAGCTTCTCCGCTTCTGGATTTTCTGCCACGTTTGCTGCATGCACTGCACAGGGTTGGTGGCGGGCGCGGAGGGCACGGAAATGTGTGCCATGGCAGAAAGCCAGACGCCATGGATTGGCGCAGGGGGTCGGCCTTGATTCCACAAGCCGTTGATGGCGCAGGGGAGCCGGATTGGCAGAGCGGGGCGGTTGCCTCCCCTGAGTGAGGAGCCAGCCCCCGGCCCCGTTTGCCTATAAAAGGAGACGCGGGCGGGGTGCTGGCTCACACCTATCTCCTCCTTCTTTCTTCTGCTCTTGTTTCTTCATCATGGTGAGGGGAAGAGGGCGTAGCGGTACCCCAGTAGCGGCGACGAGGGCTTCTACTCGACGGCACCTCCCTCCTCCCATTGGGGACGCGGAAGCGGAGCCCGCCATGAGGGGAGGCGGGAGAGGATGGGGACGTGGTCGTCGCGGCGCTCGGGGTCGAGGAGGACGGGGCGGTGCGCTGATCGCACCCCCTCCGGCCGTCCAGGACCCGAACGAATGTCACGTCGGGAACCAGCCGTTGGAGTTTATTATCAAGTTGCGAGGGCCTTCGCGCAGCCGGCTTCGGCTCCCAACTCAATTTGCAAGAGTGATGGAAGTTGAGTAGCCGCCGGGGCTGAGGCTGCACATGAGGGGCTGCTGTAATGGTAGCATGCGGGTGGACGTGGAATTCCCTGCTCCCCATGTTATGCTTCTCCAGCGTGGTTGGAAGACCTTTGCGCGTGCCCACAGCTTGGCGGCCGGGAAGTCCTCCATTTCAAGTTAATGGATGCCACCCTGCTTTCCGTCAAAGTCTTTGGATGCTCGGGTGCTCGCTTAGGGTGCTGCGCAGAGAGCTCGACCAACGACGAAAGCTCCTCCTCGAGCGATAGCAACGAGGAGGACAGTGACGGCGATGACGACGGCGCCGACAGGGAGGACGACGGCTCCGACTCTGGCTGAACACCAGCCGCACCATCACCATCAGGCGGCGGCACCACCATCTGCACCTGCATCTACTCTCCGGCAAGGCGATTTGCCGGGGAGTTGGGATGTGGAGGTGTGGATGGTGTCTCCGGCTCCTCCAGCAGCCTTCCAGTTGGGCCCCGGCAGGCTTCCTCGTGGGCTTTAGCTTCGTTCGCCCTGCCGCGTCCTGCTGGCCCTGGTGGCGGTGACCAGGGGGTCGTCTCCGCCACTCTCTTCACCATCACCTTCGCCCGTGCCCTCTCGATCTTGTCAGACTCCGCCTTGCGGGTTCTGACAAGGTCAGGCTGGGCTTTTGCCCAGGCACCCCTTTTGCCCTCTTCACCATCCACCGTAGTTCCTAGGAGGAGAGGGACAAGAAGGGGATTACGGGGCACTTATCTTTTTTGAGTCTAAAATATGCAGGCACTTGCCAAACTTTTGTTTAAAATATGTAATCTCCTTTATCCGTGTTTGTGTCCTGTAAGATCTGTACTTGCTTATCCGCATATTAGTGAAAAAAGACAAGTCTTGCCGGGTACTTGTGCATGTACCATGTCCATGCAGAGGTGGGATGCCTCTATACGTTTAAGTAAACAAGTTTTCTCCGGCAAGTTATCTTGCCTGTGCCTTTCGTTTGTTGCCGCGGGGCTTGGCCTGCCGGGCACAAAACTATGGAAAGGGACCAGCTCCTCGTCGAACCTCCTCCGTCAAAGGCCACTACAACCACCCTGACCGAAGCAACGTTCGGGACACAGGATGGAAGCACCTATGCTTCGAAGGTGACGAGGTTTTCATATGCACAAGTTTTCACCTTACAGAACAAGTATGGATAAGAAAGAACTTATCTGTTTGGCTTGTCGGGGACCGATATGTAGGCTTGTCTTCATTTCTTCTCTTCGGGACCGGGTCCATGGCAAGAACCCTGCAGCTTAGTGCAGAGGAAAACAATGCTACATATGCCCTGATCTACATGATCATGCGATGCTCATGTTATGCTTATGCATGCATGCAAGTTTTTGGGGGGCCCCAGCGCTTCGTTTATTCATCTGCTGCTCAGGGTCTGCGCCTGGCTTTGTACGAAGGGTTACATACAACATCGGCAAGGCTTGTACAAAAGGGTGGCTGCCGGGCAGGGCCCGACAGCCGCGCCTTACGGGTAGAACTTACGGAGATGCTCAATGTTCCATGAGTTCTGCAATTGAATGCCATCTCCGGTCTCTAGACGGACTGCGCCAGGTCTGGTGACTCGTACTACCCGGTAAGGGCCTTCCCACTTCGGCGTCAACTTGTTTGCACCCTTGGCGGACTGAACGCACCTAAGGACAAGGTAGCCTTCCTCAAGGCTCCGGGCATGAACCCTGCAGCTGTGATAGCGATGCAGGGCTTGCTGGTAGCGTGCAGCACGCGTAGCAGCCCGGAGACGATTCTCCTCAAGTAGCACAGTGTCGTCACGCCGATGTTGTTGTTGTGCTATTTCATCATAGGCAAGTACTCGAGGTGACCCGTATATGAGTTCCGTGGGGATCAGTGCTTCTGCCCCATAGACTAGGGAGAAGGGAGTCTGGCCGGTAGCTCGATTTGGTGTCGTTCTGAGGGACCAAAGAACCACCGGCAGCTCGTCGATCCATCGCCCGCCACACTTCTGCAGCCTATCAAATGTTCTTGTCTTGAGTCCTCGCAGCACTTCAGTGTTCGCCCTCTCAGCTTGTCCGTTGCTTCTAGGATGGGCAACAGAAGCGAACAAGACCTTGCTTCCGAGGGCATGAACATATTGCATGAAGGCGCGGCTTGTGAATTGGGTGCCATTGTCGGTGATGACTCTGGCGGGTACTCCGAAGCGGCACACCAATCCTTTCAAGAACTTGATAGTTGATTGTGCGGTCACCTTTCTCACAGGCTCCACTTCCGGCCACTTTGTAAACTTGTCGATTGCAACGTACAAGAATTCAAAGCCCTCGGTAGCACGGGGGAAGGGGCCCAAGATGTTGAGCCCCCGGACCGAAAATGGCCATGACAAAGGGATCGTTTGGAGAGCTTGAGCAGGCTGATGGATATTCTTGGAGTGGAACTGGTAGGCTTCACATCTGGTGACTAGCTCAATTGCATCTTGGAGGGCCGTAGGCCAGTAGAAACCTTGCCGGAAAGCTTTTCCAACCAGGGCCCTTGATCCAATGTGGGAGCCACACATGCCTTTGTGTATCTCTGCCAACAGTTCCTTCCCTTCTTCTCGACAGATGCACCTCAATTTCACACTGTTGGGCCTTCTTCTGTATAGCGTGTTGTCGATGAACTGATACATACTGGCCCTCCGAGCTACTCTTTCAGCTTCTTCTTTCTCTTTGGGAAGTTCTCCTGTCTGGAGGTAATGGACTATGTGCCTCACCCAAGTTGGAGCCTGAGGCTCGACAAAAAGGACCAATGGCACCTCCTCGTTCGCGGGAGTGCACGCCTCAACCACGAGGATTGATAGTTCGGCGGGAGGATGCTGCCCGTCAAGCGAAGTGGAGTTGTTCCCGCCAACCTCTCTGCCGGGGGCTTCTGGAAGCTCAATCGGGAGAGGTTTTTCAGAATCCAGTTTCCTCCTCTTTCTGGCCATTGTTGCCGAGGATACGGAGGGCTGAGTCAGATGGAGAACAAAAGTCCCTGGTTCCATAGGAAGCTTTTGCGCAACGCACTTTGACAGATGATCAGCAATGCTGTTTTCCGCACGGGGTACGTGCTCTGTTTGCAATCCGTCAAAGCGCTCCTCCAACTTTCTCACTTCCTCCACGTATGCCTCCATCAATGGACTCTGATAATCCTTGTTTACTTGCCTCACCACAAGCTGTGAGTCTCCACAAATGATTAACTTCTTGATTCCCAGTTCTGTTGCGATCCTGAGCCCGGCAAGGAGTCCTTCATATTCTGCAGTGTTGTTGGTTGCCTCTTCCCGAGGGAAATGCATCTGAACCACGTACTTGAGGTGCTCCCCAGTGGGTGCGACTAGAAGCACGCTAGCTCCTGCACCTTGTAGGGAGAAGGCACCATCAAAGTACATGATCCATTCCTGGGGCGCTTCCTTGCTAGGGATAACTGTCTCCGGCGTTTCTTCATCTGGAGTTGTCGTCCATTCTGTAATAAACTCTGCCAAAGCCCTGCTCTGAACAGTTGAAGTGCGCTCAAACTTCAAACCAAAGCTTGATAACTCCAGAGCCCATTCCACTATTCTGCCAGTGGCCTCAGGGTTCCTTAGTATGCGTTGCAAGGGGAAACGGGTGACAACCGTGATCTCGTGGGCTTGGAAGTAGTGGCGCAGTTTCCTTGAGGCCATGATGAGGCCAAAGATCAACTTTTGCATGCTAGAGTACCTCGATCTAGCCCCCTGCAGTAGGGAGCTGACAAAGTACACTGGCCACTGCACCACCTTCTTCCTTGCCGTGATCTTGGAATTGTCTCCGTTGCCCCGCTCCTCTTCGTTCTGACTTGCACCTGATCTTGCTGGGATGAGTTCACTTTCCTCTCCGGAGGGGACGGCAGCTGCGGCTGCTCCTTCATCTACTTCCTGCTGGGCCACCAGCGCTGCGCTAATCACTTGATTGGTTGCCGCTAGGTACAGCAGCAACGGCTCTTGAGGTTTAGGAGCGACTAGGATGGGAACAGAGGATAAGTAGGTCTTCAAATCTTGCAGCGCAGCGTCCGCCTCCGGGGTCCACTCCACGGGCCCTGCTTTCTTCAGGATTTTGAAGAATGGCAAGGCGCGCTCGGCAGACTTGGAAATGAACCTGCTCAGCGCGGCAACGCATCCAGTCAAACGTCTCACATCTTTGACTGTCTTGGGTGCTTGAATCTGCTCGATCACCTTGATCTTGTCGGGGTTGGCCTCTATCCCCCGGTGGGATACGAAGAAGCCAAGTAGCTTGCCAGAAGGAACACCAAACACACACTTCTCTGGGTTCAGCTTCAAGTTGATCTTGCGCAAATTTGCAAAGGTCTCCTCCAAGTCCTGAATGAGAGTTGATTTGTGCTTGGTTTTGACCACTATGTCATCCATGTAAGCTTCAATATTCCTATGCAGCTGGGGCTCAAAACTGATATGCACTGCTCTTGCAAAAGTGGATCCAGCGCTCTTCAGCCCAAAGGGCATCCGTACAAAACAGTACGTACCGCATGGGGTTATGAACGCGGTCTTCTCTTCGTCTTACTTGGACATAAAAATCTGGTGGTACCCGGAGTAGGCATCCAAGAAGGAAAGCAGGTCACACCCGGAGGTGGAATCCACAATCTGATCGATGCGCGGCAAGGGGAATGGGTCCTTCGGGCATGCTTTATTAAGATCTGTGAAATCTATGGAAAGCCTCCACTTCCCATTTGCCTTGCGCACCACCACTAGATTTGCCAACCATGTTGGATGCAATACCCCTCTGACCAAACCAGCAACTTCAAGTTTCTTGATCTCGTCGGCAATGAATTGCTGCTGCTCCAAGGCTTGCTTCCGGACCTTCTGCTTGATGGGCCGGGCATGAGGGCAGACAACAAGGTGGTGCTCGATTACCTCCCTGGGAACACCGGGGATGTCAGATGGTTGCCAAGCAAACACATCGATATTCGCCCGCAGGAAGGCAACAAGCGCGCTTTCCTATTTGTCATCCAGGGTGGAGCTGATAGTAAATGTACCATCAGCGCCACCCAGCCCTGCCGGGACCTTCTTCACAGCAGGCGCAACAACCTTTGATCTCTTGCTAGTGGAACTCTCCGGCAAGTCATCGACAGGCGCAGCACACTCCGGAGAGGCGCGCTTCCCGGATTCCTTGCCGGTATCTTTGCGAGCTTTTCTCCCTTGCTTGTTTTCCTTGGCGGGGACTACGGCTTCTGCGGCCTCGGCAGCGACCGCGTCCCGGTACATCTTGTCCATGCATATAATTGCGTCCTTCTTGTCTGATGGGATAGAAATAACGCCCATTGGCCCTGGCATCTTCAGGGTGTTGTAGGCATAGTGGGATGCTGCCATGAACTTTGCCAGAGCAGGTCGTCCAAGTATCCCATTGTACGGCAACGGAAGCTCAACCACATCGAACACAATCTTCTCAGTCCGGTAGTTCAATTCACCTCCAAACGTCACTGGCAGTGTGATCTTCCCCTTCGGACGACTCCTGCCGGGGTTGATCCCTTGAAAGGTGCCAGTAACCTTGAGCTCTTCTTCTATTATCTGCAGCTTGCTGATGACCTTGGGAGAAATCAGATTCAACCCGGCCCCGCCGTCAACCAACATCTTTGTGACCTTGAGGTTGCAGATCGTTGGTGAAACCAACAACGGCAAGCACCCTACCGCAGTGGTACAGTTAGGGTGATCCTCTTCATCAAAGATGATGGGCGTGCGGGACCATTTGAGTGGTTTCCGAGAATCTGCCGCTGGCTCCACAGCATTGACCTCGCGCGCCCACTGTTTAAGCTGGCGGTGAGAGGAGTGCAAGGACGCACCTCGGTCAATGCACAGGGCGTCAGTGTCCTTATGGAACTCCTGCTCACTGGTTTCCTCTTCATCCCCTTCATCGCTCTCGTCATCGCATCCTTTCCTCCCAGGACCTCTGGTAGGCTTTCCTTGATGTTGAGGGACCTTGCCGGGGTGACTTCCTCTGCCACCTCGGCCCTTCCCGCCAATGCCATCTTAGTCTCTCTCTTTGTCACGCTTCTCGTATTCAGCCTTCTGCTTCTTGACGAGTTGCTCAACTTGATGACACTCTTGGAGATCATGGCCCTTGGTCCGATGGATCTTGCAGTACGGCCCATCAGCCTTCCCAGCTTTCTCGGCCGCCGCAGCCTCCCGACAATCATTGCACGCGGCAACTTCCTTGCCGGGAGCTTCGGTCTTGGCCTTCTTGCCGGTACGAGGAATGCCAGACCCTTCGGCAGCCAGAACTGCCTTCTCCTTGTGCTTCTTGTTATGTTTCTTGTTCTTCTTCTTCTGATTGGTAGCATCGTCGTCGTCCTCCGAGTCAACACCGATGCCGTCTTCTTCTCTAGGGAGTCGCCTCCCCTCCTCCGTTCGGGCACACTTATCCGCCAAAGTGTATAGCTCATTCACAGTCTTGGGCAACCGGACATTCATCTTGGAACGTATCCTACGGTTGCACACGTTGGACTGGAACGCAGCTATCACAGCAACCGGGTGGGTGTCCAGAATGTTCCTATGCACCTGGCTGAATCTCTGCATATACTTCTGCAAACTCTCTCCTTCCTTCTGTGGGAGGAGCTGCAAGTCGCTGGGCTGCCCTGGTTCTTGATGGCCGCCCGTAAAGGCGCCAACAAACTCATTGCACAGGTCAGCCCAGGTCGAGATGGAGTTCTCCGGTAAGTGCATCAGCCATGACCTCATGTTTGGCCTTAGTGCCAAAGGGAAGTAGTTGGCGAATACCTTCTCATCTCTTCCTCCGGCGGCTTGAACAACAATGGTGTAGATGCTCAAGAACCCTGCCGGGTTCAGTCTTCCATCGTACTTTTCTGGTATCTCTGGCTTGAACGTACGGGCAGACGGCCAACGGCCAACGGGCACCCAACCTCGAAAGGCAGGTATCCGTCCCCACTAGGAGCGGGCTTGTCGACGTTGGGACCATTGCGCCTATTAGACTGGCGGTGGGTTTCGCGGCGCCGTTCTATGGTGATGCGCGCATCTTCCCCTCGTCTGTCTTCCAGGACCCGCCGCTGATCTCGATGGGCTCGAGGATCAGACGAAGCCATTGATACCTCGTCGGGTTCTTGATCGCGTGGCTCTAGCCACGGCCCCTGCGCTGGCTGCTGCGGAGGGGACTGTACCATAGGAGTGACCCCTTTGGTACGTCCAGCGGCTCGGGCCGTGGTCGCTGCATGTGGAGGCCGCGATAGGCCTGCCCGCTGTGATCCTCCCGCCTGAGTGAAACCAATCAGGCTCTGAATGGTGGCTCTCCACTCATCCATTTGATCGGCCGCTGGCGGAAATCTCAATAGGAGTTGGGCCTGCGCCATGGCTTCCGAAGCGGTGCTTCGCATAGACGACGACGCAGATCGCGACGTCGCCTGACTTCTGAAGGTGCCCGTAGTGGCGGCGCCGTGCTCTCGTCGCCGCGAGCCAGTCGCCAGGGTGGCGTGGTGACTAGGCGGATGTTCTTGGGGATTGACGACCCCATTTAGTGCATCGTCTTGGCCAGCCTGCCCCGGGGATGGCGTGTGCCCCACAGCCGCACCCGCAGCGGGAGCAGCTAGAAGGTTGCGATTCGCACCAGAGCGAGCGCCATCGCTGCGGCTGCGTCCTTCAGCGAGGTGGAGAGGCAGAGATGGAATATTCTCCCCACCCGTATCTTGTGGAGCATGGCCGCCAGGATGCTATTGGCGCTGTCCTCCCCCGGCACCTCCCGCTCCTGCTTCGGCCGCAGGGGGAACGGTGACGGCGCCACCTGCGCCGGTCACGTCCCCCGCGGCACCCACGTCCCCGTGCACCCCCGTATCCCCCATGGCATTAGTGGCTGCATGCGAGGGGGCCTTTGAGGCGGACGAGTGAGCTGTAGCGCCAAACTTTTTCTTGGGCGCCATGGATGATGAAGCCGTCGATGAAGAAGACAATGATGAAGATGACGCGCTGCTTACACCCTCGGAAAGCACAAGCGCTTCCCCCTACCTGGCACGCCAAAGATGTCGTGGTTCAACACGGCCACGTATGGGACCATCGGCCCCTTGTGGTTCGGCAAGAGGGAAGGGCGCGTTGCACAAAGAGCAGAGACCGTAGAGCAGCACGACAGTGATGAGACGGGCAGTTTTTACCCAGGTTCGGGCCGCCGCGAGGCATAAAACCCTACTCTTGCTTTGGTGGATTGATGAAAGGACCGTGGTGGAGACGCAGCACTCGAGCCCGGCAAGGTTGCCTCGGGACGGGAGCAGCTACGCGCGAATGAGTGTACAAGGGTCCAAATCCTTTCTAAGGTTGCCACGACCCTCCTTTTATAGGTCAAGGGGTTACCATAATGGCAAAACAGTCATTATCTAGTGATTAGATAGCCACAGTGCTATCATACCTAACTCTGCAGATAGGAAATGGTGCATTAAATGCACCGCTTAGTGTCACATCGCGGGGGAGCCCGGCAAGCCTTGCCATGCTATTCATCCACCTTCTCGCCTGCCTGCGTGACGCGCCTCTGGACGGGTGTCGTCTGGGGGTGATCTTCCTCAGAAATGGCTGCCACGTGCCAAATAACAGCCACTTAATCACTTGGGGGCTCGACACCACACCGATAGGTGACTTGCGTTGTTGTGAGGTGGAGCGGTGGCGCCCTGGCGGGGTGATCCGCCCTTGGCATCTCCGGCAAGCTTGCCGGGGGAGTCTTGAGACTTGTCTTCGGGGTGACCTCGACCTTGCCAGGCTCGCCTGCCCAGCAAGGGAGGTTTTTCCTTAGTGATATCTTGCTTCTTTGGTTTGTCTTGGTCTTCTTGATCCGCCCTTTGATTTCCCAAAAAGCTATATTCTTCTGCTTGGCCTTGTCTTGGATGCTGTAACCTTGCTCTTGAGCCTGTGTACAGTCCGGGCAACATACACCAGGGTTTGTTGCACCTACACCTATGATATATCTAGCATGGAAAGTATTGGGAACTACTCGATTGTTTTCATTGACAGGAAAAGCTTGCCACCCAAAATGTTTTATCTCTTTTTTTTTGCTTTGAGCTCTGGCACCTCTACAAATCCCTACTTCCCTCTGCGAAGGGCTTTTCTATTTACTTTATGCAATTTTTATTTTTATTTGAGTCTCCATCTTCTCTTATAAAGCACCAACAAAGGGGCACTATGATCGTACTTGAGCATTGGGTGTAGCTAATATGTGAGTATGTTTCATGAATGGATCAATGATTGAGCATGATGGGCTAGGGATAACTTGCTTTAGTGTTCATATTTCGAAAGACATGGTTGCTTGTTGATATGCTTGAGTATTGAAATCTTCATGTCAAAACTAGACTATTGCTTTGAACCATATAGAAGTCCAAATGTCCATGCTACAAAAGAAAAGAATATGTGATGAACATGTTAGGCAACATTCCACATCAAAAATTCCGTTTTTTATCATTTACCTACTCGAGGACGAGTAGGAATTAAGCTTGGGGATGCTGATACGTCTCCAACGTATCTATAATTTTTGCTTGTTCCATGCTGTTATATTATCATTCTTGGATGTTTTACAATCATTTTATAGCAACTTTATATCATTTTTTGGGACTGACCTATTGACATAGTGCCCAGTGCCAGTTGCTGTTTTTTGCTTGTTTTTTACTTCACAGAAAATCAATACCAAACAGAGTCCAAACGCAGCGAAACTTTTTGGAGATTTTTTCTGGACCAGAAGACACCTGTTGGGCCAAAGAAGTACCAGAGGGGGGCTCCGAGGGGAGCACAACCCACCTGGGCGTGCCTGGGGGCCCAGGCGCGCCTTGGTGGGTTGTGCCCACCTCAGCCGCCTCCCGCACCGCTTCTTTGCTCTATAAATATCCCAAAAATCCAAAAACCCTAGGGGAGTCGATGAAACACAATTCCAGCTGCCGCAAGTTCCAGAACCACCAGATCCAATCTAGACACCATCACGGAGGGGTTCATCATCCTCATTGGTGCCTCTCTGATGATGCGTGAGTAGTTCATTGTAGACCTACGGGTCCGTAGTTAGTAGCTAGATGGCTTCCTCTCTCTCTTTTGATTCTCAATACAATGGTCTCTTGGAGATCTATTTGATGTAACTCTTTTTGCGGTGTGTTTGTTGGGATCCGATGAACTTTGAGTTTATGATCAGATCTATTTATCCATGAAAGTTATTTGAGTTTCTTTGATCTCTTATATGCATGATTACTTATAGCCTCGTATTTCTTCTTCAAATCTTTGGTTTAGTTAGGCCAACTAGATCAATTTTTCTTGCCATGGGAAGAGGTGCTTTGTGATGGGTTCGGTCGTGCGGTGTTCTTTCCCAGTGACGGAAGGGGCAGCAAGACACGTATTGATCATTGCTATTAAGGATAACAAGATGGGGTCTATTCCTACATGAATAGATCTTGTTTACATCATGTCATCATTCTTATTGCATTACTCCATTTTTCCATGAACTTAATACACTAGATGCATGCTGGATAGTGGTCGATGTGTGGAGTAATAGTAGTAGATGCAGGCAGGAGTCGGTCTACTAATCTTGGACGTGATGCCTATATAATGATCATTGCCTGGATATCATCATAATTATTTCAAGTTCTATCAATTGCCCAACAGTAATTTGTTTACCCGCCGTATGCTATTTTTCTCGAGAGAAGCCACTAGTGAAATCTACGGCCCCCGGGTCTATTCTTTATCATATTTGCTTTGAGATCTATTTTTATTTGCTTTTGTTTTCAGATCTATTATTCTAAAAACCCAAAAATACCTTGCTGCACTTTTTCTTTATTTATTTTATTTTGTTTTATTGTGAGATCTATTTATCCAAAATCATTAAAACCAATCTATCTTTTACCCGAGAGGGATTGACAACACCTCTTACGCGTCAGGTTGCAAGTATTTGTTCTTTGTGTGTAGGTACCGTTTACATAGTGTTGCTTGGTTCTCCTACTGGTTCGATAACCTTGGTTTCATAGCTGAGGGAAATACCTACCGAAGTTGTACTGCATCATCCCTTCCTCTTCGGGGAAATACTGACGCGGATACAAGCCACCAGGAACCAATATGGACATCCAGGTCCCGCTATTGGTTATTGACCATAGAGGTGTCTCGGTCATGTCTGCATAGTTCTCGAACCCGCGGGGTCTACACACTTAATGTTTGGTGACAATATAAGTACAGTTGAGTTGTTTTGGTGGTAACCGAAGGTTGTTCGGAGTCCCGGATGAGATCCCAGACATGACGAGGAACTCCGGAATGGTCCGGAGGTGAAGGTTGATATATAGGACGAATGGTATCAGAGTCCGGAAGTGTTCCAGGGGCACCGGGTTATGGCCAGGATGACCGAAAGGGGTTTCGGCGGGCCCCGACAAGTGTTGGGGGGCCTCATGGGCCACGGGGAGGGGGCATACCAGCCCACTAAGGGACTGTGCACACCCCCTCACCCCATCCCACGTAACCAGAGGAGGTGGGGGCGCCCTAGGGCCGCCACCCCCTTTGCCTTGGGGGCCAAGCCTCCTAGGGGGAGGCGCCCAAACCCATCTAGGGTTTCCCCCTTGTGGCCGCCGGCCCCCCTGGGGAACCCTAGGGCACCCCTCCCTCCACCCTTCCCCCTATATATAGAGGAGGGGAGAGAGGGCAGCCGCACCCAATCTATGCCACGGCGCTGCACTCCCTCTCCCTTGTAGCCCTCTTCCTCGTCGTAGTGCTTAGCGAAGCTCTGCTGAGATTCCACCACCACCGCCGCCACCACGCCGTCGTGCTGCCGGAGGACTCGAGCTACTAATTCACCGTATCTCGCTGGATCAAGGAGGTGAAGGCGTCATCAAGCCGTACGTGTGTTGAACGCGGAGTGTGCCGTCCGTTCGGCACTTGGATCGGGAGTTCGCGGGACGGATCGTGATTGGGTCGCGAAGACGTTCGACTACATCAACCGCGTTTCTTAATGCTTCCGCTTAGTGATCTACAACGGCATGTAGATCCAATCTCTCCTCTCGTAGATGGTCATCTCCTAGATTGATCTTGGTGAGCGCAGGAAAATTTTGTTTCCCATGTAACGTTCCCCAATAGTGGCATCATGAGCTAGGTCTATGCGTAGATGACATCACGAGTAGAACACAAAGGAGTTTGTGGGCGTTGATATTCAGATTGCTTCCGTCCTTGGTCTTTTCTTGATTTGGCGGTATTGTGGGATGAAGTGGCCCGGACCAACTTTACATGTCCACGTGCATGAGACCGGTTCCATCGACTGACATGTGACTTTGTTGCATAAGATGGCTAGCGGGTGTCTGTCTCTCCCACCTTAGTTGAATCGGATTCGACGAAGGTGGTCCTTGTAGAAGGTTAAATAGCAACTTGCATATCGCCGTTGTGGTTTTGCGTAGGTAAGAATCGTTCTTGCTAGATACCCATAGCAGCCACGTAAAACATGCAACAACAAATTAGAGGACGTCTAACTTGTTTTTGTAGGGTATGTTGTGATATGATATGGCCAAAGACATGATGAGATATATTTGATGTATGAGATGATCATGTTTGTAATAGTTTATCACGACTTGCATGTCGATGAATACGGCAACCGACAGGAGCCATAGGGTTATCTTTAATTATTGTATGACCTGCGTGTCAATCATTAAACGCTATGTAATGCTTTACTTTATCGCTAAGCGGTAGCAATAGTAGTAGAAGCATGGTTGGCGTGACAACCCCGATGGCGACATGATGATGGAGATCATGGTGTCATGCCGGTGACAATGGAGATCATGCCGGTGCTTTGGAGATGGAGATCAAAAGCACAAGTTGATGGCCATATCATGTCACTTATGATTTGCATGTGATGTTAATCCTTTTATGCATCTTATTTTGCTTAGGACGACGGTAGCATTATAAGGTGATCCCTCACTAAAATTTCAAGATAAAATTGTGTTCTCCCCAAGTGTGCACCGTTGCGAAAGTTCGTCGTTTCGAAGCACCACGTGATGATCGGGTGTGATAGACTCTATGTTCACATACAACGGGTGCAAGCCAGTTTTGCACATGTGGAACACTTGGGTTAAACTTGACGAGCCTAGCATATACAGACATGGCCTCGGAACACAAGAGACCGAAAGGTCGAACACGAGTCATATAGTAGATATGATCAACATAGAGATGTTCACCATTGAAAGCACCTCATCTCACGTGATGATCGGACTTGGGTTGGTGAATTTGGATCGTGTTACACTCGGACAACTAGAGGGATGTTGATTTGAGTGGGAGTTCTTAGGTAATATGATTAATTGAACTCATTTATCATGAACAATAGTCTAAGTTATCTTTGCAAAATTATGTTGTAGATCAATGGCTCGCGTAGTAGCTCCCTTGAATTTCAATGCGTTCCTAGAGAAAGCTAAGCTGAAAGATGATGGAAGTAACTTAGTGGACTGGGCCCGTAATCTGAGGATTATCCTAACGGTTGCCCAAAAGTCGTATGTCCTTGATGCACCGCTTGGTGCGCCACCCCCTCCAGCAACTGTGGACGTTGTGAACGCCTGGCAGTCGCGTGTTGATGACTACTCAATAGTTCAGTGCGCCATGCTGTATGTCTTAGAACCGGGACTTCAAAGGCGTTTTGAACATCATGGAGCATATGAGATGTTCTAGGGGTTGAAGTTTATCTTTGAGAAGAATGCCCGGATCGAGAGGTATGAGACCTCCGATAAATTCTATGCCTGCAAGATGGAGGAGAACGGGTCTGTCAGTAAGCACATACTCAGAATGTCTGGGTACTACAACCGTCTGGCTGAGTTGGGAGTTGAGCTCCCGCCAGAGGTTGTCACTGACAGAGTTCTTCAATCGCTACCACCTACCTACAAGAGCTTTGTGTTGAACTATAACATGCAAGGGATGAACAAGTCAGTCTCCGACCTGTTCACGATGCTGAAAGTCGCTGAGTCAGACATCCAGAAGGAGCATCAAGTGTTGATGGTGAATAAAATCACTAGTTTCAAGAAAGGCAAGGGAAAGAAGGGAAACTTTAAGAAAGGTGGCAAAGCAGTTGCTCCTCCCGTGAAGAAACCCAAAATTGGACCCAAGCCGGAGACTGAGTGCTTCTGTTGCAAGGGAACTGGCCATTGGAAGCAGAACTGCCCCAAGTATCTGGCCGACAATAAGGGGGCCAATGTCAACAAAGGTATATATGATATACATGTTATTGATGTGTACCTTACCAACTCTCGTTGTAGTGCCTGGGTATTTTATACCGGTTCGGTTGCTCACATTTGCAACTCAAAGCAGGAACTACGGAATAGACGGAGGCTGGCGAAGGACGAAGTGACGATGCGCATGGCAAATGGTTCCAAGGTTGATGTGATCGCCATCGGCACGCTCGCTCTTCGATTACCATCGGGATTAGTGATGAACCTGAATAATTGTTATTTAGTGCCTGCATTGAGCATGAACATTATATCTGGATCTTGTTTAATGCGAGACGGTTACTCATTTAAATCAAAGAATAATGGTTGTTCTATTTATATGGGTAATATCTTTTATGGTCATGCACCCATTGTGAGGGTTTGTTCTTATTGAATCTTGATAGTGATGATACACATGTTCATAACATCGATGCCAAAAGATGTAGAGTTGATAATGATAGTACCACTTTCTTGTGGCACTGCCGCTTAGGTCATATTGGTGTAAAGCGCATGAAGAAACTCCATGCTGATGGACTTTTGGAGTCACTTGATTTTGAATCACTTGACACATGCGAACCATGCCTCATGGGCAAGATGACTAAGACTGCATTTTCCAGTACAATGGAACGAGCAAGTGACTTGTTGGAAATCATACATACTGATGTGAGTGGTCCTATGAGCATTGACGTGCGCGGTGGATATCGTTACTTTCTCACCTTCACCGATGATTTGAGTAGATATGGGTATATTTACTTAATGAAGCACAAGTCTGAGACGTTTCAAAAGTTGAAGCAATATCAGAGTGAAGTTGAGAATCATCGTAACAAGAAGATCAAGTTTCTACAATCTGATCGAGGGGGAGAGTATCTGAGTTATGAGTTTGGCAATCACCTAAAATAATGTGGAATTGTTTCACAGTTGGCGCCACCTGGAACACCACAGCGTAATGGTGTGTCCGAACGTCGTAATCGTACCCTATTGGATACGGTGAGTTCTATGATGTCTCTTGCCGATCTGCCACTTTCATTTTGGGGTTATGCATTAGAGACAGCTGCATTCACTTTAAATAGGGCACCATCTAAGTCCGTGGAGATGACACGTATGAACTGTGGTTTGGCAAGAAACCTCAGTTGTCGTTTCTTAAGGTTTGGGGCTGCGATGCTTATGTCAAAAGGCTTCTGCCGGAAAAGCTCGAACCCAAAGCGGACAAATGCGTCTTCATAGGTGATGACCCACAAGTATAGGGGATCAATCATAGTCCTTTTGATAAGTAAGAGTGTCGAACCCAACGAGGAGCAGAAGGAAATGACAAGCGGTTTTCAGCAAGGTAATGTCTGCAAGCACTGAAATGATAAGTAACGAGTAGTTTGGTAGCAAGATAATTTGTAATGAGCAAGTAATGTTAATGGTAACAAAAGTGCAGCAAGGTAGCCCAATCCTTTTGAGGCAAAGGGCAGGCCAAAACGATCTCTTATGATAAGCAAAGCATTCTTGAGGGTACACGGGAATTTCATCTAGTCACTTTCATCATGTTGGTTTGATTTGTGTTCGCTACTTTGATAATTTGATATGTGGGTGGACCGGTGCTTAGGTGCTGCTCTTACTTGAACAAACCTCCTACTTATGATTAACCCCCTCGCAAGCATCCGCAACTACGAGAAAAGTATTAAGAATAAATCTAACCATAGCATTAAACTTTTGGATCCAAATCACTCCCTTACGGAATAGCGCATAAACTAGGGTTTAAGCTTCTATCACTCTCGCAACCCATCATCTAATAACTACTCCACAATGCATTCCCTTAGGCCCTAATAAGGTGAAGTGCCATGTAGTCGACGTTCACATGACACCACTAAGGGAATCACAACATACATATCATCAGAATATCAAACACATATCAAGTTCACATGATTACTTGCAATAAGATTTCTCCCGTGACCTCAAGAACAAAAGTAACTACTCACTAATGATAATCATGCTCAAGATCAGAGGGATATTAAATAGCATAATGGATCTGAACATATAATCTTCCACCAAATAAACCATATAGTAATCAACTACAAGATGTAATCAACACTACTAGTCACCCACAAGTACCAATCTATAGTTCCGGTACAAAGATTGAACACAAGAGATGAACTAGGGTTTGAGAGGAGATGGTGTTGTTGAAGATGTTGATGGAGATTGCCCTCCCCAAGATGGGAGAGTTGTTGGTGATGATGATGACGATGATTTCCCCCTCCGGGAGGGAAGTTCCCCCGGCGGAATCGCTCCGCCGGAGGGCAAAAGTGCTCCTGCCCAAGTTCCGCCTCGAGACGGCGACGCTTCGTCCCGAAAATCCTCCCCTTATTTTTTCTAGGTCAAAATGACTTATATACCATAAGAGGGGCACCGGAGGTGGGCCGAGGAGGGCACAACCCACCAGGGCGCGCCTGAGCTCCCTGGCGCGCCCAGGTGGGTTGTGCCCACCTGGTGGGGCCCCTCTGGTACTTATTGGCTCCAATAATTCTTATATATTCCATAAAAATTCCTCATGAAGTTTCAGCTCATTTGGAGTTGTGCAGAATAGGTAGCCTGACGTAGCTTTTTCAGGTCCAGATTTCCAGCTGCCGGAATTCTCCCTCTTTGCGTGAACCTTGCATATTATGAGAGAAAAGGCATTAGAATTACTCCAAAAAGCATTATTATGCATAAAAACATCATAAATAACAGTAGGAAAACATGATGCAAAATGGACGTATCAACTCCCCCAAGCTTAGACCTCGCTTGTCCTCAAGTGAAAACCGAAGTCGAAAAACATGTCCACATGCTTAGAGAGAGAGGTGTCGATAAAAACAAAATACGGACATAGAACCATCATGTATATTATTATAATAGCAACAAACTTTAACATAGAACTTTATCATAGAACTTTTATCATATAACTTCTCATGAACAAGTAACAATTCATCACAACATCGAAGTATAAAGCATAAACTCTATTGAAACCAACAAACTATGTTCTCAGTCAACTTTGCAACTACAATTCATCATCTTTTCAGGAAGGGTCACGTATCGGAGCCTTTTTGGCAAGTCCACATACTCAACCATCATATAGTCTTCTATGATTGCTAACACTCACCGCATACACATGAGCAAAACGTTTCGACCAGACACATAGAAAGATAGGGGCTTATAGATTCGCCTCCCAACATACTCACCTCGAGGGTGATGTCAACAATAATAACTCATGCTACTCATATCAAACTGGATACATGTGCCTAGATCTTTCCTCACCACATGATGCTTGCCAAAAGAGAAAATAAAAAGGAATAGCGAGAAGAACTTTGACTCTTGCATAAAAGTAAATACATAAAAGTAAAAGATAGGCCCTTCGCAGAGGGAAGCAGAGGTTGCCATGCGCTTATTTGTTTGTATGCTCAATCTCTTAGTGCAAAAGAACGTCACGTTATATTGCCCCTTGTGATAGCAACCTTTATTATGCAGTCTGTCGCTTTTATTCTTTGCCATCACAAGTTCGTACAACGCTCAATTTTTCTTACACTAAATGATCCAACACTTTTAGAAGCAATTTTTATTGCCCTATTTGCACCGATGACAACTTACTTGAAGGATCTTACTCAATCCATAGGTAGGTATGGTGGACTCTCAAAATAAGATTTGGGTTTAAGGGTTTTTGGATGCACAAGTAGTATCTCTACTTAGTGCGGAATTTTTGGCTAGCAAAGATGGGGGCAAGCACCACATGTTAAAGGATCTATGACAATATAACTTCTATGTGAATATGAACAAACATAAATCATTACGTTGTCTTCCTTGTCCAACGTCAACAATTTTGGCATATAATATTTTGATGGGGGCTCACAATCACAAAAGATGTCCAAGATAGTATATTTGCATGTGAATCTTCTCTTCCCTTGTTAATTCTTTCATGAATTGCATCATTGACCAATCCTATGTTTGTCAATCTCCTATAAAATTTTCTACTTATACTCTTCCTTATGTGATGTCATTACTTACCATAAAATTAGCATATGATCTTTTTCATTTATTTCCTTTTATTTTTATTGAACATGAAAGTAAAGAAAACAAAACTCAAACTAAACTTTATTATATATATCTTGCACACGATTACAAAGATAGATCACTAAGCAAACACTTGAAAAGAAAGGATCAAACTAAACTTTTATTCATCTAAAGCAAAAGATAACTATGGATCGAACTAAGATCAGTGAAGGCAAAAGATAGTGGAGGTGATACAATACCGGGGCACCTCCCCCAAGCTTGGCACAAGCCAAGGGGAGTGCCCATACCCGATTACTCTATTTTCCTTTGTTGATGAAGAAGGAGGTGGTGGTGATGAAGTAGTGGCCCTCTCCAACAGCTTCTCCAATCTACGGATGATGCTCCGGAGGGCAATGATGTGCTCTTGTAATAGAATATTTTCACGGGTGAGATATTTATTTTGCACACGAACCGTTTCGATGATTCGAAAGGCTTCAATCTCAGTGGGGGTAAGATGATCATAGTAAGGTTTAAGGATATCTTCTTCTTCCTCCTCGGCAGGCAAAGCTTGCTCGACCACTGGCGCTTGATCTCTGGTGGCCTCCTTGCTCTTGTCCCCTTTGATGGCTTCTTCAGGCTCTTCTCTCTTCAACTCGATCTTCATCAACCAAGCATCCTCTTCCACGTTGTTGAAGGAGGAAGAAGACATGATGCCTGGCTTAATAGATCTGACCGGAAACAGCAAGAAAAGAAAACAGAAGATTTCTCCGCGATACGGTGGTCAATAGGTTCGAGGGGTATATAAAGATTTTTTTATCTTGGGAAACAAGCAAACGGAAGAAAAACGGAGTCCGGAAGGTACCCGAGGTGGGCACAACCCACCTGGGCGTGCCTGGCAAGCCAGGCGCGCCTTGGTCTCTTGTGCCCACCAGGGGTGCCTTCCTGGTTGTTTCTTATTTTCCTAATTTTTGTTATATTCCAAAATGGACAGAAAATATTTTTGCGGATTTTTTGGAGTCTGTTTACTTACCGTGTCGGTGCAACAAACCCTGGGTCTGTTGCCCAGACTATGCACAGGCACGGGGACGGGGTTGAAGCACCAACCCAAGTCAGAATACAAGGGACTAAGAGGTTCAAAGGACTAACATACAGATCAGAGGGACCAAGATCAAGCCAAAGAAGCAAGGCACCATCAGGAGAAGGGCCTCCTTTGCCGGGCAGGTGAGCTCGGCAAGGGGCGAGGCCACCCCTGGAAGACGACATCCAAGACATCCCGGTAGGGCCTGCCGGGGCACACGGAGGCGAAACCACCTCACCAACTACTCCACCATGACCCACGTCGTCAATCAGTGCGGTGTCGAACCACGGAGTGACTAAGTGGCAGCCATTCACCACATGGCAGCCTCTCCCTACAGGAAACACCTGCAGATGACACCCGTCCTATGGCGTGTCAAGCGAGCAGGCGTGGAGCTGGCGAGATAGCCCGGCAAGCCTTGCCGGGCAACCAACGATATGATGATGAGCGGTGCATTTAATGCGCCATGTCAGCCCACAGAGTTAGGTATGATAGCACTGTTTGCTATCTTATCAGTGCCTAATGACTGTTTTGCCATTGTGGTGACCCCTTAATCTATAAAAGGAGGCCCATGGCGATCGTAGAGAGGGTTAGAAGGTTGGGTAACTCAGACCCCCATACGCGCGTAGCCACTGCCGCCCTGAGGCAACCCTTGCCGGGCAAGTGTACTACGCTCCACCACCACCTTTCCACCATCAATCCACCAAAGCAGGAGTAGGGTTTTACGCCTCACAGCGGCCCAAACCTGGGTAAAAATGCCTGTGTGATCTCTGCCGTGTTGCCACACGCTCGTCTGCTCTTTGTGCAACGCGACGCCCCCCTGCCGAACCAGCAAGAGGCCTCCAGGTCCCATAGGTGGCCGCGGTTTCCCGCGACATCTTTGGCGCGCCAGGTAGAAGGACCGCTTGCGCGAACCTGAAGGTGTGTGTAGCACGTCACCTTCATCACCATCAGCATCATCGACGACGCCATCGACCATGGTGCCCAAGAAGAAACCCAGTTCTTTGGCTCGTCCTTCCACCTCGAAGGCTCCGCCGCCCGCGGCCTCTAATGCTGCGGGGGGTGCGGAGACACGCGAGGACGCGGACGCTGCTGGGGATGTGGTCGGGGCAGGCGGCGCCGTCACCACTTCCCCCGCGGCCGACGCAGGAGTAGGAGACATCGGAGGAGAGCGGCATCAGCAACATCCTGACGGGCACAGCCGCAGCAATGACGCTCGGGCTGGAGCGAATCGCCGCCCTCCGACCGCTCCCACCATGGGTGCGGTCGCAGCGCGTGCGCCTCCCCCGGGACGGGTCGACCAAGCTGCTGCGCCTGACGGAGCCACTGGCCCTCGAGCGCCTTCGCCGCACCACCCTGCCATCCAGGTGGTCGCCCCGCAGCAGCTGGGGCGCAGTGCTGCTACCACTGGCACCGTCAGGAGCCGAGCGACGGTGCGATCGACTTCATCATCACCCATGCCAAGTACAGCCTCAGAGGCCATGGCGCGGGCTCAGCTGCTGCTGAGGTTTCCGCCAGCGGCCGAGCAAATGGACGAATGGCGTGCCACCATCCAAAGTCTGCTCAGTTTCACCGAAGCTGGGGGCTCACGGCGAGCTGGCCCGCCACGGCCGCCCTAAGAGACAGCGACAGCTCATACTGCTAACCGTACAGAAGGGGCCGTCCCCACGGTGCAGTCCCCACCACAGCAGCCAGCGCGAGCGCAACAGAATCAAGACCCCGACGATGTCTCGATGGCCTCTTCTGACCCTCGAGCGCGTCCAGGCCAACGATGAGCCCCGGAGGATAGGCGGAGAGGAGACACGCGTGCCGTTGTCGAGTAACACAGCGACGACCTCGGCCGGACCGATGGGTGCGACGGCCCCGGCGTCGACGAGCCCGCGCTCGGTATTGGCAGGTGCCTACCTTTCGAGGTTGGCTGCCCTGCCTTTACCCGTGAGCTGCGGCAAGTCCGTTGGCCGTCCGTTCGCATGTTCAAGCCAGAGATACCTGAGAAGTATGATGGGAGGCTGAATCCGGCAGAGTTCCTGAGCATCTACACCATCGCTGTTTAGGCTGCCGGGGGAAGAGATGAGAAGGTGTTCGCCAACTACTTTCCTTTGGCCCTCAAGTCCAATGTGAGGTCTTGGCTGATGCACCTGCCGAAGAACTCCATTTCGTCATGGGTAGACCTGTGCCATGAGTTCATCGGTGCCTTCACCGGTGGCCACCAAGAGCCGGGCCGACCCAGCGACTTGCAGCTTCTCCAACAAAAGGAAGGAGAGACCCTCCGTAAGTATTTACAGAGATTCAGCAAAGTTCATAGAAATATCCCAAATATCCATCCGGCAGCCGTGATAGCCGCCTTCCAGTCCAATGTGCGCAACCGCCGGATTCGTTCCAAGATGAACGTATGGTTGCCCAAGACTGTGAAGGAGCTCTACACGTTGGTGGATAAGTGTGCTCGGATGGAGGAGGGAAGAAAGTTGCCCGGAGAGAAAGATTCCACCAATATTGATTCAGAGGATGAGGATGAATCAACTAGTCATAAGAAGAGCAAGAAGCGCAGTAAGAAGCGAAGGGATAAGGCAGTGATGACGGTTGAAGGATCGGGTATGCCTAGTACCGGCAAGAAGGCCAAAGTTGAGGCCCCCGGCAAGGAAGCTGCCGTGTGCGCTGACTCCCGGGAAGCCGCTGCTGCCGAGAAAGCCGGGAAAGGTGATGGGCCATATTGCAAGATTCATCGGACCAAGGGCCACGACCTTCAAGAGTGTTATCAGGTTGAGTAGCTTGTCAAAAGACACAAAGCAGAGTATGAGAAGCGTGACAAGGAAAAGGGTCAGAATGTTGCTGGCGGCAAGGGCCGAGGTGGTGAAGTAAATCGCCCTGGCAAACCCTTTCGGAACCAAGGAAAACCCGCCAGAGGTCGAGAGAAGGAAGCCTGTGGTGATGAGAGTGATGGAGGGGATGAAGAGGAAACCAGTGAGCAAGAGTTTCAGAAGGCCACCGACGCCCTGTGCATTGATGGGGGTGCATCTCTGCACACCTCTCACCGCCAACTCAAGCGGTGGGCGCGAGAAGTCAATGCCGTGGAGCCAGCGCCCGAGGCCCGGAAGCCGCTCAAGTGGTCCCGTACGCCCATCATCTTTGACGAGGAGGATCATCCTAGCCGTACCACTGCGGTAGGGTGTTTGCCATTGTTGGTCTCCCCAACAATCCGCAACCTCAAGGTCACGAAGATGTTGGTGGACGGCGGGGCCGGGTTGAATCTGATTTCCCAGCAGTTATCAGCAAGCTTCAGATAGCAGAGGAAGAGCTGGAGGTTACCGGCACGTTTCAAGGAGTTAATCCTGGCAGGAGACGTCCTAAGGGAAAGATCACGTTGCCAGTAACGTTTGGGGGAGAACTGAACTGCCAGACTGAGAGGATTGTGTTTGATGTGGTTGATCTCCCCCTACCATACAATGGGATTCTTGGACGCCCGGCCCTGGCTAAGTTCATGGCAGCATCTCACTATGCCTACAACACCTTGAAGATGCCTGGGCCACTGGGAGTCATCACCATCCCATCAGATGATAAGGATGCAATCATTTGTGTGGACAAGATGTACCGGGATGCGGTCGCAGCAGAGGCAGCGGCAGCGGTAGCTCCCGTTAAGGAAAGCAAAGGAAAGAAGAGGGATTGCAGGGACTCCGACAACGAGTCCGAGAAGCGTGCCCCCACCGAGTGCACGACACCCGTTGACGACGTGCCGGAGTGTTCCAATGGTAAGAGATCCAAGGTCGCTGCACCCCAAGTGAAGAAGGTCCCGGCAGGGCTGGTTGGCATTGATGGTACTTTCACTATCAGCACCACCCTTGATGACAAATAGGAAAGCGTGCTCATTGCCTTCTTGCGGGCGAATATCGATGTGTTTGCCTGGCAACCATCTGATATCCCCGATGTTCCCAGGGAGGTAATTGAGCACCACCTTGCTGTCTGTCCACATGCCCGACCTGTCAAGCAGAAAGTCCGGAAGCAGGCCTTGGAGAGGCAGCAGTTCATTACAGAAGAGATCAAGAGACTAGAGGCAGCTGGATTGGTCAGAGGAGTACTGCATCCCACATGGTTGGCAAACCCAGTGGTAGTCCGGAAGGCTAACGGGAAGTGGAGGCTTTGCATAGATTTCACAGATCTCAACAAGGCTTGCCCGAAGGACCCGTTTCCCTTGCCGCGTATCAATCAGATTGTAGATTCCACTTCAGGTTGTGATTTGCTCTCCTTTCTGGATGCGTATTCTAGGTATCACCAGATCTTCATGTCCAAGGAAGATGAAGAGAAGACATCGTTCATCACTCCATGTGGTACGTACTGTTTTGTCCGCATGCCATTCGGATTAAAGAGTGCCGGGTCCACTTTTGCAAGGGCAGTCCAGATTGGTTTTGAGCCACAGTTGCACAGAAACATAGAAGCCTATATGGATGATATTGTGGTCAAGACCAAGGATAGGGCCACCCTTATTCAAGATTTGGAGGAGACGTTTGCTAATCTGCGCAAAATCAATTTGAAGCTCAACCCGGAGAAGTGTGTATTTGGTGTTCCCTCCGGCAAGTTGCTTGGGTTCTTTGTATCCCATCGTGGGATCGAAGCTAATCCCAACAAGATCAAGGCTATCGAGCAGATCCAAGCACCAAGGACAGTTAAGGATGTGAGGCGTCTGATAGGATGCGTTGCCGCGCTAAGCAGATTCATCTCCAAGTCTGCCGAGCGCGCCCTGCCATTCTTCAAAAAATTGAAGAAGGCAGGACCCATGAAGTGGACCCCGGAAGCAGATGTAGCTTTGTAAGAGTTGAAGGCCTACTTGTCCTTCGTGCCTACCTTGGTCGCTCCCAAACCGCAGGAGCCGTTGCTGCTGTACTTAGCGGCAACCAACCAAGTAGTCAGTGCAGCTTTGGTAGCGCAGCGAGAAGTGGATGAGGCAGAGAGTGAGCAGAGACCGGCAGAGTCAGAGAAGGATTAGGACTGCAATGAGCACGACAACAAGAGCAACCCCAAGGATGCGGCAAGGAAGAAAGTGGTGCAGCGCCCAGTGTACTTCATCAGCTCCTTATTACAGGGGGCTAGATCGAGGTACTCTGGCATGCAAAAGTTGATTTTTGGTCTCATCATGGCCTCAAGGAAACTGCGCCACTACTTCCAAGCCCATGAGATCACGGTTGTCACTTGTTTCCCGTTGCAACGGATACTCCGAAACCCTGAGGCTACCGGCAGAATAGTAGAGTGGGCTTTGGAGTTATCCAGTTTTGGTTTGAAGTTTGAAAGCACGTCAACTATTCAGATCAGGGCATTGGCAAAGTTTATTGCAGAATGGACGCCAACCCCTGATGAGTAAGTGACGGAGACAGCTATCCCCGGCAAGGAATCGCCCCAAGAATGGATTATGTATTTTGATGGTGCTTTTTCCCTACAAGGTGAAGGAGCTGGCGTGCTTCTTGTTGCCCCCTCCGGGGAGCACTTGAGGTACATCGTCCAAATGCATTTTGCCCGAGAAGAAGCAACCAACAATACAGCAGAATATGAAGGGCTCCTTGCCGGGCTCAGGATTGTAGCTGAATTGGGAATTAAGAAGCTGATCATTCGAGGAGATTCACAGCTTGTGGTGAGACAAGTTAACAAGGATTACAAAAGTCCATTGATGGAGGCATACGTCGAGGAAGTGAGGAGATTGGAGGAGCACTTTGACGGATTGCAAACAGAGCACGTACCCCGTGCGGAAAACAGCATAGCTGATCATCTGTCAAAGTGTGCTGCGCAGAAGCTCCCTGTGGAACCAGGGACTTTTGTTCTCCATCTCACTCAGCCCTCCGTATCCCCAGCAACAATGGCCCGGAAAAGGAGAAAGTTGGACTCCGATAAGCCTCTCCCGGTAGAGCCGTCCTCTCCTGGCAGAGACCCTGCCGGAAACAACTCCTCGCAGTCTGCCGGACCACCCCCTCCAGCCGGGCCCATGGACCCCGCGAACGAGGCATGTGCTCCTGCAGCATAGGAGGTGCCGCTAGTCCTCGTTGCCGAGCCCCAGGCTCCAACTTGGGCAAGGCACATTGTCCACTTCCTCCAAACCGGAGAGCTTCCCGGCAACCAAGACGAAGCTGAAAAAGTAGCCCGGAGGGCCAGTATGTATCAGTTTGTCGATGACACTCTGTACAGAAGGAGGCCCAATGGTGTGAAATTAAAGTGTGTCTGCCGGGAAGAAGGAAAGGAACTGCTGGCTGAGATACACAAAGGCATGTGCGGCTCCCACATTGGATCAAGGGCACTAGTTGGGAAAGCATTCCGACAAGGATTCTATTGGCCCACAACCCTCCAAGATGTGGTCGAGCTAGTCACCAAGTGTGAAGCCTGCCAGTTCCATTCCAAGAAAACCCACCTGCCTGCCCAAGCTCTTCAAACAATCCCTCTATCATGGCCATTTTCGGTCTGGGGGCTCGATATCCTCGGTCCCTTCCCTCGAGCAATCGGGGGCTTTGAATTCTTGTTCGTTGTTATTGACAAGTTTACAAAGTGGCCGGAAGTGACTGCCGTGAGAGAGGTGACTGCTCAGTCAGCTATCAAGTTCTTCAAAGAATTGGTGTGTCATTTTGGAGTTCCGGCAAGGATCATTAACGACAACGGCACCCAGTTCATGAGCCGCGCCTTCATGCAATATGTTCATGCCCTCGGATGCAAAATCTCATTTGCCTCTGTGGCACACCCCCGGAGCAATGCGCAAGCTGAGAGGGCGAACGCTGAAGTGCTGCACGGACTCAAGACGAGAACCTTTGATACGCTGCAGAAGCGCGGCAGGCGGTGGATCGAGGAGCTGCCGGTAGTTCTCTGGTCCCTCAGAACGACACCAAACCGAGCTACCGGGCAGACTCCCTTCTCCCTGGTCTACGGGGCAGAAGCAGTTATCCCCACGGAACTCATTTACAGGTCGCCTCGAGTGCTTGCCTACGATGAAGTAGCGCAAGATCAGCACCGGCGTAACGGCGCTGTGCTACTCGAGGAGAACCGTCTCCGGGTGTGACGCCCCCGGCTCAATCGTGCACTAATCATACACGCAAATGCGCATGATCAAGCCTAAGGACTCACTTGAAGATATCACAACACAACTCTAAAACATAAATAAAGGCATACAAGCATTATATTACAAGCCAGGGCCTCGAGGGCTCGAATACATAAGCTTGATGCCAAACAAGCATCAGCGGAAGCATTAGATATCTGAGTATAGATATGAAACAAAAACAGACCAGTCTTTAGAAAGGCGGGGCAAAACAAAAGCTACGATCGAAAGGCGCATGCCTCCTGCCTGGGACCCTCCGATCCTACTCCTGGTCGTCGGCCAACTTGTAGTAGTATCCACCCTCGGGGTAGTAGTAGCGATCGTCGGCGTGGGCAGCTGTATCCGGGGCTCCGTCATCTTGTTGCACCAAAAGGATATGGGGGAAAAAGAAAGCAAAGCAATCGTGAGTACTCATCCGAAGTACTCAGCAAGCAAGGATCTACACTACATATGCAACATTATCAAAGAATGGCTGTATATGTGGACTGGGCTACAGAAATGCCAGAATAGAAAGAAGGCCTAGTCCTATCGAAGACTAGCATCTTCAGCGGTCTTGCAGCATTAGAAGAGTGTAGATCAGTACAGTATAAAGTAGTAGTAATGTTATCAACCTCACCAAGAGATCCTTCCTCGACTCCCTGCGAGAAAGCAATCCTAGAGCCATAATATCCAAGTATCAACCTCGGCCAGAGATCCATTCTCGACTCCTTGCGAGAAAGCAATCCCAGAGCCATACTATCCATTTCTCATCACAAGTATCCAGTTCTAGTTGTATCGATCGGGATACAACTCCGAGCGAACGTTACCGAGGATCCGGCTATGCATAGATTAGTTCTTCCCTGCAGGGGTGCACCAACTTACCCACCACGCTCGATTAACTTCGGCCGGACACACCATTCTGGATCATGCCCGGCCTCGGCCAAACGACACACCGCAGCCCTACCTAGAGCTCAGGAGAGAGGTCCCCGCTGGTCTACATCCTAAGCGCTCAGGGGTCTTGGGCCATCGTCCTGTGCACTCCGGGTCGTTGCGCACACGGTGAAGCTAGGCACCAACACTACAGGATGGCGCCGGTCCGTCCGTGCCGCCATGCTGAACTGGACGTCTGACAAAGCTTTCGGCTGATGCATATGATGCAAAGTGCCCATAACTATTCCCGCGTGATGGTTAGTGCTATCGGGCCAGAGGCCCACTTGAATCAAATATCCAAATCATTAGTACCTTGGGGGTGCGGTAACGAGCAGAGACTCATGATCGATGTGACCCCGTCGCCCCGTCTCGAGGACTTGCGGCAAGGGCCAAGAATGCCCGGCCACGCCTCGTATTCATCACTCGGGCACCGTCCACGTCAACCCGTCTCGCAAAAGACTGTCGGGAACTCAGGTCCACCTCTACTGGGCGGTACCGCCTGTCCTTCCAGTCCTGCAGTAAAAGTAACTCCCTCGGGTCCCCTTCGGGGCCGACCCATTTCGAACAAGGTTCAGGGGTAAAGTCACAGTAATCGTGTGTCCATAACATCAGGGGAATCCGAGGTATCACCCTCGACGGATGCCCACTCGATGTAACCGTCAAGTTGAACTTAGGAGGAATCACCCTCGAGGTCCACACTTGAAGTGTTGCGCGACAGGGTCGTATCGGAAGTGGAGAAGGAGGAATCACCCTCGATGACCACGACCAAATAACTACTCTACAGAGTTAACATCAGAAGTGCTATACGAGGTATCACACTCGGCACTCGATGGTAACGCTGCAATGTCGTACAACTAAGGGGGGTGTTGGGCAGTGCCGGGGTCTGGCTGTCGATCCCGTTGATCGAGTCATCTGATAATCCAGCGGAGCAACTGGGGACAAGTGGGGTCTCTGGTAGGTCTCTACCCAGGCTATACTAAGCAGTTTAGGATAAGCAGGTAAGGTATCAATAGCAGGTTACAATAAACAGGCTATGCATCAGAATAGGTAAAGCAGTAGCAGCAGCAATTCAAATGCAAGCACAAGAGAGAAGAGAATCGGTGATATAGGCATGCTCAAAAAGGGGGGGGGGTGCTTGCCTGGTTGCTCGGCGGTAAAGGCAAGGTCATCAATGGTGTCGTCGGGCTCCTGAGCTGCGTCGGCCTCGGGAACTGCATCTGTATCGGGGTCTATCGAGAGAGAAGAGGGGGAGGAAACAGATAAATACACGGCAAACATATGCAACACAGAGCATGCTATGCTAACGTGCAGTGCAGGGTTGCCTAAAGACATATCTAAATCATATTAGTTGTTTTAGGATTTAAGTTGGATTTATTAACCGGTGTATAAGGACTATTCATCTACCGGAAACAGGCTAAAAGTTGTGGGTTCACCTCCGTAGAGGGTCCCGACACGGAAACAGATGGCACGGTTGGATTCGTCTCATCGTTCTGAGCAACTTTCATGTACAAAGTTTTTCGATCTGAGCTACGGTATATTTTATATGATTTTCTAAAGAATTTAGCATTTTCTGGAATTATTTAAATTAATTAAATCGCATTATCCAGAACAGTGTTTGCTGACGTCAGCATGGCGTATGTGTGATGTCAGCAGTTAACAGTGGCGGTTGACCAGGTCAAAACTGACCAGTGGGACCCACATGTCATACTCAGGGGCTAACAGAGTTTAGATTTAAACTAAGTTTAGTTAATTCGGCGTTTGGGCCCACCTGTCAGTGTCAGATTAGGTTAATTGAGTTAGTTAAATTAATCTGTTAATTAGGGGGTGGTGGGCCCCATTGTCAGTGGCTGGGCCAGCCCAGTCAGCACAGTTGACCAGGTCAACTGGTCAACTGGGGCCAGGTGGCCCACTGGCCAGTGGCCCAGGGCGCGGGCCAGGTCAGCCACGTCAGCGTGGCACCGGAGAGGACTCCGGCGGGCCTCTCCCGCGGCGGAGCGCGCCGGCGAGCATCGGAATCAGCCGTCTGCCCACGGATCGACGCGCGGAGAGGTGCTACGGGACCGGCGTGAAGAGCCACATCCAGTGGTGGTGGTGCTTCCCCCTGGAGTGGCCGGAATCAGCGTCGGCGGTGAGCTAGGCGGCGGCCGGAGTACGGGTCCGGGCGGAAACATTGCTAGAGGCATCGGGGGGCTGTGTGCGTGCGTGCGTTGGGCTCCTAGGAACCCCAGGAGCACGTCGCCGTGCTCTGACGCGAGCGTGAACGGCGGTGGCCGCGGCGGCGAAGCCAACGGCGGCGACTGGCTCGGCAACGATGGGAACAGCGTCTACGGGGCGAACGAGGCGGCGTAGAGAGAGGGGAAGGAACGGGAGGCTCACCAGGAGCCTGTAAAGGAGCAACACGGGCTCGAGGGAGGCTCGAGGTGACCGGATTTCGACGGCGAGGGCAGCGGTGCCCGAGGTGGAAGAAGACGGCCTCCTCGTCGTTGCACGGGCGCTAGGCTCGAACCGATGGTCGAGGTCGACGAGGCAGACGGCGTAGGGGCTCGTGGACTCGACAGGAGGGCGCGGGAGTGTCGGTCGCCGCGGTGGTGCACGCCGGCGACCACAGGAGCGATCGGGTGAAAGGGGATCTGAGGAGGGGCGCGGGCGAAAGAGAGAGAGAGAGGAGTGCGGCCAGGGGGAGCCAGGGGGTGGCCCATATCCAGCCATCGACGGGCGCAGAGCCGCTGTCAAGCAGGGACGAGGGGGGCCAGGGCGCGGCGTGCGGGCGCGGCGACAGCGCGCGCGCAGTGAACAGAGGAGTTAGGGGACGAGCGAGGGGAGTGGGCTGGGCCACGCGGGTGACTCAGGCCTAGTAACGCGGGCCTTTTTCCTTTTCTTCTTTTACCTTTTCTGTTTTCTTTTATAGTTTCTGTTTTGCAAATAGTTTAGCCACCAATTAAGTTTTGCAAAATATGTGACTTAGCCCAATATTTACAGTGCAATATTAGTCACTGCTAGAAAATGGTTTGATGAATAAATGATTTCATTAGAATTTTATTTAATTGAAAAAGTATTAATTAGTGCTGTTTTGTTACTGATTCAGGATGTTAGAGTCACTTAACTAATCCCATTGATGTTGGTTACCATTTTATAATTGTCTCTGGATTATTACAATATTATGAACATTTTAGTTTTCAAATTTGAACAACTTTTATTTTCACTTTTAGTTTGAATTTCCATTTGAATTTGAATTTGAAAAGAGATATGATCCAAATGATGTTTAAGCACTGTTGATCATGATGACATGGCATTATCAAAAGGGGGGTTACTGTAGCTAACCACTGGGGGTGTTACACCGGGTTGCTACACGTGCTGCACGCTATCAGCAAGCCCTGCATCGCTATCGTAGCCGCAGGGTTCACGCCCGGTGTTTTGAGGAAGGTGACCTTGTCCTTAGGCGCATTCAGTCCGCTAAGGGTACAAACAAGTTGTCACCGAAGTGGGAAGGCCCTTAGTGGGTAGTACGAGTCACCAGACCTGGCGCAGTCCGTCTGGAGACCGGAGATGGCATTCAGTTGCAAAACTCATGGAATATTGAGCATCTCCGCAAGTTCTACCCGTAAGGCGCGGCTATCGGGCCCTGCCCGGCAGCCACCCTTTTGTACAGGCCTTGCCTCAGCTGCATGTAACCCCTTGTACAAAGCCAGGGCGATGACCCTGTGCAAGAGAAAATAAAGAAGCGCTGTGGGGGGCCCCGACCTAGATTGCATGCATGCATGAGCATCCCAAGATCACTGCATAAGCATTTCATGAGCATTTGCATATGCATATAGATAGGATTGCATCCTGCATTCATTCTCATCTGCATGAAGCTACAGGTTCCTGCCGTGAACTTGGCTTTGACGAGGAGTGAGAAGATTGCCCGGCACTGTGATCCCCGGCAAGCCAAACAGATAAGTTCTACCTCCTGTCCATTAGTGTTCTGTAAGTTATAACTTGTGCATAAGAAAACCCCGCCACTCTTTTGAGACTTAGGTGCTCCCATCCCTAACTCGAACGTTGCTTCGGACAGGATGGTCGTAGTGGCCTCTGGTAAAAAGAAGTTGGTGGGGGGCTGGCCCCTTTGCCTATTGCCCGGTAGACACAGCTCTCCGGCAGACAGAAAAGGTGCCGGCAGGATAGCCTGCCGGAGGAAACTCGTTTATTTACACTAAAGAGGCATCTCGCCTCTGCATGGACACACACATGCATGGGTTCCCGGCAAGGTTCATCTTTTTCATTAATATGCTGATACAAGTGCAAGCATTACAGAACACAAACATGGACTCGAGAGATTACATTATTTGAATTAAAATTTGGCAAGTGCCTGCAGGTTTAAGATTGAAAAAAGATAAGTGCCCCGTAATGCCTTTGCCCCTGTCCATCTCCTACAGGAAGAGTTCGAAGAGGCCGGAGACGGGCACAGCTGGGATTCGGCGCCTCCCCAGGATCAGGACGGCACCGCTCCCCAGCAAGGAGGAAGAAACCGGACGGCAGGCGTGGATGGTGACGCTGCCGGAGGACCAAATGGGGGACACGGAGTCACCGGCAAACACGACCTGTCGGAGCGGTCGTCCCCGCTCTTGACGCGTCGTGGGTTGCCGCCACCGTCCGCATCACTACCACCCGAAGACCTCGGCACGGCCGTCGCGTCGGGCACCATGCTCTCTGGGTCTTCACATAGAGAGCATGGTCGTCCCCAGGAGCCCTGGCGTTGGAAGTCACTGCACGTCCCGGGGGCGTGTGTAAAAGCAAGGAGCCCTCCCGCACGACAAAAGGACGGCGCCCGGGAGAAGCCAGATTCGCCTCTACTAGCGGCGAATCTCTTCCGTGACTCCTCCTCAGCATCACGAAGGGAAGAAGAATGGGGAGCGATTGACTACCACGCGCCATGTCCGCCTCGAGCCTCGACATGGTGTCATTTGCGTCCCCTCCCACTGAAATCAAGGCCACGGGCGGCTTGGCGGCGAGCACGCCGGAGTTGCCACCCCCGGCGTCGTTTCCGCGCCGCCCGAGTCCCCCTTTCAGGCCCAGCGCCCCAGGCTCTTTTTCCTAACATAACTAGCAGAGGTAGAAAGCGGAGGAGAAGAAGAATGCGAGGGTGGGTGACTCCGCCCTCCTCCACCCCTCCTTTTATAGGCAGATCGGGGAGGGGAGCTGCTCCCTCAACAGGCGGCCACCGTCCTCCTCCGCCAACTCAAGACGACCAGTCCCTCGCCTTGACGCTCTCCCACGCCACGCGCCTCCGTTACCTACCCCACGCGATGCATGCAGCATACGTGGCTAAGGATAAGGGCATGGTGGGAAGAATGAATTGGCGGTTTCTCCCACGTGCATTGAAGTCATTCACAAGCCATCACTGGAGCGGCCCCACCACCATTGGCCTTACACGACACGCGAAGAAACCGGAAACTGGCCCGGAATCAAAGCTAATGAAGAAGCAAAGAAGACCTCAAGAGACCAGCCTCTTCAGCGACCCCGCCTGTGCACTTATTAGGCCCTACCCCGACGACGCTCGGCAGCGCGTTCGGGGCAGGTCTGGGGGCTTCTGTCGGTGTAACAAACCCTGGGTCTGTTGCCCAGACTGTGCACAGGCACGGGGACAGGGTTGAAGCACCAACCCAAGTCAGAATACAAGGGACTAAGAGGTTCAAAGGACTAACATACAGATCAGAGGGACCAAGATCAAGCCAAAGAATCATGGCACCATCAGGAGAAGGGCCTCCTTTGCCGGGCAGGTGAGCTCGGCAAGGGGCGAGGCCAACCCCGGAAGACGACGTCCAAGACATCCCGGCAGGGCCTGCCGGGGCACATGGAGGCGAAACCTCCTCACCAACTACTCCACCACGACCCACATCGTCAATCAGTGCGGTGTCGAACCGCGGAGTGACTAAGTGGCAGCCATTCACCACATGGCAGCCTCTCCCTACAGGAAACACCTGCAGATGACACCCGTCCTGCGGTGTGTCAAGTGAGCAGGCGTGGAGCTGGCGAGATAGCCTGGCAAGCCTTGCCGGGCAACCAACGATATGACGATGAGCGGTGCATTTAATGCGCCCTGTCAGCCCATAGAGTTAGGTATGATAGCACTGTTTGCTATCTTATCAGTGCCTAATGACTGTTTTGCCATTGTGGTGACCCCTTAATCTATAAAAGGAGGCCCATGGCGACCGTAGAGAGGGTTAGAAGGTTGGGTAACTCAAACCCCCATACGCGCGTAGCCACTGCCGCCCTGAGGCAACCCTTGCCGGGCAAGTGTACTACGCTCCACCACCACCTTTCCACCATCAATCCACCAAAGCAGGAGTAGGGTTTTACGCCTCACGGTGGCCCGAACCTGGGTAAAAATGCCTGTGTGATCTCTGCCATGCTGCCACACGCTCGTCTGCTCTTTGTGCAACGCGACGCCCCCCTGCCGAACCAGCAAGGGGCCTCCTGGTCCCATAGGTGGCCGCGGTTTCCCGCGACATACCGTATCACGTACCTCCTCTTTTTCAGTTATTCTGGAGTGTTCCGGAAGGTTTCCTTTATGTGTTCTTTTGGTGTCATAGTTTGGATAATATTGCTTTCAACATTAATGGGCGTACCTGAGATATAATGTTTTATTCGTTGCCCATTAACAACCTTCGGGTTAGTACCTTCGGCATTATTTATCTTGACGGCTCCGGATTGATAAACCTCCTCGATAACATAGGGTCCTTCCCATTTGGAGAGGAGTTTTCCTGCAAAGAATCTGAAACGAGAGTTGTACAAAAGAACATATTCTCCAACTTTGAACTCATGCTTTTGGATTCTTTTGCCATGCCATCTTTTAACTTTTTCTTTAAATAACTTGGCATTTTCATAGGCTTGGGTTCTCCATTCATCTAGTGAGCTAATATCAAATAACCTCTTTTCACCGGCAAGTTTCAAATCATAGTTGAGTTCTTTAATTGCCCAATATGCTTTATGTTCTAACTCAAGAGGCAAATGACAAGCTTTTCCATAAACCATTTTATACGGAGACATACCCATAGGATTTTTATATGTTGTTTCTATAAGCCCAAAGTGCATCATCTAACTTCTTAGACCAATTCTTTCGGGACCTATTGACAGTTTTTTGTAATATTAATTTTATTTCTCTATTGCTAAGTTCAACTTGACCACTAGACTGAGGATGATAAGGCGATGCAATTCTATGGTTAACATCATATTTAGCAAGCATTTTACGGAAAGCACCATGAATAAAATGTGAACCACCATCAGTCATTAAATATCTAGGGACTCCAAACCTTGGGAAAATGACTTCCTTAAGCATTTTAATAGAGGTGTTGTGATTGGCACTACTAGTTGGAATAGCTTCTACCCACTTAGTAACATAATCAACAACAACCAGAATATGTGTATACCCATTAGAGGAAGGAAAAGGTCCCATGTAATCAAATCCCCAAACATCAAATGGTTCAACAGCAAGAGAATAATTCATAGGCATTTCCTGACGCTTACCAATATTACGAATTCTTTGACATTCATCACAAGATAAAACAAACTTACGGGCATCCTTGAAGAGAGTAGGCCAATAAAAACCAGATTGCAATACCTTGTGAGCAGTTCTATCTCCCGCATGATGTCCCCCATAAGCTTCAAAGTGACATTTCCATAGGATTTGTCCCTGTTCATGCTCAGGTACACAACGTCTAATAATACCATCTACTCCTTTATAAAGATGTGGGTCATCCCAAAAGTAATGTCTTAAATCATAGAATATTTTTTTCTTTTGTTGGTATGTGAAGCTAGGTGGTATATATTTAGCAACAATATAATTGGCATAGTCAGCATACCAAGGAGTGTTATGAGAAACATTTATTGCAGCTAATTGTTCATCAGGAAAACTATCATTAATAGGTTGTGGGTCATCAAGAATATTTTCTAACCTAGACAAGTTATCAGCCACGGGGTTCTCAGCTCCCTTTCTATCAGTGATATGTAAATCAAATTCTTGTAACAAAAGAACCCACCTAATGAGTCTAGGTTTAGCATCCTTCTTTTCTATAAGATATTTTATAGCAGCATGATCGGTGTGAACAGTCACTTTAGAATCAACAATGTAAGATCTAAATTTATCACAAGCAAACACAACTGCTAAAAATTCTTTTTCAGTAGTAGCATAATTTCGTTGAGCACTGTCCAGAGTTTTACTAGCATAATAAATAACATTTAATTTCTTATCGACTCTTTGTCCTAGAACAGCACCAACAGCATAATCACTAGCATCACACATAATTTCAAAAGGCAAGTTCCAATCAGGTGGTTGAACAATAGGTGCAGAAATCAAGGCATTCTTAAGTGTTTCAAAGCTTCTACACAATCATCATCAAAAACAAATGGAACATCCTTTTGTAAAAGATTTGTAAGAGGCCTAGAAAGTTTAGAGAAGTCTTTAATAAACCTCCTATAGAAACCAGCATGACCGAGGAAACTATGAATACCTTTGATATCTTTAGGGCATGGCATTTTCTCAATCGCATCAACTTTAGCTTTATCCACCTCAATAGCTCGTTCAGAAATTTTATGTCCCAAGACAATACCTTCATGAACCATAAAGTGGCACTTCTCCCAATTCAAGATGAGATTAGTTTGCTCGCATCTCTGCAAAACTCGATCAAGGTTGCTTAAGCAATCATCAAAAGAAGTTCCGTAAACAAAAAAATCATCCATGAAAACCTCAACAATCTTTTCACAAAAATCAGAGAATATAGCAGTCATACATCTTTGAAAAGTAGCAGGTGCATTGCATAAACCAAAAGGCATACGTCTATAAGCATAAGTTCCGAAAGGACAAGTGAAGGTGGTTTTCTCTTGATCAGGTTGTGAGACAGGTATTTGAGAAAAACCGGAATATCCATCAAGAAAGCAAAAACGTGTGTGCTTTGATAGTCTTTCTAACATTTGATCAATAAAAGGCAGAGGGTAATGATCTTTTCTAGTAGCTTTATTTAGTTTTCTAAAATCAATTACCATTCTGTAGCCAGTGACAATTCTTTGTGGAATAAGTTCATTCTTATCATTAGGAACAACGGTAATACCTCCTTTTTTAGGGACACAATGAAAGGGACTTACCCATCTACTATCAGCTATGGGATAGATTATACCTGCTTCCAGAAGCTTCAGTATTTCTGTTCTTACCACTTCTTTCATTTTAGGATTTAAACATCGTTGGTGATCAACAACGGGTTTAGCATCAGGCTCCATATTAATTTTATGCTGACAGAGAGTGGGACTAATGCCCTTTAAATCATCAAGAGTATATCCAATGGCAGCTCGGTGCTTCTTCAGAACCTTCAATAATCTTTCTTCTTCATGTTCTGAAAGGTTAGCACTAATAATAACAAGATAAATCTTTTTCTGATCAAGATAAGCATATTTCAAAGTGTCTGGCAATTGCTTTAATTCAAACACAGGATCACCTTTAGGTGGAGGAGGACCTCCTAGAGTTTCAATAGGCAAATTGTGTTTAAGCAGAGGACATTATTCAAAGAAAATCTTATCTATTTCATTTCTTTCATGCATATGCATATCATTTTCATGGTCTAGCAGATATTGTTCTAGTGGATCAGTAGGAGGCACGGCAATAGAAGCAAGAACAATTATTTCATCCTTACTAGACAACTCTTTATTATGATGCTTCCTCCTAAACTTGGAAAAATTAAACTCATGAGACTCATTACCAAAACTAACACCGACAGTTTGTTTCTCACAATCTATTTTAGCATTGACGGTGTCCAAGAAAGGTCTACCAAAGATAATGGGATAAAAGTCATCTTGTGGGGAACCAAGGACAAGAAAATCAGTAGGGTATTTTATTTTCCCACACAAGACTTCAACATCTCTAACAATCCCAAGTGGTGTGATGGTGTCCCTATTAGCAAGTTTAATAGTAACATCTATGTCTTCTATTTCAGCGGGTGCTATATCATTCATAATTTCTTGATATAAGGTAAAAGGAATGGCACTCACGCTAGCACCTATGTCGCATAAACCATGATAACGGTGATCTCCTATTTTAACTGAGACAACAGGCATGCCAACAACGGGTCTATGTTTATCTTTTTCATCGGGTTTAGCAATTCTAGCAGCTTCATCACAGAAGTAAATAACATGCCCATCTATATTTTCAACCAAGAGATCTTTAACCATAGCAACACTAGGTTCTACTTTGATTTGTTCAGCAGGTTTGGAGGTTCTAATATAACTTTTGTTGACCACAGTTGAGACTTTAGCATGTTCCTTTATCCTAACAGGGAAAGGTGTTTTTTCAATATAAGCAGTAGGCACAACTGGATCAACATTGTAAATAATAGTTTCATCTTTAGCTACTACTGGTTCTTTAATTTCTTCTTTGACAGGTGGGTGATATTTAAACCACTTCTCCTTAGGGAGGTCAACATGAGTAGCAAATGATTCACAAAAGGAGGCTACTATCTCAAAGTCAAGTCCATATTTAGTGCTAAACTTTTGAAAAGCATCGGTATTCATAAAAGATTTAACACAATCATACTTGAGCTTAATACCTGACTCTTTACCTTCGTCGAGTTCCCAATCTTCAGAGTTGCGTTTAATTCTTTCTAAAAGATCCCACCGGAAGTCAATAGTCTTCTTCATAAAGGAACCAGTACAAGAAGTATCAAGCATGGATCGATCATCATGAGAAAGCCGAGCATAAAAATTCTGAATAATAATTTCTCTTGAGAGCTCATGATTGGGGCATGAATATAACATTGACTTAAGCCTCACCCAAGCTAGAGCGATACGTTCTCCTTCACGAGGCCAAAAATTATATATGTAATTCCGATCATGATGAACTAGATGCATAGGATAATTTTTTCGGTGAAATTCCAATTTCAATCGATTCCAATTCCAAGATCCAATATCATCGCATAGCCTATACCATGCCAATGCTTTTCCCTTCAAAGATAAAGGGAAAACCTTCTTCTTAGCTTCATCCCCGGGTAAACCTGCAAGCTTAAATAATCCACAAATTTCATCGACATATATCAAGTGCATATCAGGATGTTCGGTTCCATCTCCTGCATAAGGATTAGCTAGCAGTTGTTCTATCATACCCGAGGGAATTTCATAACCAATATTTTCAGTAGGTGTAGTAGGTTGAGGGGTAACTAATTGTGGTTCTGGTCGAGGTGAAGATACCCCGAACAAACCCCTCAAAGGATTGTTCTCCATAGTAACAAGTGACAATAAATTTCAGCACGTAGTAATAATTTTTCCTTACCGATTTTCACTTACCAAGAGCGCTTCACTCCCCGGCAACGGCGCCAGAAAAGAGCCTTGAGGACCCACAAATATATGGGATCAATCGTAGTCCTTTCGATAAGTAAGAGTATCGAACCCAACGAGGAGCAGAAGGAAATGACAAGCGGTTTTCAGCAAGGTAATGTCTGCAAGCACTGAAATTATAAGTAACGAGTAGTTTGGTAGCAAGATAATTTGTAATGAGCAAGTAACGGTAATGGTAACAAAAGTGCAGCAAGGTAGCCCAATCCTTTTGAGGCAAAGGACAAGCCAAAATGATCTCTTATGATAAGCAAAGCGTTCTTGAGGGTACACGGGAATTTCATCTAGTCACTTTCATCATGTTGGTTTGATTTGTGTTCGCTACTTTGATAATTTGATATGTGGGTGGACCGGTGCTTAGGTGCTGCTCTTACTTGAACAAACCTCCTACTTATGATTAACCTCCTCGCAAGCATCCGCAACTACGAGAAAAGTATTAAGAATAAATCTAACCATAGCATTAAACTTTTGGATCCAAATCAATCCCTTACGGAATAGCGCATAAACTAGGGTTTAAGCTTCTGTCACTCTCGCAACCCATCATCTAATAACTACTCCATAATGCATTCCCTTAGGCCCTAATAAGGTGAAGTGCCATGTAGTCGACGTTCACATGACACCACTAAGGGAATCACAACATACATATCATCAAAATATCGAACACATATCAAGTTCACATGATTACTTGCAACAAGATTTCTCCCGTGACCTCAAGAACAAAAGTAACTACTCACTAATGATAATCATGCTCAAGGTCATAGGGGTATTAAATAGCATAATGGATCTGAACATATAATCTTCCACCAAATAAACCATATAGTAATCAACTACAAGATGTAATCAACACTACTAGTCACCCACAAGTACCAATCTATAGTTCCGGTACAAAGATTGAACACAAGAGATGAACTAGGGTTTGAGAGGAGATGGTGTTGTTGAAGATGTTGATGGAGATTGCCCTCCCCAAGATGGGAGAGTTGTTGGTGATGATGATGACGATGATTTCCCCCTCCGGGAGGGAAGTTCCCCCGGCGGAATCGCTCCGCCGGAGGGCAAAAGTGCTCCTGCCCAAGTTCCGCCTCGAGACGGTGACGCTTCGTCCCGAAAATCCTCCCCTTATTTTTTCTAGGTCAAAATGACTTGTATACCAGAAGAGGGGCATCGGAGGTGGGCCGAGGAGGGCACAACCCACCAGGGCGCGCCTGGGCTCCCTGGCGTGCCCAGGTGGGTTGTGCCCACCTGGTGGGCCCCCTCTGGTACTTATTGGCTCCAATAATTCTTATATATTCCATAAAAATTCCTCGTGAAGTTTCAGCTCATTTGGAGTTGTGCAGAATAGGTAGCCTGACATAGCTTTTTCAGGTCCAGATTTCCAGCTGCCGGAATTCTCCCTCTTTGCGTGAACCTTGCATATTATGAGAGAAAAGGCATTAGAATTACTCCAAAAAGCATTATTATGCACAAAAACATCATAAATAACAGTGGGAAAACATGATGCAAAATGGACGTATCAATAGGATACCCAAAAAAAGACGGTTGGGTATACCTTCTATCTCAGATCCGAAGGCAAAGTGTTTGTTGCTAAGAATGGGTCCTTTCTCGAGAAAGAGTTTGTCTCGCAAGAATTGAGTGGGAGGAAGATAGAACTTGATGAGGTTGTTGAACCTTTACTTCAACCAGAGAATAGCGCAGCACAGAAAGATGTTTCTGTGGCACCTATGTCAGTTGAAGAGGAAGCTAATGATGATGATCATGAAGCTTCGGATCAAGTTACTATCGAACCTCGTAGGTTGACAAGGGTATGTACAACTCCTGAGTGGTACGATAACCCTGTCTTAGAGGTCATGTTGTTGGACAACAGTGAACCTACGAGCTATGGAGAAGCGATGGTGGGCCCAGATTCCGACAAATGGTTAGAGGCCATGAAATCCGAGATGGGATCCATGTATGAAAACAAAGTATGGACTTTGGAAGTATTACCTGAAGGGCGAAAGGCCATTCAGAATAAATGGATCTTCAAGAAGAAGACGAACGCGGACGGTAATGTCACCGTCTATAAAGCTCGACTTGTGACAAAGGGGTTTTCACAAGTTCAAGGAGTTGACTACGATGAGACTTTCTCACCCGTAGCGATGCTTAAGTCCGTCGGAATCATGTTAGCAATAGCTACATTTTTTTATTATGAAATCTGGTAGTTGGATGTCAAAACAGCGTTCCTTAACGGTTTCCTTAAGGAAGAGTTGTATATGATGCAACCGGAAGGTTTTGTCGATCCAGAGAATGCTGACAAAGTGTGCAAACTCCAGCGATCCATTTATGGACTGGTGCAAGCATCTCATAGTTAAAATCTTCGCTTTGATGAGGTGATCAAAGTGTTTGGGTTTATACAAGTTTTTGGAGAATCTTGTATTTACAAGAAAGTGAGTGGGAGCTCTATAGCGTTTCTAATATTATATGTGGATGACATATTGCTGACTGGAAATAATATAGAACTTTTGGAAAACGTGAAGGCATATTTGAACAAGAGTTTTTCAATGAAGGACCTAGGAGAAGCTGCTTTCATATTAGGCATCAAGATCTATAGAGATAGATCGAGACGCTTAATAGGACTTTCACAAAGTACATACCTGATAACCCACAAGTATAGGGGATCGCAATAGTTTTCGAGGGTAGAGTATTCAACCCAAATTTATTGATTCGACACAAGGGGAGCCAAAGAATATTCACGAGCATTAGCAGCTGGGTTGTCAATTCAACCACACCTGAAAGACTTAATATCTGCAGCAAAGTATTTAGTAGCAAAGTAATATGGAAGTAACGGTAACAGTGGCAAAAGTAACAGTAGCAGTTTTGTAGTGATTGTAACAGCAGTAGCAACGAAAGTAACTTAGCAAAGATCAATATGTGAAAAGCTCGTAGGCATTGGATCGGCAATGATAATTGTGTTGGGTAATATTCATCATTTAGCAGTTATAACCTAGGGTGACACATAACTAGCTCCAATTCATCAATATAATGTAGGCATGTATTCTGTATATAGTCATACGTGCTTATGGAAAAGAACTTGCATGACATCTTTTGTCCTCCCCTCCCGTGGCAGCGGGGTCCTAATGGAAACTAAGGGATATTAAGGCCTCCTTTTAATAGAGAACCAGACCAAAGCATTAGCACTTAGTGAATACATGAACTCCTCAAACTACGGTAATCACCGGAAAGAATCCCAATTATTGTCACCTTGGCGTATGCGGATCATAACTCGTAATAGGTGTCTACAACTTGCAAGATAGGATCAAGAACACACATATATTCATGAAAACATAATAGGTTCAGATCTGAAATCATGGCACTCGGGCCCTAGTGACAAGCATTAAGCATAGCAAAGTCATAGCAACATCAATCTCAGAACATAGTGGATACTAGGGATCAAACCCTAATAAAACTAACTTGATTACATGATAAATCTCATCCAACCCATCACTGTACAGCAAGCCTACGATGGAATTACTCATGCACGGCGGTGAGCATCATGAAATTGGTGATGGAGGAAAGTTGATGATGATGATGGCGACGAATCCCCCTCTCTGGAGCCCCGAACGGACTCCAGATCAGCCCTCCTGATGAAGAACAGGAGGCGGCGGCGGCTCCGTATCGTAAAATGCGATGAATCCTTCTCTCTATTTTTTCTCCCCGAATAGGGTTATATAGAGTTGGAGTTAGGGTCGGAGGAGGTCCAGGGGGCCCACAAGCCTCCTAGGCACGCCCCGGGGGGGTGCGCCCCCTAGGCTTGTGGCCTCTGGGTGGACCCCCTCTGGTTAATTCTTGCGCCAGTATTTTTTATATATTCCAAAAATATTCTCCATAAATTTTTCAGGTCAATCTGAGAACTTTGATTTCTGCACAAAAATAACACCATGGCAATTTTGCTGAAAACAGCGTCAGTCCGGGTTAGTTCCATTCAAATCATGCAAATTAGAGTCCAAAATAAGGGCAAAAGAGTTTGGAAAAGTAGATATGATGGAGACGTATCAACTGCCCCAAGCCTAACCCATTGCTTGTCCTCAAGCAATTCAGTTGACAAACTGAAAGTGACAAACAAAAAACTTTTACAAACTCTGTTTGATCTTTTTGTTGCAAATATGTCTAGCCAGTATTCAAGTTTTCAGCAAAGATTATGAACTAACCATATTAACAATAACATTTAAGTCTCACATTTACTCATATCAATGGTATAATCAACTAGCGAGCAATAATAATAAATCTCGGATGACAACACTTTTTTCAAAACAATCATGATACAATATGACAAAATGGTATCTCGCTAGCCCTTTCTGAGACCGCAAAACATAAATGCAGAGCACCCCTGAAGATCAAGGACTGACTGGACATTATAATTCATGGCGAAAGAGATCCAGTCGCACTCATACTCAACATCAATTAATAACAAAGCATACAAATAACAGTGGTGCTCTCTAACTGGTGCTTTTTATAAGAAGATGATGACTCAACAATAAAAGTAAATAGATAGGCCCTTCGCAGAGGGAAGCAGGGATTTGCAGAGGTGCCAGAGCTCGGAGCTTTTAAAACAGAGATGAATATAATTTTGAGCGGTATGCTTTCATTGTCAACATAACAACCAAGAGATCTCACTATCTTCCATGCTAGATACATTATAGGCGGTTCCCAAACTAAATGGTAAAGTTTTTACTCCCCCTCCACCAACAATCACACTCCACGGCTAGCCGAATTCATGGGTGTCATCCATACCAACAACAGTCCTGGGGGAGTTTTGTTTCATTATTATATTTTGATTTGATTTTGAGCATGGAACTGGGCATCCCGAATACCAGCCACTTTCTCGTGAGTGACAAGTGAATAAACACTCATCGTGAGAATAACCCACCTAGCATGGAAGATACTGACAGTCCCCAGTCGCTACATGAGCGATTCGGGCATACAAAACAGATTATCATTTGAAGGTTTAGAGTTTGGCACATGCAAATTTACTTGGAACGGCAGGTAAATACCGCATATAGGTAGGTATGATGGACTCGTATGGAACAACTTTGGGTTTAAGGAAGTGGATGCACAAGCAGTATTCCCGCTTAGTACAAGTGTAGGCTAGCAAAAGATTGAGGAGCGACCAACTAGAGAGCGACAGCGGTCATCAACATGCATTGACATCAATCAACATTGAGTGCAAGCATGAGTAGGATATAAATCACCATGAACATAAATATCATGGAGGCTATGTTGTTTTTGATTCAACTACATGCGTGAACATGTGCCAAGTCAAGCCACTTAAATCATTCAGAGGAGGATACCATCCTATCATACTACTCCCTCCGTCCCAAAATAAGTGACTCAACTTTGTACTAGCTTTAGTACAAAGTTGAGTCACTTATTTTGGGATGGAGGGAGTACATCATAACCATTTTAAATTGCATGTTGGCACACAAGACAAACCATTATCCACTCCTAGCTAATTAAGCATGGCATGAGTAACTATAATCTCTAATTGTCACTGCAAACATGTTTCATTCATAATGGGTTGAATCAAGAACGATGAGCTAATCATATTTACAAAAACAAAATAGGTCGAGTTCGTACCAGCTTTCTTCATCTCAATCATTTCATCATATATCGTCATTATTGCCTTTCACTTGCACGACCGAATGGTGTGAATAATAATAAGAGTGCATGTGCATTGGACTAAGCTGGAATCTGCAAACATTTATTCAGAGGAGAAGACAAGGTAATATGGGCTCTTTGTTAGATCAACAATAATGCATATGAGAGCCACTCAACATTTTCATCATGGTCTTCTCCTTACGACCCAAAGAAAAAGAAGAAGAATTTCAAAGAAACACAATGAAATATTTTTGGAGTTTTTGTTTTTCTGAAGAAAGTAAAACGAAAACGAGAAAAACTATTTACACGGGAAAGCTCCCACCAAGCAAAAGAAGAACGAGAAATCTTTTTGGGTTTTCTTTTAATACTGCTACTAAATAAACTAGAAAGAAAAACTAAAAAGAAGCGAGAACTAATTTTTTTGGATTTTTTCAAAGTTTTTCAAACACACAAGAAGAAAGCGAGAAAAATAAACTAACATGGATGATACAATGAAAAAGTATGAACACCGACAACTGAAATGAGTGTGTGAACATGAATGTAATGTCGGTGAGAGATACGTACTCCCCCAAGCTTAGGATTTTGGCCTAAGTTGGTCTAGGGCCATGGCTGGCCTGGCGGATATCCAAAATCATAGTCAGGGTTGTACTGGGATGCGGCCGCTACCGCGTGGAGGGCTGTAGTGTGAAGGCGAGCGGCCTCCCCTGCTCTCTTATACTCATCTGCCTCCTCTCTGGTTATGAAGTATCTCCGTTTTACCTGAAAGTTAAAGAAGGTAGGAGCGGGAAGCGTAATATAGAAGATGCACTCCCTGTCAAAGATTAGTCGGTACTGGGAGGGTCCTGAGGGTTCTACTGGTTGGCGAGCTCCTGTGGCTCCCACTGATAAATAGGCTCCTGATATGGGTCAGGAACTGGTGCTGGCTCAGGTGCTGGGGGTTGTGAAAGACCCCAAAATCTGTAGATGTCCTCGGGCATAATAGTGTACCTGCCTGAATGAATATCGAACAAAGAAGGTGCAGGCAAGGTAATAATCTCATAAGTACCCTGACTAAATACTAAGTTATAGAGGAGTTGCTTGTCATCATCTTTCTTAATAAAATCATGCGCTACCATACTAGCATAGTTTAAATATTTAGTGTGGGTAACAACATCTCCTCCTCATCATCATGCCTAATGGGTATCTCAAAATGTTTAGCAAGGCGAGAGGCATAGACACCTCCAAAAATAGTACCCTTCGAGTGGTTCATGTTCAACCATCGAGCAACAATAGCGCCCAAACTAAAAGTTCTCTCAGCATATAAAGCATGGCGCAAAATGGCAAGGTCAGGGGCACTGAGGCCTCCACTCTCCCATCGACCAATCAAACATCTCCCGGCAAATAATGAATAATACCGTAAAACAGAAAATGTAAACTAGCCACTCTCGCCTCTGACACTCCTCTCTCTTCCCCCACAGTAATTTCAGAAGGAAAATCCTCCATGTCTCTAGGATGTGGTTCACTGATGCTGCCCTCATAAGGTATTTTGCAAACATCACAAAAATCAAATAATGTCATCTCCTTAGGCTCATCATACAAATGAAATTCTAACATGGGTGGTGATTTCCTAGGGTAAAAATGAAAGTTTTGCATAAAGGTATTAGTGAGCAGGAGGTATTGTTCACACTTATCTTGGAGGAAAGGAAGGAGGCCTGCATTCTCCGCCAAATAATAGAAATCATCATAAATTCCAGCCTCTCCCAAGAATGTGTCACTTGGCCATTCACATGGCCGAACCTCCGAAGTGCAAGGAAGGTTGTACTTGGGCTTCTTCTTCTCCTCATTTTCATTTCCATCGGAGTTGCGGCTCGAAGAACCCCTTAACCACCTCCTCATGGTTTCTCTTTTCTCTGAAAATTTCTGAAATTTTTAGTGACTTAAAATAAAAGTGAACCAAACTCAACAAAACTAATAGCAACTACTCCTACAAGTGTCTAGAGGCTATATCATGCAACAAAACTACTTTGGACCATATAAATTTGACATGCAAGCTCAAGAACATGGTCACCACAGCAGCAAAAATTTGCAATATATAAAGCACTATAGCAAAAACTCATTGGACCAACGGAGGAGTCACATACCGATGAACAATCCTCCAAAACAGTTTTGAAAACGGAGTTCCGAGCAAGGAGATCGAAAATGGCGGCAAAATAAGCAAGAACACGGGTTTGAGCAATAGAGGGATTTTTTCTAGAGGAAGACGAAGTGGATGGGTGCTGGAATAAGTGAGGGGGACCCACAAGCCTGCTAGGCGCGCCCTATGGGCTTGTGGCCCACTGGTGCACCCCCCTGAGTTGTGTTGAGTGCCAAAAATTCTTAAATATTGCAGAAAAAATCATACTAAATTTTCAGGGCATTTGGAGAACTTTTATTTTTGGTCATTTTTATTGCGCGGATGATTAAGAAAACAGAAAAATAATAGTATTTTTGCTTTATTTAGTCTAAATAACAGAAAGTAAAGAGTGTGTATAGAGAGTTGTGTTTACTAAATTCATCCATCTCATGCCCGTCAAAAGGAATCCATTAACAAGGTTGATCAAGTCTTATTAACAAACTTCTTCTGATTGACATGAAACCGGAGAATTCGTATAACACTAGGTTACCTCAACGGGGATATGCATGTCCCCAACAATAAGAATATCATATTTCTTTTTGACAGTAGGAAGAGGGAATTCAAAACCTCTAATAGTAATTGTTGAAAATTTTCCAATAGAATTGATACTATTACTTGAGGTTGTTTCTTCGGAAAGTGTACCGTATGCTCATTACCATTAACATGAAAAGTGACATTGCCTTTATTGCAATCAATAACAGCCCCTGCAGTATTCAAAAATGGTCTACCAAGGATGATCGACATACTGTTGTCCTCAGGTATATCAAGAATAACAAAGTCCGTTAAGATAGTAACATTTGCAACTACGACAGGCACATCCTCACAAATACCGATGGGTATAGCAGTTGATTTATCAGCCATTTGCAAAGAGATTTCAGTAGGTGTCAACTTATTCAATTCAAGTCTACGATATAAAGAGAAAGGCATAACACTAACACCGGCTCACAAATCACATAAAGCAGTTTTAACATAGTTTCTTTTAATGGAGCATGGTATAGTTGGTATTCCTGGATCTCCTAGTTTATTTGGTATTCCACCCTTAAATGTGTAATTAGCAAGCATGGTGGAAATTTCAGCTTCCGGTATCTTTCTTTTATTTGTAACGATATCTTTCATATACTTAGCATAAGGAGACATTTTCAAAATATCAGTCAAACGCATACGCAAAAAGACGGGTCTAAGCATTTCAACAAAGCGTTCAAAGTCCTCATCATCCTTTTTCTTGGATGGTTTAGGAGGAAAGGGCATGGGTTTCTGAACCCATGGTTCTCTTTCTTTACCATGTTTCCTAGCAACAAAGTCGCTCTCATCATATCTTTTACTCTTAGGTTGTGGGTTATCAACATCAACAACAGATTCTATCTCCACATCATTATCATTACTAGGTTGAGCATCATCATGAACATCATCATTAACATTATCACTAGGTTCATGTTCATCACCTGATTGTGTCTCAGCATCATAAATAGAAATATTATTTGGATTCTCAGGTGTGTCTATAACAGGTTCACTAGAAGCATGCAAAGTCCTATCCTCATTCTTTTTGTTCCTGGAAGGCCTAGGTGCTCAGTATTAATTCTCTGAGAGTCTTGTTCAACTCTCTTAGGATGGCCCTCAAGGTACAAAGGTTCCTGAGTCATTTTACCACCTCTAGTCATAACTCTAACAGCATGATCATTGTTCTTATTGTTCATCTCATTAAGCAAATCATTTTGTGCCTTGAGCACTTGTTCTACTTGAGTTTTTACCATGGAAGCATGTTTACTAACAAACTTGAGATCATTAACAGTTCTACACATATAGTCACTCAACTGTTCAAGCATATAAGCATTTCTTTTCAATTGTCTACTAACATATGCATTGAAGTTTTCTTGTTTAACAATAAAGTTATCAAATTCATCCAAGCATTGACTAGCAGACTTATTATGAGGGATATCACCTTCATCAAAGAGAATTTACCTCTACTACCTGTGTCGGGTTATCAAGACCATGTATTTCTTCAATAGGTGGTAAATTCTTAACATCTTCAGCTTTAATACCTTTTTCTTTCATATATTTCGTCGCCTCTTGCATATCTTCAGGACTGAGAAATAGAATACCTCTCTTCTTCGGAGTTGGCTTAGGTGATGGTTCGGGAAGATTCCAATCATTATCATTACTCAATATATTATTCAGTAGTACTTCAGCTTGCTCAACAGTTCGTTCCCTGAAAACACAACCAGCACAACTATCTAGGTGGTCCCTAGAAGCATCGGTTAGTCCATTATAAATGATATCAAGTATTTTATTTTTCTTGAGAGGATGATCAGGCAAAGCATTAAGTAATTGGAGAAGCCTCCCCCAAGCTTGTGGGAGACTCTCTTCTTCGAATTGCACAAAGTTAAATATTTCCTGTAAAGCAGCTTGTTTCTTATGAGCAGGGAAATATTTTTCAGAGAAATAATAAATCATATCTTGGGGACTATGCACACAACCAGGACCAAGAGAATTAAACCATGTCTTAGCATCACCCTTTAACGAGAAAGGAAACAACTTAAGAATATAGTAGTAGCGAATTTTTTCCTCATGAGCAAATAGGGTGGCTATATCATTCAGTTTAGTAAGATGTGCCACAATGGTTTCAGATTCATAACCATGGAAAGGATCAGATTCAACCAAAGTAACTAACTCGGGATCGATAGAGAATTCATAATCCTTATCAGTAACAAAGATAGGTGAAGTACCAAACTTAGGATCATATTGCATTCTAGCATTCAAAGATTTTTCTTTCCACTTGCATAGTAATTTCTTAAGATCATCCCTATCCTTACAAGCAAGAAAGTCCCTAGCTACCTCTCCATCCATAACATAACCCTCAGGTATAACAGGCAATTCATATCTAGGAGAGCTAGGTCTAATGGGTGTTTCAAAGTTTTTAGTTTCAATAATTTCATCAGTTTCAGAAATATCATCAGTTTCAGCATTCTCAATATCTTTAGCTCTAGCAAGTTGTTCATCAAGAAATTCACCAAGTGGCACGGTATTATCAAGCAAAGTAGTAGTATCATCATAAGCATCATGCATAGCAGAAGTAGCATCATCAATTACTTGTGACATATCAGAATTAATAGCAGGTGCAGGTGTCGCAAGCTTACTCAAAATAGAAGGTGAATCAAGTGCAGAGCTAGATGGCAGTTCCTTACCTCCCCTTGTCCTAGAGGGAAAAATTTTGGTTTTGGTATCTTTCAAATTCTTCATAGTGATCAACAGATATAAATCCCAAGTGACTCAGAGAATAGAGCTATGCTCCCCGGCAACGGCGCTAGAAAAAGGTCTTGATAACCCACAAGTATAGGGGATCGCAACAGTTTTCGAGGGTAGAGTATTCAACCCAAATTTATTGATTCGACACAAGGGGAGCCAAAGAATATTCACGAGTATTAGCAGGTGAGTTGTCAATTCAACCACACCTGAAAGACTTAATATCTACAGCAAAGTATTTAGTAGCAAAGTAATATGGAAGTAACGGTAACAGTGGCAAAAGTAACAGTAGCAGTTTTGTAGTGATTGTAACAGCAGTAGCAACGAAAGTAACTTAACAAAGATCAATATGTGAAAAGCTCGTAGGCATTGGATCGACAATGATAATTGTGTTGGATAATATTCATCATGTAGCAGTTATAACCTAGGGTGACACAGAACTAGCTCCACTTCATCAATATAATGTAGGCATGTATTCCGTATATAGTCATACGTGCTTATGGGAAAGAACTTGCATGACATCTTTTGTCCTACCCTCTCGTGGCAGCGGGGTCCTAATGGAAACTAAGGGATATTAAGGCCTCCTTTTAATAGAGAACCAGACCAAAGCATTAGCACTTAGTGAATACTTGAACTCCTCAAACTACGGTAATCACCGGAAAGAATCCCAATTATTGTCACCTTGGCGTATGCGAATCATAACTCGTAATAGGTGTCTACATCTTGCAAGATAGGATCAAGAACACACATATATTCATGAAAACATAATAGGTTCAGATCTGAAATCATGGCACTCGGGCCCTAGTGACAAGCATTAAGCATAGCAAAGTCATAGCAACATCGATCTCAGAACATAGTGGATACTAGGGATCAAACCCTAACAAAACTAACTCGATTACATGATAAATCTCATCCAACCCATCACCGTCCAGCAAGCCTACAATGGAATTACTCACGCACGACGGTGAGCATCATGAAATTGGTGATGAAGGTTGATGATGATGATGGCGATGAATCCCCCTCTCCAGAGCCCCGAACGGACTCCAGATCAGCCCTCCCGGTGAAGAACAGGAGGCGGCGGCGGCTTCGTATCGTAAAACGTGATGAATCATTCTCTTTGATTTTTCTCTCCCTGAATAGGGTTATATAGAGTTGGAGTTAGGGTCGGAGGAGGTCCAGGGGGCCCACAAGCCCTCTAGGCGCGGCCCAGGGGGGCGCCCCCCAGGCTTGTGGCCTCTGGGTGGACCCCCTCTGGTTAATTCTTGCGCCATTATTTTTTATATATTCCAAAAATATTCTCCATAAATTTTCAGGTCAATCCGAGAACTTTGATTTCTGCACAAAAATAACACCATGGCAATTCTGCTGAAAACAGCGTCAGTCCGGGTTAGTTCCATTCAAATCATGCAAATTAGAGTCCAAAACAAGGGCAAAAGAGTTTGGAAAAGTAGATACGATGGAGACGTATCAATACCTTGATAAGATTTTGAAGAAGTTCAAAATGGATCAGTCCAAGAAGGGGTTCTTACCTGTTTTGCAAGGTGTGAAGTTGAGTAAGACTCAATGCCCAGCGACTACAGAGGATAGAGAAAAGATGAGTGTGATTCCCTATGCTTCTGCCATAGGCTCTATCATGTATGCGATGCTGTGCACAAGGCCAGATGTCAGCCTTGCCATGAGTATGGCCGGAAAGTTTCAAAGTGATCCAGGAGTGGAACACTGGACAACGGTCAAGAATATCCTTAAGTACCTGAAAATAACTAAGGAAATGTTTCTCATTTATGGAGGTGATCAAGAGCTCGTCGTAAAGGGTTACGTCAATGCAAGCTTTGACACTGATCCGGATGACTCTAAGTCTCAAACCGGATACGTATATATTCTAAATGGGGGAGCGGTAAGTAGGTGCAGTTCCAAGCAAAGCGTGGTAGCTGATTCTACATGCGAAGCGGAGTACATAGCTGCCTCGGAGGCAGCGAAGGAAGGTGTCTGGATGAAGCAGTTCATGACAGATCTTGGTGTTGTGCCCAATGCACTGGACCCAATGACTATGTTCTGTGACAACACTGGTGCCATTGCTCTAGCCAAGGAACCAAGGTTTCACAAGAGGACCAGACACATAAAGCGATGCTTCAACTCCATCCGTGATACAGTCAAGGAGGAGGACATAAAAATTTGCAAAGTACATATGGATCTGAATGTTGCAGATCCGTTGACTAAACCTCTTCCACGGGCAAAACATGATCAATACCAGAACTCTATGGGTGTTAGATTCATTACCATGTAATACTAGATTATTGACTCTAGTGCAAGTGGGAGACTATTGGAAATATGCCCTAGTGGCAATAATAAAGTGGTTATTATTATATTTCCTTGTTCATGATAATCGTTTATTATCCATGCTATAATTGTATTGATCGGAAACTCAAATGCATGTGTGGATACATAAACAACAACATGTCCCTAGTGAGCCTCTACCGGACTAGCTCATTGATCAAAGATGGTTGTGGTTTCCCAGCCATAGACATGAGTTGTCATTTGATAATGAGATCACATCATTAGGAGAATGATGTGATGGACAATACCCAAACGATAAACATAGCATATGATCATGTCAAGTTTATTGCTATCGTTTTCTGCATGTCAAGTATATGTTCCTATGACCATGAGATCATGCAACTCACTGACACCAGAGGAGTACCTTGTGTGTACCAAACATCGCAACGTAAAGGTGCTCTACAGGTATCTCCGAGGGTGTCTGTTGAGTTGGCATGGATCAAGACTGGGATTTGTCACTCCGTGTGACGGAGAGGTATCTCAGGGCCCACTCGGTAATACAGCATCACAATGAGCTTGCAAGCAATGTGACTAATAGCTTAGCCACGAGATCTTGTATTACGGAACGAGTAAAGAGACTTGCCGGTAACGAGGTTGAACTAGGTATGGAGATACCGATGATGGAATCTCGCGCAAGTAACATATCGATAGGCAAAGGGAGCTGCATACGGGATTAGCTGAATCCTTGGCATCGAGGTTCGACCGATAAGATCTTCGTAGAATATGTGGGAACCAATATGGACATCCAGGTCCCGCTATTGGTTATTGACCGTAGAGGTGTCTCGGTCATGTCTGCATAGTTCTCGAACCCGCAGGGTCTACACACTTAACGTTTGGTGACGATATAAGTATAGTTGAGTTGTTTTGGTGGTAACCGAAGGTTGTTCGGAGTCCCGGATGAGATCCCGGACATGACGAGGAACTCCGGAATGATCCGGAGGTGAAGATTGATATATAGGACGAAGGGTATCGGAGTCCGGAAGTGTTCCAGGGGCACCGGGTTATGGCCAGGATGACCGAAAGGGGTTTCGGGGCCCCCGGCAAGTGTTGGGGGGCCTCATGGGCCAAGGGAAGGGGGCATACCAGCCCACTAAGGGGCTGTGCGCACCCCCTCACCCCATCCCACGTAACTAGAGGAGGTGGGGGCGCCCCCTAGGGCTGCCACCCCCTTTGCCTTGGGGGCCAAACCTCCTAGGGGGGAGGCACCCAAACCCATCTAGGGTTTCCCCCTTATGGTTGCCGCCCCCCTAGGGGAACCCTAGGGCAGCCCTCCCTCCACCCTTCCCCCTATATGTAGAGGAGGGGAGAGAGGGCAGCCGCACCCAATCTATGCCACGGTGCTGCCCTCCCTCTCCCTCGTAGCCCTCTTCCTCTTCGTAGTGCTTAGCAAGCTCTGCTGAGATTCCTCCACCACCACCACCGCCACCACGCCATCGTGCTGCCGGAGGACTCGAGCTACTACTTCACCATCCCTCGCTGGATCGAGGAGGTGAAGGCGTCATCAAGCCGTACGTGTGTTGAACGCGGAGGTGCCGTCCGTTCGGCACTTGGATCGGGAGTTCGCGGGACGGATCGTGATTGGATCACGAAGACGTTCGACTACATCAACCGCGTTTCTTAACGCTTTCGCTTACCGATCTACAAGGGTATGTAGATCTAATCTCTCCTCTCGTAGATGGTCATCTCCTAGATTGATCTTGGTGAGCATAGGAAAATTTTGTTTCCCATGCAACGTTCCCCAACAGTTCTTAACTGAGGTAAATACTTATATCTACTATACTGCATCATCCTCTCCTCTTCGGGGAAATCCCAACGCAGCTCATAAGTAGCATGCACCTATACAATTTACCATTGTATTGGGTGTGTTGGGGACACAAGAGATTTCTCGTATTTGATTGCAGGGTTGTTTGAGAGAGACCATCTTCATCCTACGCCTCTCACGGATTGATAAACCTTAGGTCATCCACTTGAGGGAAAATTGCTACTGTCCTACAAAACTCTGCGCTTGGAGGCCCAACACGAGTCTATAAGAATAAGTTGTGTAGTAGACATCAAGCTCTTTTCTGGCGCCGTTGCCAGGGAGGTGAGTGCTTGAAGGTATATCTTTAGATCTTGCAATTGAATCTTTTAGTTTCTTGTTTTATCACTAGTTTGGTTTATAAAATAAAACTACAAAAAATAGAATTGAGGTTGCCTCATATTAGTCATCTTTATAATGTCTTTCTTGAAAATGATGGAGCGGAAAATTGTGCTCAATTGATAGAAGAAGAATTTAATAAAAAAAATGGCATGAAATATTTGAATGATAAGCATGATTGCAATGTTATTAGTATGCTTTATATGAATACCCATGATGCTAATGATATGCAAAGCCATAAGCTTGGGGATGCTATGTTTGATGAAGATGATATTTTTAGTCCCCCAAGTTTTGATGTGCAAATTTGTTATGATGATTGCATGCCTCCTATTTATGATGATTACAATAATGAAAGTGGGTTTGGAAGAGTGTCAACTCTAGGTAATAATGATCCCACTATTTTGACAGTGTTTAATCTTATTATAATGATAAAAGTGGATTTGGTGAGGTCGTGACTTTATTTAGTGATGATTCCACTATTTCGGAAGAGGTTTCAATTGATTATGGTAACAAAGTTGCTATCTATGATGATTATGGTGATGACATGTATGCTATAAATAACAATGATAACCATGAAACTTGTCATCATTATTTTAATGTTCAACTTGATTATGTCAATCAAGTATCTCATGATAGTTATTTTGTTGAGTTTGCTCCCACTACTATTGATGAGAATAAATTTGCTTATGTGGAGAGTAATAAAAATTCTATGCTTATGTATCATGAAAAGAATGCTTTATGTGATAGCAATATTGTTGAATTCATTTATGATGCTACTGAAAATTATTTTGAGAGAGGAACATATGCTTTTACATATCTCAATAATATCAAGTTTCCTTTCTATGTGTTGAAAGTTTTGAAGTTATGCTTGTTTTGCCTTCCTATGCTAGTTTCTTGCTCCCATAAATTGTTTGCTCACAAAATCCCTATGCATAGGAAGTGGTTTATTAGGCTTAAATGTGCTTGCCATGTGATTCATGATGCTCTCTTTGTGTTTCAATTCTTATCTTTTATGTGAGCATCTTTGAAATCACCATGCCTAGCTAAAAAGGCTTTAAAGAAAAGCGCTTGTTGGGAGACAACTCAATACTTATGCCTACTATTTTTGTGTGTTCACATGATTAAGCTACTGTAGTAATCATGTTTTATAGCTTTTGTTTCAATAAAGTACCAAGTATAGCCTTTGGGATAGTGTGGATGATAGTTGACTTGATTCTGTGCAAAAAAAGAAACTTTTGCGCCCAGTAACAGAATTGCTTAAAATCGCTGGAGTGACGAAAAAATCTGAATTTTTTACACATGATTGATATACAAATTTCCTACATTTTCCTATTTTTCAGAATTTTTGGATTTACAGAAGTATGGTGATTGTTCAGATTATTACAGACTATTCTGTTTTTGACAGATTCTGTTTTCAATGCATAGTTTGCTTGTTTTATAGTTTTTGTGGGTTATATTGATCAATATAAATTGTAGGGTACAGTAGGCATTGTGTGAGAACAATTATGAATCTTGTCTTGATAGTACCAAAGTGAATGATTTGCTCTTTATCATACTAACCTATCTCATGAAGTTTTGTTAAGTTTTGTGTGATTGAAGTTTTCAAGTTTTGGGTGAGATATCGATGTGAGGAGAATAAGGAGTGGCAAGAACCTAAGTTTGGGGATGCCCAAGGCACCCCAAGCTAATATTCAAGGAAGACACAAGCTTCCAAGCTTGGGGATGCCCCGGAAGGCATCCCCACTTTTGTCTTCAACATTATCGGTAACCTTGCTTGGAGGTTGGAGGTATATTTTTATTCGTCACATGATATGTGTTTTGATTGGAGCGTCATTTTTGTTGTTGTTGAGATTTGCTTGTTATTATTTAGAATAATGTTTTGTATCTTTTACTTGAATAAAAATGTCAAGTATAGCCTTTACCATGCTTATTTTGCAAGTCTATATGTTGTTGTTTGAAAAGAAGAAAGTTTTCTATCATTGTCTGAATTCTTCGGAAAAGTCAGAATGTGATAAAATCTTGAAATTTTTACACAACGAGATATAACAAATTTTATATAGTGTCGTAATTTTTCAAAAAATTTGGGGTTTAATAAGTATGGATCTTTCTTCATCCTTTATAGGCTGTTCTGTTTAGACAGATTGTTGTTATGTTTGCATAGGTTTGCTTATTTAATGATCCTATTTGAGGATGGGAGTATTAAATATGCAAAGGCATTTAGTATGTAATATTAAATTATAATTTTAGTGATTTGCTACAGTAGAGAATGATAAGGTTTTGCATTGATTTATACTAACTTATCTCACGAGTTCTTGTTGAGTTTTGTGTGGATGAATTTTTTAAGAATTAGGGAAACCGTGATATGAGAGGAATTAAGGGGACACAAAAGCTCAAGAATGGGGATGCCCAAGGCATCCCAAGTTCATATTACAATAAGTCTCAAGCATCTAAGCTTGGGGATGCCCCGGTAGGCATCCCACCTTTCTTCATCAACAACAGTCGGTTAGTCTCGGTTGAGCCTAAGTTTTTGCTTCTTCGCATGAGATGTGCTATTCTTGGAATGTCATTTTTTGTTTGTTGTTTGAATAAAATACTTAGATCTGAAAGTTTTTAAATGAGAGAGAGTCCTCACTTAGCTACTTAATTGTTTGACTACTCATTGATCTTCACTTATATCTTTTGGAGTAGTTTATCATTTACTCCCGTGCTTCACTTATATCCTAAGAGTGAATTGTTGAATGAATTGAATATCATAAAGTTGAAATTATATGTGCTTAATATACTTGTCTCTTGCCTAGTAGTAGTTTCACATTGGGTTTAGAAAGTAAAATCTATTGAAGTTTGACAATCACATTATTGGTCATACAAGCAATTCATAAATGATTAGTATAAGGAAGAGAAATTTCACATACAAATATATTAACTTTGACATCTTTTATGATTGTGAATACCCATTAATTATTTTCAAACTTGAGCAAATTAGTTGAAGTTGGACAAGGAAGACAACGTAATGAGTTATGTTTGCATATATTTGTATAGAAGTTATATTGTTATGGATCCTCCAACATGTGGTGCTTGTTTAGAACCTTTTGCTAGCCAATTTTTTTGTACTAAGCGGGAATACTACTTGTGCATCCAAAATCCTTGAGCCAAGTTTCTTCCATGAGTGTCCACCATATCTACCTATATACGGTATTACTCTGTTGTTCCAAGTAAATTTGCATGTGCCACCTCCAATCATTCAAATAAGCATTTGTTTTATGTGCTCGTACCGCTCATGGAGCGGCAGGGGGGGTCAGTATCTTCCATGCTAAGCGGGTTATTCTCACGATGGGTGTTTATTCACTTGTCATTGCACGAGAGAGGCTGGTAATTGGGATGCCCAGTCCTATGATCAAAATGAAAAATAATGAAAAAAACTCTCCTGGAAAGTTGATTGTATGGAGGGCACCCGAGGATTCGGCTAGCCATGGCTTTGTGTTTGAATGGTTGAGGGGGAGTAAACTTTACCTTTCCGCTTGGGAACCGCTTATAATGTGTTTAGCATGGAAGATACTAAGAACTCTCGGTCATGACGTTGACAGGAAAAGTACACCTCTCAAAAATGTATTCATCTCTGTTTTAAGCAACGAGCTCTGGCACCTCTGCAAATCCATGCTTCCCTCTGCGAAGGGCCTATCTTTTACTTTCAGTTTTTACTTTCATGCAAGAGTTAATAGTATTACTTCTCATTTCAACCTCAATTATCCTCTAGTTAGCAAGCACCATGTGGCGGGGAAAGATCCAGGCACATATGGCCATTCAAATATATTTGATCATGAATTATTATTGTTGACAATTATCTCTATGATAAATGAGTTGGGAGGCGAAACATCAAGCCCCTATCTTTCTCTGTGTTCGATGGATGCTATTTGTTCTAGAAATATGCTTTGAGTATTACCAATCATAGAAGACCAAATGATAATTGAGTATGTGGAGCTCTTACTTAGACTTTGTTGAAGATAAGTTGAATTGCAATTGTTTGGTGACTAAGAACATAGGTTGTTAAGTTTCAAGAGAATGCATTATTTGAACCATAACATGTGAATTGTTTACTACTTTATCATGATGAGTTTTATGAGAAAGAGTTGCTGTTATCATGCTAGGAAAAGTGATTACAATTATCATTGATCAAATTTACGCACTATGCTAGTATTCACACTTCATAAATTATTTCTTTTATCATCTACCTATTCGAGGATGAGCGGGAATTAAGCTTGGGGATCCTGATACGTCTCCAACGTATCTATAATTTATGAAGTATTCATGCCATGTTTACAACAATTTTATATGGTTTTGGTATGATTTGAATGGAACTAATCCGGACAGACACTGTTTTCAGCAGAACTACCGTGGTGTTGTTTTTTGTGCAGAAATAAAAGTTCTCGGAATGGGCTGAAACTTCTTGACGATTTTTTTGGAACAAAAGAGAATCAAGAAGCTTCGGGGGAGTACCAAAAGATCCACAGGGGCCCCACGAGGCACCTGGGCGCGTCCAGGGGGTGGCCACGCCCAAGTACCCCGTGGGCCTCCTATGGCACCTCTTCGCGTGATTCCAACTCTGAAAATTCTTATAAATACCAAAACCTCCGAAAGTTAAACTAGAACTTTGACTCCGCCGCCGCAAGCCTCTGTACCAAAGAGATCCCATCTGGAGCCCTGTCCCGGTACCCTGCCGGAGGAGGAAATCATCACCGGAGGCTATCTTCATCATCCCAGCGGTCTCCATGACGAGCAGGGAGTAGTTCACCGTCGGGGCTGAGGGTACGTACCAGTAGCTATGTGTTTGATCTCTCTCTCTCTCTCTCTCTCTCTCTCGTCTTCTTGATTTGACACGATCTTGATGTACCACAAGCTTTGTTAATATAGTTGGATGATATGGTATTTCTTCCTCTCTATCTTGTTGTGATGAATTGAGTTTTTACCTTTGAGGTTTCACTACTATCGGGTTGAATATTTTGGATTTGAGAACACTTGATGTATGTCTTGCATGTGGATACCCATGGTGACAATGGGGTGTTCTATTTGATTCACTTGATATATGTTTTGGCAATCAACTTGCGGATTGCCGTGGTGATATTGGGGTAATCTATGCATAGGGGTTGATGCACGTTTTCGTCTTACTTTCTCCGGTAGAAACTTTTGGGGCACTCTTTGAAGTTCTTCGTGTTGGATTGAATATTATGAATCTGAAATTGTTTGATGCATATCAAATAATCAACTCACGGATACTTGTGGTGACATTGGAGTATATAGGTGATAGAGTTGGTTGATGTGTATCATATTGTGTTATTTTAGTACGAACTCTAGGACTATTTGTGAGACTTATAGGGATGGCTCAATAGATTGATCGGAAAAGATAACTTTGAGGTGGTTTCCTACCCTACAACAATTTCATCTTATGTTCTTCGCTAGATAAGAACTTTGGAGTGATTCTTTGTCGCACATTGAGGGATAGTTATATGATTCAATTATGTTAGCACTATTGAGAGATTGCACTAGTGAAAGTATGAACCCTAGGGCTTGTTCTCAAGCATTGCAATACCGTTTCTGCTCTGTTTTATCTCACCCTGTGCATTTTCAAACCGAACCGAAAAACCATACCAAAAATAAACCAAACCGAACCAATTTTACGGTTTTTATGGTTTATGGTTTCGATATGGTATGAACTTTTCGTATAGTTTTGAATTTTGGTTTTTATGTTATATACCGAAAAACCGAACGGTTTACTGAATAAACCGAAGTAAAAATATATTTATATATCTTGGGGCAAACAACCATACAAGTAGTCATTTTTTGTACATAAGCTAGATTTCCTATTAAGCACATCCATTTTTCTTGTAATGTAGTCATACTTCTCTTCAAAAGAATGCTAAGCACGTCCATAACAATCCAATCCATGTATGCATATACACTCGCATATAGTTATATACTCTTTTGTATAAAAAGATATGTGTTTTGAGTCATAAATTTGCAAACTATTATATGTCATTTTCAAATTCGCGTCAACTTTGGTTTTTACGGTATATACCGAAACCATACCAAAATAATTTGGTATATACGAAGCTGAATCGTATCTAAATTTCATACCGTATTTACCGAAGTATTAATACCATATAATCCGAACCATGTAAACTGAATAAACCGAACGCACAGAGTGAGTTTTATCACTTGCTACCTTGCTGCATTTATATTTTCAGATTACAAAAACCTATATGTACTATCCATACTACACTTGTATCACCATCTCTTCGCCGAACTAGTGCACCTATATAATTTACCATTGTATTGGGTGTGTTGGGGACACAAGAGATTTCTCGTATTTGATTGTAGGGTTGTTTGAGAGAGACCATCTTCATCCTACGCCTCCCACGGATTGATAAATCTTAGGTCATCCACTTGAGGAAAAATTACTAATGTCCTACAAAACTCTTCGCTGGGAGGCCCAACACGAGTCTACAAGAATAAGTTGTGTAGTATACATGAAAGGGCTACGGGATTGAGGGAGACAAAGTTTGGCTTGGGCTGGAGTGGACACTACCAGTACTATGCTGCAACGATTGCACTTCGGGCACAATTAGAGGTAGAGGATACCCCTCACGTTGATGCGGGAATCGATTGCAATATATTTTGAGTGATTTGGTTGTATGAAACATGAATAGTTGAACTAACTAAAACTAAAAGTACATATTATATGTTATATTTGATTATTATGTATTTGAAAATATTTAATAAATATAAGTGACATAATATAATGGAAACTTTTCACATGCTTGTTGAGTAGATCTTTGATGAGGTGTCATGTTGATGAGATGGATGTGTGCACGAGATCAATTAATAATGGAAAACTTTTCACATGCATATTTGTGATGGACTTTTGATGAGGTGACATATGTGCATATTAAGACAATAAAGATTGTGGGATAAATTATCTAGGTACATAGGATTACACAATATGATACAACAACCAAATCAATCCAATAGTGATCGAATCAAATTGGTCAACTTTAAGAAGAAGAAAAACTGAATCGATCGTCATATCTTCCCAAATTGATTCCCTTCCCAGTACAAAAAAGAAAATTGATCTTCAACTAAAAAAAATCGACCGAACCTTACTGACTCCCGAGACCTAGCCAATAGCCACTAGTGTGCTGCCACTCGCCGCTCTATGCGGCATCGTCTCCCTCCGCTTCGCCGTCGTAATTTTTTCTATTACAGTTTAGAAGGTATATTGCCATCTTATCAAAATATACAACCGCTGTCACATTTGTGCTATTACATAATTTTGTAGACTCGTCTGAAACAGTGTTGTCGTATTGTAGCATTAAGTGAACATTTCAAGTGTCAAGACTCAAGAGTCCATATTATATATTGTAGCATTAAGTAAACCATTGTCAGTTTTTTTACTATTTTTTAAATGTTTTTACAGTTGGACGGCATGAGTTTTTGTTGAAATGAATAGACTTGCATTTGCACCAAAATATTTTTAGGCCAGATAGTTCGCCTTGACTAACTTCAAATCTTGGATCCGTCACTGACGATGTCGTCTGTTCCAAGCGAAGCCAAACAACGGTGGGTTGTTTTGTGTGGGCATGCTTAGCCATATAGTCATGAACAATGTTCTGATCCCGGCTACACATGAGTAATACTAATTCCCCTATTAGACATCAGGTATTTAATTTAATTTCCCTGTGTAAAGAAGCATAAGCTGAGATAACATGTTACGGTGTCAAGTTTGCTTGTGTTTAGATTGGACAAAAATATAAATATCATTTTTAACAACATACATACTAAATTAAATATATCGATTTAACCACCTAGATGTTTATAGAATAAATTGGATCCAGCCGCAAGTTCATAGAACCCCGGTGTTCCAACAGGCTCGGCTAAAATGTTTGACCAAAAGAATGGTTCGGCTAAGTTAGACCCCTGAGTACATTTCACTAGTTCAGAAAAATACTCCTTACATCCAAATATAACTAGCGCTCAAGCAAAGGTATCTAGACATATTTCGTTACATACATCCATTTGAGTAAAAGTTATTTTCAGGCCGACCAAGATTGTACTAACTAATATATATTTTTTGTACTAACTAATATTTTGTACAGAATCAGAAATAGCAGTACTTCCAACTCGAAAAAAAAACAGTACTTTTGAGTACCAATCGAGGCGAAATAATTCACCCGCGCAATAACTTTGACCGTCCGATCATGGTACCAACACGATCCTGACTGTCCGTGCCGGTCCAGAACGTTCCCCAGAGCCATCGCCTCGCTCGGTTTTCCCCTTCCTCCTCACGCACGACCGCCCCAACTTCCGCCGCCGCCTCCGCCGTCGCGAACGCGCTGTCGGCTTCCCCGGCCGCCCCCATTCGGCGCCGCCTCCGCCTGTAGACTGTAGAGGCAGGCGGCCGCTCGAGAGCGAGGTCATGTTGGAGAAAGACAGGATATCCTATTTCTACGATGGTATGTTCCCTACGCCTCTTCTCCACTGCGACCACCTCCCCAGGCCCCCCCCCCCCCCCCCCCCCCCCCCCAAAAGAATCTATCAACCCCCCCCCGCAAAACCCCCCCCACAACCCCCGACCCCACCCAACAAAAACGAAAACCAAACCCCCTCCCCCAACCAACCACCGTTCATACTAGTTCTCACTAGTCGCAAGTCGCTACTCTTACCTCTCCTAGCTGCCTCATCTCGCAATTTCGATAGTAGGGGGAAATACTGTGTGGGTATAGTGGTGTGTTGTGCTTGTTTCGCGATTTGTAGTAGCAAGGGTCAGCATGGATCATTGCGGTCGAAGCCTGTGCTATGGCTATACGACGAAGAAAATTTCTTGATGCTATGTGCCATCGGGATTGTTCAACTAGAATTGGTGTGACCCTGTTCTTTGGTCTACTTTTCCTTGAGTTGTCAACCCTAGCCGTAGGTGCGTTATAAAATTTGCATTAGTGTATGCTTCATTCTAGGTCGACAAGGAAGTCAAATGGTAAAAAATTCTGCGCTAGTTATTTGATTCGGTTCTCATGACTTAATTGTGTTGTTTGTGCAAAAATCCACACACCTTGTTCAACATGTGTATTAAGTTTTTTGCTGTTCAACCTTTTAAGGTTGTTTACTTGCTTTTCTGTGACTGAGCATCTCAGGGGATGTTGGCAATGTGTACTTTGGGCCAAATCACCCGATGAAACCGCATCGCCTTTGCATGACACATCATCTCGTGTTATCATATGACCTTCACAAGAAAATGGAGATATATGTCGGTATTGAATTATTGTTCATCCCCTTTCTTTGTACTTATGAATTGTTTAAATGTGTCGTTTACCTTATTTTGCTCCCATTGGATTTTGCAGAGACCCCACAAAGCATATCCAACAGAGCTTGCGCAGTTCCATTCTGCTGATTATGTGGAATTCTTGCACCGAATAACTCCTGATACCCAGCACTTGTATGCAAGTGAATTAACTAGATGTATGAATGATGATATTTTTCTCTTTTACAGACTACTCTCCCAGGCTTTGCTATTTTCACAATAAAATACACGCCGCACATATTGCTTGCTTATATTTAGCTGTAAAAAATCATGTCAAAACTTGGTTAGAACATGTGTATGACGAGTGGACCATGTGCCATGTGCCTAAGAATTTGTGGCTCGCCACAGTTGTTTATATGAACCAAACGCCAGCAGCGTTTGGTCAAATTTGCGTAACTTCTGACACCGAACCAAAAACTCCAAAAATGATTTACCTGAATCTAAGGTAGTGCTATATTAGCTTAGGTCTTTGGATGTATGCTTAAAATAGAAGCGGAACACAATAAGATGGTCTGATCTCTCAACAAATTGTTGTATATCCAAATGGAAGCTTAGCTGTTTGCACTTAAATAAAGAACTGTCTGCTATACTTTCCACAATATGCCTGTTGTACTAAATGGAATTGCTATAAATCACATCTCCATGTATTTGGGGTTTTCTTACTTCACTTATCTGACTTCGTCATTGTAATCATTGTCCCAGACAACCTTGGAGAGGACTGCCCGGTCTTTGATGATTTGTTTGAGTTCTGCCAAATCTATGCTGGAGGAACTCTAGGTAATAGGAAAATTGCCAATGCTTCTTTCTGTTTTGTGATCTCTCTAAGCATTTCTTTATTTTTCAGATGCGGCTCGAAGACTAAATCATAAAACATGTGATATTGCCATTAATTGGGCTGGTGGGCTGCATCATGCAAAGAAGTGTGAGGCGTCAGGCTTCTGCTACATTAATGACCTGGTTTTGGGAATTCTGGAGCTTCTCAAGTATCATGCTAGGGTTCTCTATATCGACATTGATGTCCATCATGGAGATGGAGTTGAAGAAGCCTTCTATTTCACTGACAGGTTCATGCTTTTATGGATAGTAAAATACATGACTGTAATTGGTGATAGGATGTGTCTCACTGATTTTCAGAGCCTCCATAGACGCCTACTCTTTTGTTGTCACCATATATTCAGTTTAGTTGCTATCTCTGGCTCTGTCTTCTAAGATGGGTAGTGTGAGGTTGCTGTATAGTAATGTCGCTGTCTCTTCAAGAGCCTTTAGATTTCCAATCTGATTTTGTCTATACATATTTGCAGGGTAATGACTGTAAGTTTCCACAAGTATGGTGACATGTTCTTTCCTGGCACAGGTGATATTAAGGTAATGTTCCA